>JALJEV010001403.1:2535000-2910000 GCA_026586105.1 Hylodesmum podocarpum | reverse complement strand
ATAAAGGTGAGCTAACATTGAAAGTTCTTGGACAACAAGTGATCTTCAATGTGTTTGAAGAAGCCAAGCGATCCGTGGAACACAACTCTTGCAAAGCGGAAAATACCTCGGACCACATCACACCTGCATGCAAAGACCTAGGTAATGAACTGAAACCTGCTCCTGATTTAAATTATGACACTAACACTGCAAGTTCAGTCATTCTTGAGAAGAGGGAATCATCTATTCAACCCCCTTCTTCACCAAAGGACCACAAACCAAACCCGGAGGTAAATCCTTAAAAATCCAATGAAGCGGCAAAGGTAATGTGGAATAGAGAAACCATATAAGAGTTGCACCACTGTTGTGAAAAAGGTATGCATCCTTCTTCTCTAAACTTTATAAATTCAACTAAGGATGACCACAATTTGCAAGTGCAGCCAAAAGCAGCTCCTAACTCGGAGCAAGCTACTACTAGTGGATAACTCATGAACTTAAGTGATGATAGAGATCTTATTGGGCACAAGAACTCCATCCTCAATTGCAGTCCAACATGAAACACAGCTCAGTCCAACTTAGGGACTTGAAAACAAACTGTTAACGGGAGACGACCCGAGTATTCTAACTCTTTTCCTTTCATTTTTTATTTTTTCCTCTTTATGTTTATTCTAACAGAATCATAGAGTCACTACACAAGATACAACCATCAAGAGGAACACATGATACAAGGTACACATCATAAAACCTTAAAAATATCTTCAAATTTAGACTTACATAGAGCAACTCGCGCAGGACTTTGACTACCTCGCGTAAGTTAGCTCTTAAAATTTTGAAATTATACTCTCTATAAGTCAATCTCGCATGAGTTAACCCTAACTTTGCGCGAGATCAACCTTCCAATGCTCTCTGTCACTCCATCTTGCGTAGATCTCGCTAGATCTCTCGCAAGATGGACTTCCAAAGAAGAAATTCTCTTTTCTGAGTATTGATCTCGCGCGAGTTGGGTTATGCCCAAAACTACTTCGCGCGAGATGAGCTCGACAGTAAGGAAGAAATTTTAAATTTTATAAATAGTGGGAAAGGGAAGGGACAGTTACTTCAGTTTCATTTTCACAAACCCCCTTCCCTGCACTCTTTCTCTCTAAACTCAATATCATTCACTCAACACCAAAACTCAGTTCTATCTTCACTACTCAATCATACAAGGTACGTAACACCACTTTTATGCTTTAATATTTAGATTAGGATCTCTGTTAAGTACCTTAATATGCTTATTTCTAGTTCTCTAGGATTTTGAAGAGACTTTATATAAAATGACTGCTTAGGATGATTGTGATTAATTTAAATTTATTATTGCATGCTTGTATTGATAGATCTAAGTTGAAAACCATGATACATTGTGAGTTGGAGTGTTAAAATGCAATTTTTATGATTTCCGAGCCCACCTCGCGCGAGTTGCAGGTTGCTATTAGAAACATCGTGCGAGATGGATGACGCTTCAAAATCTCTAGCTTTAAAGATAATCTCGCGCGAGATGCAGAATCATCTCAGAAACTTCGCGTGAGATGAACCTTTAAACTTGAAAATCTTTCCTCTGAAGTTAATTCTCGCGCGAGTTAACCATGCTTCGCACGAGATACCCACATTTTTCCAAAAAATTATGACTTAGATGCTAAGTTGATCATTCTAATTATATACCAAGCATCTATAATATGAGGTTGACTTTTCCATGCTTATAATTCATTGTTGTGTTCTATTTCAGACTGATTGTATCTAGCTATGTTTTGAATCATTAACATGAGAACCTCTTGAGTGAATTAATTAAATGATGCTTGTTGTTGATTCTTCATTTTACTATACCTCTCCCTTTATTTAATTGGTCTCTCTGTTTGTGCAGATGCATAGACCAAAGAGGAGCAAACGCCCAGGTGGTGTAGGCCCTTCAACTACACACATTGTAAAGGTCAGTGAGCGGAGCCTCACTGACAAACAGCACTTCGCAAACGAGGACGCGAAGGAGCGCTACCAGCACACCATCAGTAGGGCGTTCATACAGGAGAGGCCCTTCATCTGCACCGCCTCAGCAATGTGGGCACCCATAGCAACTGTCTTTTTGGCGAGAGAGTGGACGTTGAGGCTAGCTAAGCCACTTGTGTCGGTTCGACTGACACTAGTTCGCGAGTTTTACGCGAACTTCAAACATGAGGAGCATGGCATGGTGCTTCTCCGAGGAGTTCAGGTAGACTTCTCAGCTCAGGCTATCCATTTCTATTTTTATATTCCACAGGTACCACCCTTCCGGAGCGCGAATCTGGAATTACCGGAGATACTAGCCACCATCTGTGTACTGGGGGCCAGATTTGTGCATCAGAGAGCCGCACCACCTCGAGTGGCCCGAGGAGATCTTGTGCAAACAGCCAAGGTGTGGCTGAAATTTATAAAGAACAGGGTGAGTCCAGCGGATAGGGGAAGCTAATGACAAGGGCGGAGATTTGTTTGGGAGACCAGATTAGGATGGCCATTAGTGCCGTCACATCTAGAAGTTTCGAATTGGCCTCGATGATCACTGATATGGGCATAGCTTTTGGAGTTCCACACTATGTCGGTGAGGTGGTCTTACCCTCGCCCATTCACACTTGCCGACATAGCCCGACTATATGAGGAGGTACAGCTACAGCCGGGAGCGGCACCAGCGGCAAATTCTGATGAGTCGATGGTCACTCCACCATCATCACCACCATCGACACCCTCCGCTCCATCCAGTCCAGCACCTCCACCTCCTTTCAATGAGCCAACAACTTCCTCCGCACAGGTCGAGGAGTTGTTGACTATCGCCAGAGCACAGGCAGAGTACAAAAACCAACATCTTTGTAGTTAGGGTCAGTACTTGACTAAGATTGTGCAGCACCAACAGGATCTGTTCGAATCCATCAGACCACCACCATCCGAGCAGAACACTCTTCCTCCACCTCCGCCTGCACTTGAGACCTTTGAGGAGTTCTTCACCTCGCAGTGGGGTTTCCCACCAGCCGGTCCTTCTCATTAGGTAGAGTAGTCTATTTTCTTCTTACTTTAGTGTCGAGGACGACATAGTTTTAAGTTGGGGGTAGCTACTCATTCTATCCTTTATGTTTTTTGCTATTTATATTTTTCTGCTATTTATTAGTTTTTCTACATAATTTCTTTCTTTTTATGATTTTTATGTTTTCTTTTAGAATAGGTTCATATTAGAATAGGTTATTATTTTTCTTTTTATCATTTTTCTATTTTCTTAATCATACTGAAACATCTGCATTATTGTACTAACTCCTTATATATGCATGGGTGTATTCTTTTGTTATCTTGAATATGGATTTTATTTATTTCCCTTATGATACTAATGCTTCTAATCAAGATTGAGAAAGATAATGTATGATTGATGACTTATGTTGTGGGAATCTAATCACTGCACTTTTTAATTTTGTTCCTAGTACTAATAATGTGCTTGTGCTTAAGAAAATAGGAAAGAAGTAAAACTCAATTAACCAACTTAATCCTAAATAAGTTAAACCAAGTAAAACATGAACTAGAAAGTGATTTAAGCCTTCTTTGGCAGCCACAAAAAGTTTTCTCAGCCAACCCTAAATTTTAAATGAATGACCGTAGTCACCCACTTTGACCCTGAGCGAAATTTTCATAAAAAGCAGTCTATGAGCCAATTATTTCTATATTTTTTTATTGACCTTTTTGAAAAACTCATCATACTTCAAGCCAGAAAACCCAAGTTTATTTTAGAGAACTCTCTTAGTTTTGAAAATCATGTGCTCAGCAGGAAAAAATCAAACCTCTAGATAAAGAATCTAAAAAATCACAAAAAAATCACAAAAGCAATAAAAAGATCACCAAATTGTGATCACAAAAAAATTTTAGAAATTGCTGAAAAAGCCACTAGTTTGTGGCACCCAAAAAAAATAGAATAATCAAGAGGTGTTGGTATAATTCCCTGAAAATCAATAAAAAAACACAAAAATAAAATGAAAGTGCTAAGAGATTATCTAGAGACAAGCATGGAGTCTATGGTTTCTTAAGCTAAAGATTGGTAATAAGCTTGAAAATTGACTTGTCATCATACCCATACATAAGCCGAACATTACAAGATTTATAAAGCCCTACTAATTCTAGTAAATGATAACTTATGTAGTAAATGATAACTCTCTTGTGCAGTAAGCTAAAGCAATCCAAGGATGAACTACAATGAAAAACTTGGTAACTTGATTTCTCATTCATCTTAGGTAATGATTGGTACAATTTATTGCTGAGAATTATGACCCTAAATGTTATTCGGGTTATGTTAAAATTAAAATGTTGAAGTTTTAAAAATCCCTTTTGTTTGAGGACAAACAATGTTCAAGTTAGGGCTATTTGATAACTCACAAAAGTGAGCTATGTTTATACTCATTTTATATTATAAATTGTCCTTTTCATGCTCTTAATCCACCTAAAATAATTCTAAATTGGTCTCAATTCACAATAATTCATATTAGAACTTGTTGATGGTGTGTTAAGTGTTTCAAGGAGAAAAATAGTCAAAAACAGGTGAAAATGTGTCCAGGAAGGCATCTCTCGCGAGTTGGATCACAACTCGCGCGACTTGGAGCTCCAATGAAGAAGGAAAGCTCTCTAGAACCTCATCTTGCGCTCATCTCTTCATATCTCATGCTCATCTCTTCACATCTCGCGTGAAAACACCTAACTTCAAGAAGAAGTTAACTCTCTGACACATCATCTCGCGTGCGTGAAGTGACTTGGATTACAACACGCATGTCCTCTCCAGAACATGAACTTGCGCGAGTTGTTTAATACCTCACGCTAGTTGGACTCGCAGTAGGCCCAAGTCCAAAGTCTTAAAAGGCTATAAATACTCTTTAATTCAGATTCAGCAGGAGTCCGCTCAGTCGCTCAGTCCAGAGATAGAGTTTGAAACCCTAATTCTCAGGCTCCCGATGACTAAACCTAGACGGCGGCTGCACTTCGGCTGAGAGCTCTTCCAGTTCATAGACGGCGACGAAACTCAACCATAAGGAAGAAGAGAAGGAGATTCTAAATTTCACTATATATTCTTTTTCAATTATTACTTGTGTTGTTTTCTTTTCCATCATGAACTAACTTCCCCCTTTGATAGGGAGAACGATCTAACCCTAATTATCCCCTTTATATGATTCTCGATGTTATTCCGTATATGTTTGGGTGTTTATTTTTTGTTCTTAATGTTATTTATTAAATTGACACCTAATAAATTGATACGTTAATCTAGGGACGCTTTGACAAAGTAAACGCCTAGTGAAAACTAAAGAATTACACCATTATTACGCTAGGATCTTAGAGATGAGAGTAGGTAGTAATGCGGAATACACCTAAGTTACCCAAAGATTCGAAGAACTAAATCCCTAAATAAATTGGTATTAATCCAATTAAAATAGGAGGTGTGAGTGATCTTGAGAGAGACGGTCACAAGGTAGGAATCCGACCCGACTATGATTATACTTGAATAGCATAAAAGGAAAGTATAAAGGAGAATTAGTGGTGAAATCGGGATCTCAATCGCTTTCTTTTCTTGATCTCAAATTACTTTTAACTCGTTTTCTACTCTTTTTATAATTAATTTTCAAATCTCGAACCAATATGTTTTCTTCGAAAATTAATAAGATAAAATAAATAAAAATATACTTGATAAATATTTTTTTTTAATAATTTACATGAACTTGTTGAGGTAACCATACTTGATAAATGATGTAACCATACTTGAAAAATGACGGAACAAACAAAAATTTATTCCATTATTGATTTCTTGTGTTGAGTGTAATTGTTAAAATATTCATTCGTGTAGATTTAATATTTATTTTATTTCATTAAGGAGGATAAAAAAATTTATAAATAAAATTAATTAGATTTGTTAATTAAGTTTATTATAATTATTTAAGATTAAAATAATCAAAATTAAAGAATAAATATTTATTTATTAGTATTTAATAGTAATGAAATATCGTAGGTAATTTTTTTAAAAAATTATGTATCGAAAGAAAAGTTTTAAATATTTTTATCAAAAAAAATATATAAATTTTTATAACAGTATTATTCTCTTATTATTCTTAATTTCCTAATTGTTGTCTTTATTAAATTTTTTAATTTGTATGTATAAAATAATAATTTTAAGATAAATATTAGATATTTTTAGTTTAATATTTGAAATAAAATTAAATATTATTGATTAATTAAAATTTTAATATTCATATTAAATATTTTATGAATATATATATATATATATATATATATAACCCCTCAAATAAACACAAAAATCAAACTATAAAAAGCACAAAAAAAACAAATTTAGGAAATTAAAATTCTTATTTAGGAATATCATATTTAAAATCAAAATTTTAATACAAAATAAATAATCTGTAGATAAGAATATTTTTATTTTAAAATATTTATTATTTTAAAATATTTTATAACAAATATTAATATTAGTATTTGCTATGTCTGGAGTTTAGTACTTAAGTTATTTTTAATTTAATCTCAGTCTTACATTTTTTCCTCAAATAATGTCATGTGATGATATGATATTTTTTATTATTATTTTATATTTTGTGTTGGTTATTAATCGTTATAAAATGCTAGAGAGAAACTTAAAATTAAGGTAATCTATGTATTTTTGAACTTATATAAATTAAAAAAATTTAAGTGTAGTCTATATATTTTTTTAACTAATTGATTATATTTATAGTATTATTTTTATTAAATTTAAAAAAAATGAAAATTTATGGCATATTTAATAATTTGTTATATTATGTAAGTTTTTAAAATCCTTTTATGAAGTAATTTTTTATAAGTTTTCAAATTTAACACAGAACAATGAAATGGAATATATAATTTAATAAATATATATTATATTTTAAAAATTAATACAATTTTTATAAAATGTATAAAATAAATCTATTAAATTATCATCATATACTTTTTATAATAGGATTATGATAAAATAATAAAATTTAGTAATATATATTATTTTTTGATATACTAATATATATATATATATATATATATATATATATATATATGTGTGTGTGTGTGTGTGTGTAATGCATATTTTTTATAAATGTTAGTTAGTATTGTGGTAAAATAGTTATCCTTTATCCTAATATTAGAGATTCTAGTGTTACATGATGCTGCCCAAAATATAATAAAGTTATACAAAATTAAAAATAATTTAAAGACTGGATTTTAAAATTCATGAAAGGAAAGAAAATAATTAACCTTTAATGTTATTGATATATCTTTATATGTATACTTACTTGTGTTTAGAATATTATCTTACGTTTATTGTTGACTTTTCTTTTGATCTCAGGTAGAAATAATTTTGTGGAGAAATATGTTAAATATATAAAAGAAAAACATTTCCTAGCTATACCATTTTTTTAATATAAAAAACTAATGTATTTTAAATTTAATCCTTAATAAAATATATAATTAATATTTTAAAAGTAATAAAAATTTAATACTTTAATTTTTATTTCATATGTTTTATTATATGATTTATATAATTTTTGTGAGATTGTATAATATAATTTTAAATATTTTAGAAATTATTTATAAAATTTTACGATGTAGGGTGTGCATGTGTTGATGATTCTAAAGTAACTTTATCGATAAGATTGTTAATCTCATAATTAGATCTAACTTTAAATTTAACATATTAGAATGTTCAAGAAAGTTACATCATCCAATATTTAAATTTGTTTTTTTAATTTTAATTAAGTTTATATTGTAAATTATTAACTTTATTTATTTTTAATATCTAATGGAGTTTCTTTTATAAAAAAACATGTTATTTTTTTAATTAAAACGTATGTTTTAGTAATATATAAATTTAAATAATGAACTTCTTTAATTTTAACTATTTATATAATGATTGAACTGGATAAATTGTAATAATATTTAAATTTGAATAATGTACTTTTATAATTTTAACTATTTATATTATAATTGAACTTAGAACTTATAACTATGATAATATTAGAACTTATAACTATATAATTTGTATATTTTTTTATTATATTTTAAATTATAAAACTTCATATAAATTTTGATGCATAGCATTAAGTGCAAAAAATACGTACACAAATTAGATTTATATAAAAAATTAATTTTTTTTACTTTCTTTTTTATATATCTTATTTGGATTCATAAAAAATTAAATGATTACCTTAACTTACATTAGCTTAAAATTTAGAGTATATATATAATTATTAAGAATAATTCTACAAACGAATTTATCGTAAAAATTATCCAAAAACCGGTTTTTTTATCATCAATAAAATCATTTTTTTTTAAATTTGTTACATATCAGGATATTATAAATACATAAAAAATATTATAATATTTGGAGAAAATAAAGACATTATTTAAAATATAAGATGATGTTGTAGTAGGTTCTCCTTAATAGTAAACATTAAACTGAGGCTGGACATATTTTTCGATGTATTTGATAAGGTAAGAGTATGTTGCTTTAGTCAGATAAAAAGAGTCTCAGAACACATATTTTGAAGCGTTGTTACATACACATATATTTTGAAGCGTTGTTACATACACATATATTTTGAAGCGTCGTTACATACCGTTGATGTTCAGAGCATAATAGTCCTACTTCAAATATACCCGACCCGCAACACCCTATATTGGTTACCTTCATGCCTATTTGATACACAAATACACAAAATCAAATATACCAAAAACACAAAGGCAAGTAATATAAATATATAACTCATAAATTTATCTCACCATATTGTTCAGGTGATTGATAAGATTGAGCGTGGGATGAAATATGTCAGCATAAACAAGTCTACTCCCCGGTAGCATAGCTTGAATTTGAGACATGCGTTGAACCAATTTTTTATTATATTGTTTGGAATCTAAATTTATATACTCTACACAAGTCTGATTCCAGTATAATTTGAATGAAATTTCATGAGGAACACAACTAATGGGACCAAGGCCAGCAATACTAAACTTTTGATATCCAAGATCGTACCCTTCCTACAGATTACCCAAATAATTGTGCTTAATTGCAAGTGTATATGAGAATTAACTTGTTTACAAAACTTTTAAAAAGAATTAATGTCTAAAATAGTATTTATCATATAAGAAATAATATTAACAATGATTTAAATTAGTTAAAGAGACAATATAAATAACAACAACTCTAATTATAGTTGTATTTAATATAATTTCACATTTTATCAAAAAGAAAATATTTAAATGAGAATTATAAAATAAGTGCTGAAAATTTTTAACTATGATAAGAAGTGCAACTTCTTATAAAAATAATTATAAAAAATACAACAATGTTACTAGAGAGAAATAGATAAATATTAAACGAAACAACTAGTTCATCAACATTTCAACCAAAAATAAAGAAAATAGATGAAGGAGTACAATATTAAGCTAATAATAAATAATTAGTTCATTTTGATGGAGTTTTGAAGCTTAGAAATCAAATAATCTTGGTACTCTTCGATGGTGAACTTCAAACTTTTGAAGGGGAAGTCATAGAATTTTAAAATGAAATCGTTAGAACCTAAAGAAATTATAATGAAAGCATCTCCAAGTATTTCATTAGTTTAACTTTCCCCTGCAATCTGGACTAGCTTTGCTTTATAAGTTTTGAAATATTTAACTTGCTTTAAAATTGACTTGGCCTTGAATAAAATCCCAATCAACTCATCAATACCTGAACCAGCACATGGAAAGGAAACACCAATTAGAAGGTCTTGGTTTGTTAGGTTTGGTTCTAAATAAGGAGGGATCGTGTCTTTGAACTTTAATACAAAAGTAAGGAAGTCAGGAACTAATATTCCATTGGAAAGTCTTCTGATTTGCCGGTGAGCAAGGAAATCTCTACCATATGGCAAGTGATTTGTCAGGTTCAATAGTGGCATATTGTACTTGTTATTACCTATGTCTACCAAAGAATCTCCAAAAATTAAAATGGATAAGAATTTAGGTAAAATAATATTGATCATACCAATAACATTAAGACAAACAAGCATTGAAATGATAAAGTGAAGTATGGGTGCCATTATTATATTCTTGTGATGGAATTGCAAAACATCATCAGATGGGGTGTTCAATACAAGCCTTTATATGAATTTTCACTTAGCAGTCAATCTGAAGTGAAAACAAACAAAGAAAAGAATTATTTGTTTATATCTATCTTAAAAAAATAAAAACTCAAAATGATTATTCTCACTAAATAATAAAAAAATTTATTATATAAATGAGATTGACTAATATGATATATATCATATTTTTCTCGGGATATTATTAGAATAAATAATAGAATATTAATATGATTTTTATATAAATTAAAATTAATTAATACATAGGTTAAATAATTATTGTTGAAGAAATTAACACAAGAAAAATTTGCAAAAAAACATAGACATATACTAATATTAATTTATAAAGATGATATATTTTTCTTATTTTCTTCTTTTATAAATGTTTATTACATAGAAATCTAAAAAAAAATATTATCTGTGAACACAATTTAAAAAAATATTATCTGTGAACACAATTTATATTAAATATATTTTCGTACAAATATATTATGTTTTTCAGCTAGATTTTAACTTTCCTTTACTAGCTCAATTTTTGTTTAAATGCTTGATAAATAAGTCTGGAATAAATATTTTTCATAACTCCCCTTCCTAGCTCAAAAATTTATTTTAATGCTCAATGAATAAGTTTGAATAAGTTTTTCTAATAGCTTTTGAGATACTACTTAGAAGTAGCCTTTTATTAAATGTGAATTTTTAACTTCTAATTTTTTATATTTTATTTTTGTTTTATTCTTAAAGTATTTATTAAATTTCTTTATTATCACTTTTAAATGAAATACAACTTTATATCAAACTGATATTTTATTTAACTTAATTAAAATTAATTTAATATAATAATATAACTAAATACAAAATATATAATATAAAAAATATAATAATTGAAATTAAATGATATAATTAAAATAATTTATTTAAAAATAAATTACAAAAGTACAATAAAAATTTAAAAATAAGACTATAAATACTTTAAAACATTTTTATCAACAAATTAACAAATTTAAAACATAATATAAATTATCATGTGAGCTTGTCTATTTATTTTATTTTATATTTATTAACTATTTTTATAGATATGTAATCAAATATTTTTAGTTCCATTAAGCTAATTTTTTTTTAAAGCTTTCAACTATTAACTATCACGTTATCACTTTCAACTATTAACTAGAATTCAATATTTAAATCATTTGATTAAGGATTACGAATGAATAAAACCTTTATTAATATATTAGTTATTATAAAAATATTTTATATAATTATTATATTTTTTATTTATCAACTAAATGAAGTTATTAAACTCTAACCACAATAATTTAAAATAAATAATATGTACAAAAAATTGTTTTATAACAATTTATGTGTACTTATTGAGGCAATTATTGTTGAGCAGTGACAAAAAAAACAAGTTTTATTCTATTTTGTTTTTTTAGTTAAAAAACTAAAAAAATATAAATTTGATATTATTATAATAAATTTCGTTGGAAGATGTGATTGTTGATACAAATAAAACTAATAAAATTTTTTATTTAATTTTATCATGATTATTTAATATTAAAATAATTAAAATTAAAGAATAAATAATTATTTATCTATACCTAATCATTTATATGGACTCTTTTTGGTAACTATAGTTAAAATAAAATATCTAATATTTACCTTAAAATTATTATATCATGAATAAATTAAAATATTTAGTAAAGATAACCATTACGAAATTAACATATGAATATAACTATGCATAAGATATAAAATACTCTTGTTAAGAGAAAAACAATTATCTTGAGGTGGTGAAAGATAACTAATAATAGGAAAATAATATTTTTATTTAAATTTATATATTTTTGAAATAAAAATGTTTGATAAATTTTCAATAAATACAAAATATTGTCTAAAATATTTTTACTATCAAGTACTAATAAATTATTAATTATTCTCTAATTTTAATTATCTTGATTTTAAATAATTACAATAAATTTAAGTAAAACAAAATTAATTAATTTTATTTATATTAATTGTCACACACTTCAACCAACTAAAATAAATGTCAGGATGAATTGTCTCTGTTCAGTTATTTCTGAATTGTCCCTTTTCAGTTATTTTCGAATTGTACATTTTCAGTTGTTTTTGTTAAGAATTCAAGTGGGCTGGGAGTTAAGTATTGACGTGAATACTTTAACAACTACATTCAAGGGTTAGATGGGAAGTGTGAAGTAGGAATCGTGATTTCTTTTGCAGGTTTCAAGACAAATAAGGAAGCATAACTGAATAAGATATTTATTAATATTCAAATATCATAGATACTCATTACAATAGTAGCTTCAAATATTATAGATATTTATTAATATTGGGAATCTAAGAGTGCTTCTTTCGGGCAAACAAAAAATAAAATTAAATATAACTTTTATTTTTTCCTTATTTTTCAATTATAGAATGAGTATATACA
This sequence comes from Hylodesmum podocarpum, assembly GCA_026586105.1. Classification (NCBI taxonomy): domain Eukaryota; kingdom Viridiplantae; phylum Streptophyta; class Magnoliopsida; order Fabales; family Fabaceae; genus Hylodesmum; species Hylodesmum podocarpum. Next base: position 2,897,424 of record JALJEV010001403.1, on the reverse strand, counting down.
GATTATTATAAATCAATTTTTACACATATAATTTATTTTAAATTATTGTTGTTAGAGTTCTATTTCTCCGTTTAAATAAATAAAAATAATAATTATTATATTAAATAATTAATAATAATTAATACATTGATACAGGTGATATTAGTCCTTTAGATAATTAGAAGACTAAATTCTAGTTAACTTATTTATAGAATAAATTATGTTAAGAAGTGATCAATTTAAAAACTAATAGCTGAAACCTAAAATTTGAGCTTATTAACCTAAAAGTATTTGATTAAATATTTATTAAAATATGTTTTGTTTTATGATAAAAATATTTTAAAGTGTTTATAATTTTATTAGTTTAATTTTCATTGTATTTTTATAACTATTTATAAATAAATTATTTTAGTTATATCATTAAATTGTAATTACTATATTTTTATATTATATATTTTACATCTGGTTATTAAAATATTTTCAATTATGTTAAATAAATTATAGCTTTTTAAATACATGTATTGTTCAATGAAAATCTTCCTTAGAAACAGAATTGCAAGAGTGAATGAGATTATTGAGGATGATGATGTCAAAACATTAAAATATTAATAATGATATTAAAAAATTCAGTGAAGATAATCATTGTCAAATTGACATGTATACAATGTACAAGATATAAATTTATATTTGCTAAGAGAAAATTAATTATATTGAGATAACAAAAAAAGTACTGATAATAAGATATTGTTATACGAACTTATGTATTTTTAAACAAAAATATTTAATAATCATTCTAATGATGCAAAACCATTTAAAAAATTGTTTAGAAATTTCCTTTTATTATTAAATGTGGATAAATAACTAATTATTTTTTAATTTAATTATCTTAATCTTAAATAATTATAATAAATTAAATGAAAATTTTATTTATTTTTATTTATATCAATTGTCACACTCTTCAACAAAATAAAAATAAAATAAATATAAACATTCATACGAATGTATTATCTATTTTCAATTGTTTAAAATATTGTGCAGAGTTGATCATAATAATATATGTAAGAATTGAAATGGTGTGGGATTTAAGTGCTATTGTGAATACTTTAATAATTACTTTCAAGAGGTGGATTCCAGATATTTGGATTGTAGTTGAGATGAATTGATCTTCGCCATTCCTCTTCTATTATTCAATCCTCACTCTAACTTAGAACTTAATTACATCATACACCGATTTTGAGTGAGAACATTGTGAGTATCATTCAAAATGCATTTGATTTTTTCTGCTCAATAAGGATTGCATGACCCAATAATTCGCAAGGAAGGTCCTTTTAAATTCAAGCTAGTTGGGCCACGGGACTGAGAATATTTTATCTAATTTATAAGACTGACCAGTGGGCCGCGCCTGATAGTCTTTTTCTTATAAATCTAATCCATAATCTGTACTCATAACATTTACAATATATATATTTTTTTTTTCAGTGTCCTATTTTAACTATAACTATTTCAATGGATAAAATTATTAAATACTGATAAATAATTAGTTTTTTTAATTTTAATTATCTTAATCTTAAATAATTATAATAAAATTAAGTGAAAAGTTTATTTATTTAACGTAATAATATAGTTTGCATTTAAAAACTTATGATACATCAAATAATGAGAATGTTGTCAGCGCGACAATTAACGCTTTCAGGTTCTCTTTTTTTAAAAAATACTTATATAAGGTATTTTTAAAAGTATTTAAGGGGTCTGTTTTGAAGCCAATAGCATTAAAGTTGTAAATCCCTTTAGAAGTAGGCGTTCAAATCTCAAACACCTTCAGTAGGAGTCTGGTTTCATTCGGATTATGAACATCTTCAATGAACTAACCCAAATGAATGCGTTCAAAAATTCTAAATGGACCTTCTAGGTGGTGTTTGGATATTAAACGCTTTCATTGGACTGGCCCAAATGAAGACGTTTAACAAGTCAACGCCTCATGTGGAGGTGTTTGACAGGCCAACGCCTTTGGGCCTCTGAAGGCGTTTGAACAGTAAATGCTTCCACTATTCGTTAATTGTTCAAACGCCTTCAAAGTTCAATCAGTTGTGGTTCTGTTTGTACCGCAAATAACTTCAAAAATTGCTATATAAAGAGCCTCACCTCCCTTTCAGAATTCACAACACCTGTAAGTTAAAATTTGAATTTTTTTTGTTAATATTTTTTTTGCGTTTTATGTTTTGTTGTGTTAGTTTAAATTAATTGTTTACGAATTATTTTTTTGCAGGAAAAATTTTAAAGTTTTAATTAAAAAAAATGTCGTCAATAATAGTCATGGTGGTTTACCTCAACGGTAATATTATAGAAGGTGACGAAGAAATAATGTTTGAAGGGTCTCATAAGATTTTGTAAATTGAAAGAAATATTAATTTTAAACGATTAAAAAATTGATCAATGCTAGATTAAAGTTACATCCTAATCAAGTTATCGGATCTACTACCAGTAGATATTTTATAGATAATAAATATGCAACATTGTCAATGGCTGATACGAGTGAAGTTGAACTTATGATTGGTAATTTTAAAAGTGAACACATGGGTCATATAGAAATTTGTGTTGAAGTATCTATTGGAGGTGGCTCATCTAATGTTAGTGGTTCATATGACACCAATGTTGTTAGTCACTACCAGACAGAATTTACGAGATTAACTAGTAGTGATGATGATGATGAAGATTATGAGCTGTCATATTCATACATAGAATCATCATCCGAGGGTGAAAATTTCGATGGAAATTTAAGTGAATTAGATGATGATGAAAGCAATGTTGGGAATTGTAGTTTAAGTGTGTTTGTTCAACCAATTTCTGTTGCTCAAACAAGTGCAGGTAAGTTTCAATTTACTTGATCTTTTAGTTCATGAAATACAATTTGCGGAAAAATTTGATTATTATGCAGGTGGAAGCTAAGATACATTTTGGCAAAATACACCTCATTACACAAATATTAATTGGGATCACCTAGATCAAGAAGAGTTGTGGGGCATGATTGTTCCAAGCAGTTGGGAACTTGGGCAGGAACTTTGTGTTGGTTTGAAGTTTAACAATAAGAAAGGTGTGCAAGATGTACTAAAACATTATTTGATGAATATTCATCACACAATGAAAGTGATGGAATCAAAGTCTAACAAATATATAGGGTGTTGTGGCAACCGTAACGCTAATTTGCCTTGTCCATTTTATCTACGAGCAATTCAATCAAAGTGGTCAAATAGATGGAAAGTAAATCAATGGGGTGGATCACATAGTTGTCTAAATGCAAGTTTAACCCAAGATCACGTCAATCTTGATTCATATTTGATCTGTTCATGCATTTTAGGTACAACTCTATCTTCTTCTTTTTTTACTTATCTGTGTTATTTTGATATTTAATGAGCATATTGTTTAACATGAATGGTTAGAAAAGATCCTTTGATCAAAATGTCATTGGTACAGGAAAGAGTTGCGAGTGTTTTTAACTACAAAATATCGTACAGAAAGGCATGGATAGGCAAACAGAAAGCAATGACTATGATTTACGGTGATTGGGATGAGTCTTATGCTCAACTTCCTGTGTGGTAGCACTACATGCAAATGCACAGTCCAGGTTCTCATGATCAAATTTGGGATGAAGATTTCGTTGTTGGGAACAGAACAAGTTATGAATTTAGACAATTTCATCGAGTCTTCTGGTGTTACAAGCAATGTGCGAATGCTTTTGATTTTTGTAATCCGATAACACAAGTGTATGGGACGCATTTGTACAGAAGATATCGAGGTACAATGTTAATCGCAACAACACAAGATGGCAACGGGAGCGTATTGCCGCTAGCTTTTACTGTTATGGAAGGGGAAACACAACTAGCTTGGTCCTGGTTTCTTTCAAAACTGTGTCTACATGTAACTGAAAAGTCAGGGATTTGTGTAATTTCTGATAGACATAGGAGCATTAAAGCGGTGATTGATAATGAAGCTATACGATGGAGTCAACCACAAGCTTACCATGTTTATTGCATTTAACACATTGCATCAAACTTTAATCACAAATTGATGCAAACCCATGAGGAACTTGTAAGGGATCTTCATGAATAAGCAAAGGGGTGCCCCAATCTTCATTCACCAATGTTCAATCACTCTTAAACAGCGGAATAACTCAATATATAACAATGATAGCTCATGGTCAACACAAAAGGGGAAAGAAAGAAATCAAAAATGGAATGGAGTTTAGGAGATGGAAAGCGCCATGAACATTGGGTTCAATAAGCTTGGTAGAAGAATCACCACTTGGATCATGGATCCATGATAAGATTCAAGGTTCTTTGAAGAAACCCTAGGAGAGCTCTCTCCTTTTCTCAAGACTTTAGTCTTAGAAATTCTCTTTTCATAAATGACCAAAGTGAGTACAATAGAAATGTTGACCAACTTAAATGAAAGTGCAATGGGCCTAAGGTTAGAAATCTAAAATGTTCTCCACCCTAGGATGAAATGAGTGATCAATGGTGAGATGAGAGACACCCTAGGCTGAGCACACTTCACAATTACAAGGCCCAAATCCAAGTCTTAAAACAAATACATAATTGAAAGAAACTAATAGGCCTAAACAATTAAACAACTCGCTGGAAAATCCTGGTAGCATTCCGACGTTAACTTCAAGCTCTATTTCCTCCTAGATTCAATCCGAACTGAGCTTTGGTGTCTCATAGCTTTTGTAGCCCTTTAAGTCAGCTTTCAAATGCCACTAAGACGAAATTGATTGGATTTTTGTAGCCCACATTATGCTCAAAATACTGAACCTGGTCAGCAGCCCGCTGGAACATCCTGGTAGTATCCAAATGTTACTTTCAAGCCCAATTTCCTCCTAGATTCAGCTAGAACTAGGCTTTTGTGTCTTCATAGCTTTTGTAACCCTGTAAGTTAGCTTTACAAAGACATCAAAAACAGCTAAATTGGAGTTGTGTAGCCCAAGTTATGCTCCGAATACTAAACCTGGTCAGACAGTCAAAAACATAGCAAATTTTATTAGAAGCTCAATTTATTAAAAAGTTAGGTTGAAGAGTTTGTTGAGCTTTTGGAGATGGTCCTCCATCAAACCCTCCTTCTTGTGGCCAACTTGTCCTCAAGTGGCCTTAGGTTCTTACTTACAATAAAAATAATCCACCCGGATCAAAGATCAAGCAAACTCTATCAAGTTTAACATTTAATAACATGTTTTGTCTACTAATATCATTAACACAATGTAGAGAAGTAAAGGAAGAATGCAAATGATTTTCTATGATAAAACCCAAACTCCAAGGAGTCTCTAATTCCTCCTTTAAATGTATAGATACTAGTTCTTTAATCCATGTGTACTCCACTTTGTTGAAATTCTTCTTTAAGATACTTCTTTTAGGTGTAGAAGCTTGTGATGTTCCATCTTTCTTAAATTCATTCTTCCACCTAAAAGGATATTCAACATCAAAAAGAGAACCATTAGTAGGCTCAAGTAAGAATTCCAACTTAGTATTCTCAAATATTTTCCAAGGTATAATGCCATGAGATTCTATTGTGTCACAAAAAGTGTTGTGCAAATTAGAATTAATATGAGAAGTAAAAGGCAAGGAAGTCTCCCTTTTTGATAATGCATAATCTTCAAGTACTCCTTTCCCTCTTCCCAAGTGACTCCATGGTTCCTTTATGCATAACTTCTCACTTGGTCCTAGAACACAATACTTCTTGAGAGTGAAACTCTTATCTCTCTCACAAGGTGCCTTTGGTCTTTTAAAAGATGTGGAAGTTTGTAATTTGCCCTCCTTCTTAAATTCTTCCATCAACCTATATGAACAATCAATATCATGAAAATAATAGTTAGTAGGCACAATTAAAAATTCCACACTTCTAAATTCAAGAATTTTCCAAGGTTCAATGTCATAAGATTCTAGTGTAGGGTACGGAATATCATTTTTATTACAAGAGAGAGGAATAGTGAGTGATAAAGATTTTTCCTCAAAGGGGAACTCAAACTCTATAGGTATTTCCTTCACTTCATAGTGTTTGTTCCAAGGCTCACTTATGCACAACTCTTCACTAGGCACCAAAACAAAAGAATTTTTATCAAGATGGTCATAAGAAATTTCACAAAGGTCTTTAAGTGTCTTTCTTTCTACATCTTCATACAAGAGATTGTCAATATCCTCTTCATAGTCATCCTTTGGAACCATACATACAATATTGTCAAAATAAGAATCAAGAGTTTCAAATGAAGGGTTAGCACAATCAAGTAAAGAATCATTTTTCTCCTTCATTTGTTTTTCCATCAACTCCATTTCCGTAATTTCTTTTTCCCTCAATTCTTTTTCTCTCAATTCTTTCTCTTTTAGCTTCTTTTCTCTCAACTCTTTTTCTTTCAACTCTTTTTCTCTCCTCTTATACTTAGTTTCTTTTCTCTCATACTCTTCTCTAATCCTTCTCTCTTTGCTATCTTTATATTCCTTCTTAAATTCATAGTAATCTCTATCACTTCTTTTATATGAACTAGGATACCTCTCTTGATTTCCTCTTCTCTCATTTTTTCTCTTATGTTCTTCCCTTAGTCTCCTCTCAAGGTCCTCCCTCTTACTCTCCTCTTCCCTCAACCGCCTAACATTTTCCTTTCTCAACTCATTCAATGTCTCCATAAAGCATTTCAAAAATCTAACATCACTAGGAAGCATTTGGTCTTCTATATTTGGGGAAATATCTCCCATGGCTGCAAAGAAAAAGGATTAGTATACAAGAAAAATATAAAGCAAATAAACCTCACCACTCAACTAAGTGTTTCACTCAACACTCTTGTATCACTCTTTAGAAAGCTTTTTCTATAAGGTTCACACTTGCCTTTTTCCTCTCAATCTCCTTAGAGTTTCTTGAGAAACCTCTATCAATTATCAATGTCCAAATAGCCCAAGTGAAAGAGGAACAATTCAACTACAAGCTTAAGAAAATTCAAAGGAGACAAATACTCAAGACAAAACTACTAGGAAGCCAAAAGACAAGCAACAAAATAGGACTCAATGAACAATTAGCTACTCAAAAAGGAAAGTAATGATCAAGACAATGGCTAATATATTTACTGCACTAATAATGAAGGAAAACTAGAATTTAAAAACTGCAAAAATCTTTTGAAACAAAAACTCAAAGAATGGAAGAAATCAAATGCAATTTTGCTGGAAAAATTGGCTGAACCGTCACCAATTCTGCCCAAACTTGTGAAATTTTTTTAGCATAACAAATGAGCTTGGAAAATTATGAGACTTTCCAATTGAGCATATATATATGTATATTGAATGACCAAATGCCCAGAATTCAATAAATCAACGTTTAACCCCTTGAACCAACTGCAAACCCGAAACTGCCACAGCAACAGCAAAACCGTCACTAAGTTGGAAGTTAGGCTTGAAAATTGGCTCAAAATGACTTGAAATTTTGGGGATTGGTTTGGGTGATCTTTATGCACGAAATAAGCTCAAATTAAGGTGCAGGGCAGCCACAAATAAGGGTCAAAAAACAGGGCAAAAACAGGGCAAATATGTCTAAGCACATGCAAAGCACACCACAAGTTCAAATATCATGCTATTAGCAAATTTGACACAATTTGTAATATGATGCTTGAGCCTAATGAATAATGTTTCCTAATTAAGCTTGGACACTAAATTTGTGGGTGTTTAATGACCCAATTTACCAATGTACTGCACTCAATTTTTTCCCAAAAATTTTCTACTACAAGAGCTACTCACTTTCACTCTAAATTTTCTTCAATCTTCTTTTCTTGTATTTTCTTTTCTTCAATTTTTCTTTGACTCTTTTCTTTGAATATTTTCTCTTGCTCTTTTCTTTTCTTTTGTTTTTCTATATTTTTCTCATGGTTATTCTTTGCTGGACAGTCCAAGTATAGACTCAATTACTCAAGCAAGTCAAGTCAAACTTTGCTAACAAACAAGATAATGCATGGTAGTGGTAACTTGAACTTATAATGAGCAATGCATATAGTAATAACACATATAAGCACTAATCAAGCCACATAAGATGCAGGGAATTAAAATTTCAGCAAGGAGACTCAAAATACATATTGAGAAAATTCATCAAACACATGGGGGCTATCAACTAGAATGTGTCTAGCATGTAAAATAAGCCATGTATGATCTACCATGAGTGTCTTAACATCTCTTCTATGTATTGGACAGCCAAGACACATAACAACAACTCAACAAAAATTCAATTGAATCAAAAATTGAAATAAAAAAGATAGGAGCTAGACTCAATACCACAAGTGAAGAACAACTAGGTGAAGAACAAGCTCTTGATACCAAATTTTGATGCAAACCCATGAGGAACTTGTAAAGGATCTTCATGAATAAGCAAAGGGGTACCGCAATCTTCATTCACCAATGTTCAATCACTCTTAAACAGCAGAATAACTCAATATATAACAATGATAGCCCATGGTCAACACAAAAGGGGAAAGAAAGAAATCAAAAATGGAATGGAGTTTAGGAGATGGAAAGCGCCATGAACATGGAGTTCAATAAGCTTGGTAGAAGAATCGCCACTTGGATCATGGATCCATGATAAGATTCAAGGTTCTTTGAAGAAACCCTAGGAGAGCTCTCTCCTTTTCTCAAGACTTTAATCTTAGAAATTCTCTTTTCATAAATGACCAAAGTGAGTACAATAGAAATATTGACCAACTTAAATGAAAGTGCAATGGGCCTAAGGTTAGAAATCTGAAATGTTCTCCACCCTAGGATGAAATGAGTGATCAATGGTGAGATGAGAGACACCCTAGGCTGAGCACACTTCACAATTACAAGGCCCAAATCCAAGTCTTAAAACAAATACATAATTGAAAGAAACTAATAGGCCTAAACAATTAAACAACTCGCTGGAAAATCCTGGTAGCATTCCAACGTTAACTTCAAGCTCCATTTTCTCCTAGATTCAATCCGAACTGGGCTTTGGTGTCTTCATAGATTTTGTAGCCCTTTAAGTCAGCTTTCAGATGCCACCAAGACGAAATTGATTGGAGTTTTTTAGCCCATATTATGCTCAAAATACTGAACCTGGTTAGCAGCCCGCTGGAACATCGTGGCAGTATCCAAATGTTACATTCAAGCCCAATTTCCTCCTAGATGCAGCTAGAACTGGGCTTTTGTGTCTTCATAGCTTTTGTAGCCCTGTAAGTTATCTTTACAAAGACATCAAGAACAGCTAAATTGGAGTTGTGTAGTCCAAGTTATGCTCCGAATACTAAACCTGGTCAGACAGTCAAAAACATAACAAATTTTATTAGAAGCTCAATTTATTAAAAAGTAAGGTTGAAGAGTTTGTTGAGCTTTTGGAGATGGTCCTCCATCACAAATTTAATAACCACAAGCAAAAAAGCATGTTGATAAAGTTAGGTAATATGTGCATTTTTTTTCGTTTTAAATATGTTGGAAATATTTAAACGTGTTCGGCTAACTTGTCAAATGTTTGTGTGTAGGCTATACTCCATGCAAACATATATTTGATAGAAACATGGAGAAGTTTTGCGAACTGAGTCCTACTATAGCAACTTGGGTTCAAGGAATTTCAAAAGAAAAGTGGAGTATGGCGTACGATTTCCAGGGACATCGATATGGACATATGACCACTAATCTTTCAGAATATTTTATTAAAGTCTTAAAAGGGGTCAGAAATCTTCTAATTACAACACTTGTGAAGGCGACTTACAGTCATTGTCGAGAGTAATTTGTTGAAAGGGGTCAGCGTGTCCAACAAGAGATAATGGACGGTCACGTGTACTGTTCAAAAGTTATGGCTGCTATTCGAAAAAATCAAAATGAAGCTACTTCGCATATAGTTCGTGTATACGATATTCAACAAACTCAACGAGGCGGACAAAGGTGGACAGTAATACTTAGTGACAAATATCGTCAATGTGGTCGTTTCACCGCTTTTCACTATCTCTGTTCGCATATCATAGCTGTTTGTGGATACGTTTCACTCGACTTCAATCAGTTTATTGATAATGTATATAAGAATGAGTACATTTTGGAGGCCTATTCGTCTGAATGGGGGTTGTTGGGCAACGAGGACGCATTTCCCCTTGTTCACCAAAATTGGAAGCTCATCCCAGATCCAACAATGATTCGTGGTAAAGGATGTCCTAAATCGACTAGAATTAGGAATGAAATGGACTGGGTTGAACCATCTCAGAATAGACTCAAATGTCGATTATGTGGTCAAGAAGGTCACAATAGACTCCTTTGTCCTTTAAATAATCAACCGCAACAATAAATATTATGTTTTTGTATTATCAATTAAATAGTTATCTGAATTATATTTTGTTCCTAAGTAATTTAGTTGATGTTATATTTACCGCAATTATAGAATTTAAAAAACTATATTCTAGATAAGATTAAAGCGTCAACAAAGTTAATATACAAAAACAACAACAAACGAAGACTAAAAGTAACAAATAATACAAACGATAAAATATAGTCTAATGATCATGATGACGACCATATATATGATCAGTGTCACACTGTCATTCCCTTCTACGTGCATCTCTATCTGGATTATGTAACACCCTCAAAATTAATTTTCATAAATAATTACGTAGTTAAAACATTTACTAAAAATTCTATAAAAATCTGCATATAAACTGTTTACTGTTATAATTTGATTAGACAAAAAACGTAATTCAAAAATAATTTATCATTGGGTAGCAATATTATTACGTAATTTAAAAAAAAATAAAAAAAATTATGATTACATTTTTAAATAAAAATGTAATAGAAAAATAAATTTGTTGTTTGACATTTTTATTAATATTTGATGTTTCAAATATTATTTTATATTTTGAATTACTGAAAATTTATTGTTTTAATTATATTATTATTAAGAAATTTTATTTTATATTTGATTTGAGAAATATTTTAAGTATTAATATAAAAATAAATAAATAAATAAATAAATTTAAAATAGCCTATGCAAGACTCGAACTTACAACCTTCATGTCATTAACTACCACTTCAACCAACTAAGCTACTACATTTGTTTGATACCTTTATAAAATATAAGATATATATTAAGTACTAGTTTATTGTTTAAAAAAAATTTTAAAATTAAAATGTCACATGCAGAACTCGAACCTACAACCTTCAGGTTAGAAGCAGAATGCTTTAACCAACTGAGCTAATAGGCCTATCTGATATTTTTATAAAAATATAATGTATATAATGAGTACAAGAGAAAATGTGAACCAGAAAAATTGTGAAAATTATGACAAGTGCAATATGTAAGGAGTGATGGAAGGATGCACTAAATTAGTGGTATTTGCACCAATCTGATTAGTGGTGCACTAAAAAGAAAAAGAATTCTAATTAAATTTTTATGGTAAAACCACTAAGTATATTAAATTTTACCACTAATAATATTTTAAATTTTATTTCATCTATAAATAGAAACCATTTGAGAACACTTCAGCCATGAATTCATTTGCACCAAAACACCAAAATCTTAGTTTTTCCAATTTTCCCAAAACCATAAGCTTATTTTGCTAAAATTCCAAATTTTTCTAAATTCACCAAAAAAACCTATTTCATTTAACTTTGAGAGTAGAATCAACCTTCTTTCAACCTTCAAAAGCTTTCTCAAAGTCTTCCAAAAGAGTAGCCAAAAGAAATCAAGGTGAGGGAAGTTTCTAAATTATTTTAATTTTTCAATTTAATTAAGTTTTCAATTTTCTAAAAATTCTAGATTAATCTCAAAATATTTGTGTTCTAAAATTTATGAACTTATAATTATTATTGAAGTTTTAAAGTAATAAAGAATTGTAAGAGAAGTTGCAATTTACTTAAATTTTCAAATATAAAAATAAAATATATATATATATAACTAAAAAAAAAGAAGTGAGCATAACTTGAACCCAAGACCTTGATATTTCAAGTCATGTCTTAACCAACTGAGCTAGTCCAGATTTCGTTTATAATACCGCATATTTATATCTTTATATTTAAATATTTCCGCTTTCATTTGTTTATATTTCATATAATAATTTGTGATTTTAAAATTATGAAATCTAACTAGGAGGCTCTGCCACCTTTACTGATTTCATAATTTTAAGTTATTTATATAATATTTAATTTTCTGAAATGATAATTTGAGATCTTAAAATTATGAGATTTAACTAGGAGGCTCTGCCACCTTTACTGATTTCATAATTTTAAGTTATTTATATAATACTTAATCTTATGGAGATTTTTAACAATTTTAAAGAGTAATTGGAAAATTTGATTTGAATGTGAATGACTTTGGATGTATATTTGTATAATGATTTGGATTGTGTATGTTTAGCTTTTCTTTGAATTTGGTTGATGATTGAGACTGTGATTAATTACCTATGTTATGCACGTTGAAAGACGTGGATGAAAACTATGACTATTATACTATAAATTATTAACCCATAACATAAAATATAATGATAGAGTGGACTTGTAATATCAACAAGATTGGTGCTTGTTTTAAATGAGATTTTTAGAAAGGGAGATAAGTTTTCATTCATTCATGCATGCCTCAAAAGAGGTGGCCTCGGTTAGAGGTGCGGATAATAACTTAATCCGTGCGTCTAGGTGGGATGCCGGACTTGGGGGATTTTTATAGTGAGAATTCATTTAATTCATGATGATCACATGATTGTTTATGAGATTAAGTGCACCACTTTGTGAAATCCCAACCGGTCTGGTAAGTTTTACGATGATGATGTCGTATTATCCGAGATGGTACCACATTGCATATTTTTGGAGTTGAGGATGGAGCATGCATCATATAGAAATTTCATTTAAGTCATAATTCATTCTTCATTTATTTGATTATGATATGTATTATATTGATAATTTTATATGATATGTATTTTTATTAAGATTTTTGGAACTTACCCTTGCGTGTTTGTGTCTGTGGTTTGACACCTGTGATGATCCTAAATTTTAATTGGGGGAGCAGATTAACAGGATAAATCTATTGGAGATGTGAACGAAGGATAAGCAAACATGAGGATTTTTGTGAATAATGTGTATATTATAATTATCACAATATTACGTACTATGTGACATTTTGTAAATAACTTTTGATGTATGATTACGATGTGATCTATGTGATGTGTTTTATTTTGGTGACATTTTTGTTAGCAAGGGAAATTATTTTAAAATTTTATTTAAAGAAATCTAAATGAAGGGAAACATTTTCAAATAATAATAATAAATGGATAAAAAGGAAAATATTTCAGCAATTGAAAAATAGCGGGCGTTACAGATTACGTCAAGGCTGAGGTGGTCGATGATTGTTGATTGCCGCCTCAAAGTCAGGTCCCAAATAACCAGCTAAAAGATCATCCAGATGAGGCATGTCTACTGAAATCTCAAACTGTGGACCAACTGGCGTAGATGGAGTACCCAAAGGAGTAGTACCAAATATACTATCTAACGCCCAATGTGATGAAGGATCAGTGCCACTCTGATGTCCATGTGTTGTCGGCTGAACTGATAGTCCAGGATAACTATATGTAGGAGGCATCTGTTTCGGGCCCTGTGTAAATTGCTCAGGTGTGTAATAAATACCATGAGCCCTATCTGGCAACAGCGGCACAATATGTGGTCTACGATCAACTGCAGTACGTCGCCAAGCTAACCCTTAAGTCTTAACACTACTAAAGGGTATATGCACATCCTCCACCGGAATCCTAACCGCTCCAAGTGGGGCACTCGTGGCAGGCTCAACTAACCGAAAAGCCTCACAACTTAACATAGCCAACCTGCTGGATATCTCAGCCATCTGGTACCTAGTATAAACAGCCCATCCCTCAGTAGTTACAATATATGCAACATTCTTAACCAAAGCAGCCTACAAAAAAAACTTGTTAGTATATAATTATAATTTTGTCTTAATTAATAATTGAAAACTCAAAATATAATAAAATTCATGCCAGAGAAGCGTCCTGTGCGTGCTTTGGGTCAATATATAACTTAGATTTCTTGGGATACCATACCATATACTTATCATTATATGACATAGGTCCGTCCACTGGTATCCCATCTACCACATATTGCAGATGATTCTCCCAGATTTGCATAACTAACTCTAACAAAGTGACCCAACTCCTGTCATCCTTGCCTCTAAGTGTCAGCTGATGTAATTTTTGCAACTGAGATGGCTCTGAAGGAATGAACTGTCTGAGAACAAACGGTCTCATCACTCTATCAGGCTGGTGCCACTCAACTAGCTGAAAGCAGAACATAGGCGCAACAGCTTGTCAGATGGCCATCTTACCTAAACATAGCAGGTACTGACTGCAAAACGCCTCCAGAATAAGGATACCATACAACCTGAAAAAATACATGTGTCAAAAGTAAATAATATGTTTTTGTATTATTAAATAAGTTATTTAAATAATTAAGAAATCAATTAATTTACCTGATCACTCCTCATCTTATCTAACTTATGTCGGTATACATCAACCCTAATCAATATAATTTTCATGAGCAACCCAACTACATCAAAAAAATAATAACAAATAAATACTTCACAGTGATGGTCGCCTCTCCACACATCATATGAAAAGTGTGTCTCTGACCTCCATCTCTCAATAAATGCATTCAGCAGTCCCTAGTGAACTCTCAGGTATGCAAGTTTGCTGATCCAGTAGAAACCTGCTTCGTGCAAAATATTAACTATAGGCTCTGGAATCACCTGCTCCCCTAAGTATTTCGGAGCCGCACGTCTTAGTTGTAGCTTTCTAATGTTACCTGTGTTCCAGACATGCTAAAAAATGTGATGCTCTTGTAGCCACAAAACATCCTTTTCTGCGGGCCCTGACTCAATCTCTATACCTCTACTAGAAGAAGAAGCCATTTAATCGGTGTAAAATACTGATTTGGTGTAAAAAAGGCAAAAAAATCCTTAAGGCTGACAAAAATAGGACCACAAGCATTAAAAAATAACTCTGTCGCAGGGGAGGGGGAAGAAGAAGATGGTGGTCTAGGGGAGGTGGAGCATTGAAGGTTTCAACGCCTCCAAGGGAGGCGTTCAAAATCAGAACGCCTCCTTTTGAAGGCCAATCAACACTAGCCACGTGTTCAGCATAGAGGGAGGCGTTTAAAACCCAAATGTATCCTTTAGAATTTAAAAAGTTCCCCAATCAGCAATGGCCACGTGTGTAGCACAGAGGGAGGCGTTTGGAGTTTAAACGCCTCCTTTTGAATTTCAAAAGATCCCCAATGAGAAATGGCCACGTGTACAGCCTAGAAGGAGGCGTTTAACATCAAAACGCCTCCCTTGGGACTTGAAACGTGGTCCGTGGAGGCGTTTATTTCTTCAAGGCCTCCTTTGATTATAGGCGTTTTGCTGTTGAACGTCTCCTCCCAACTAGACCCATTTTGGTATATACTTTTCAACAAGACCCATTAAACGTCAATAACCCCTATCAGCGGTAATAATTTATTAATTATGCCAACTATTTTATACATACCGATAGAAAATAATAAATGTTTGAGTCATGTGACATGTTAACTATTTTTTATCTCTGAATCACATAATGATCATAAATCAATATCACTTGTATCAATATTTTAATTATTTACTAATATTTGATATAATCATTAAAAAAATTATTTATTCATTTAAAAAATTTATTTATTCATTTAAAAGAAAAATCCGAGTTTAGAAATTGGACCGGACTTAAAGCAATATACTTTAAATTCTTTGTTGATTTCTCTCTCTTAAATTCTTCTAACACAATATACTTCATTTACATTATTTTATAATACACATTTGATCTATACATTGAAACACCTTGAATACTTTTAGAGGCACTTACTTTCTCCTTATTTAATATGCTCATGTAGAGTTATACGTGTACTTATAGGATAATAGATAATGAAAGAAAGATTTGATTTGATTTAATTACTTTGGCTGATTGATACAGATCTCATCTAATAAAGGGAATGAAGTTGTAGGTTTGCACATTTGTGGAACCAAATAATTACTAGTTTTAGGGAGGAAGATCTTATTAGTGATAGGTAATGTGATGAATAATTTCATTTCTCTGGTTCTTGAAGAAATTATGGTAAAGGAAGAAATTATGGTTAGGGTTAAATGCTAGTTTGTTAAGTTTTGGTTTGCTATTTACTTTTGAATTCACGTGGGGATATTAAAATGGATAGATTCATGCTAGGATAGTTGATAGTTGAGTTGTGACTTATATTTGAGATTTTGTTTTGCACTTTAAACTTTGTAAATGTCAGTTATTGAAATGGATGTTTCTGCTACCATGACTCTTGCAACTTTCGTGACCATTTCGGTGAGTTTAATCATTTTGGCTTGAAGGAAAGTCTTAGGTTATATATTTAGCAAAGAAAAGAATGTGGTGAATTATGTCACAAATATATGGTTCCTTTTTTAAGTCCATCTGTTATGCTAGACATCTTACATGGTACCTTTCCAGGTTGGCTCATTATTTTCTCTTTTCTTCAATGCACATTACTATTTATGGATTGTGTCATAAAATATAATGCTTATTCATTATAAGTATTACTATCTCTCATAACAAGTTGTATGGGAAAAATAGGTTTGCCTTCACTTCTAAGTCCACTTAGTATTACTATATCTCATATAAAAAAAAAGTTCACATTTCCTGCTAAATGAAATGTATTCATTGTTCATGTGTCTTTAAATTGTAGGCAAAAGTAAAGGAACGGATCGTATGTAGAATAAACATTAGTTTAAGGAAATGAAGCTAATTTCTTAAAGTTTTCATCACAAGACAAGTATAATAATTTTGATGTTTTTTTTGTCAATTCTATTTTGATCTAGGTTTTGTAACTTGAAGTAAAAAGTAATTGGATGAATTTAGGAGTAGCACTTCAATTTCCATTGACATTACTGTGCATGATATAACAGACAATATATAAATAGTATTTTAGTTCCTTATTTTTGGAGGTAATATTATTTAAGTTGTTACATTTTTAAAAATTAATGAATACTGCTGCAAATAGCATTTATAACGGCACATTTTTTACGGCAGGTAAAGAAACAAACGTCGTTGTAGTATTTTTAACGGCGGTTAACAGAAGAACCGTCGTCAAAATCATCTTTGAAAACAGGTGTTTAAACACTGGACGTGGAAAATATTTTTGACGACGATTCTTCTGTTAACCGCCGTTAAAAATGCTACTTAATGTGCTGGCATGCCTTTGTTTTTCACTTTCATTGTTCCATCGCCTTTTACCCTACATTTTCAACCTTCGTCTCTCTTTGTTTCTCTTCAATTTCAGGCTATCATTTTCATCCATTTTCGCGTTCTGCTTCACCATTTCTTCACTGTTGGTTGCCCATTTTAGTTTGAACCTCCATTTTTGCGTTTAAACCTCCATTTTTGCGTTTGGAAAGGGGTTTTTGGGCTGTTTACCTCCATTTTAATCGTCATCGTGCCTCACCGTTAGCTTGTTGATCGCTTGGAGCTTGGAAGGGTTTCATTGATGGTGGTCAAGTTTCGTTGGTGCTATTTTATTTTTCAGAACGCAATTGTATTTGTGTCGTTCATATCTGATTGTCATTTATTTTCCATCTCTAAAGAAAGCGAATCACCGTCGTTCATTTGTTTTCACGATAAGCTCAAATCTCAAATCTTATGTATTATGAATTGGATTTATTCTTATTAAGGCATAAATATTTGAGGTTGTAGAGAAATTTTAGTCGCATAATGGGAGAGTTTCTGAAACGAATCGTGTTTTATTTATATAGATTGATTTTGAGTTCTTGAGGAGATTTAACAGAAGGTTGATTTTGAATTTTAATGAATTTTAGTGAACTTCAACTTATTTATTTTAAAAAAAATTATGTCACGTGATTGTAGAGGTTTTAGAACTAGTCGGGTTCTTTTTTTTTGTTTGATTTTGAGTTTTTGAGGGATTTAAGAGAAGGTTGATTTCAAATTTTGTTAAATCGTCTGTGCATGCGTGTTTTGTAA
The DNA here is from genome assembly GCA_026586105.1 of Hylodesmum podocarpum. NCBI lineage: Eukaryota > Viridiplantae > Streptophyta > Magnoliopsida > Fabales > Fabaceae > Hylodesmum > Hylodesmum podocarpum. Next base: position 2,879,411 of record JALJEV010001403.1, on the reverse strand, counting down.
TGTTTTGTGGGACAGATATAGTGTTGTAGCGGATGTCATTCTTTTATTTACTTTTTTATTTGCAGTTATTTGAGTGTTCTCATTGTTGTTGTGAGTGCTCTGTTCATTACATTGTGTTTGGATGATTAAGAGAGAATGAATATCATTGTATACACTATGTTTGGGTCATTATTTAGGAACTTTGAGCAGGAGATTTTGAGTAGACAAAACTATGGTATTAAAATTTTATAAGATTTTTTTATGATGTTGTCGAATACACTGATCATGTGATTAATTATGAGTTGAACTTGGTGGATTTGAGTATGTTAATTTTTTTGGGAAATATCCAAATTATAGGGGAGACTATGTCCAATTTTCATTAAAATTGTGTATATATAACTGATTAAATTAATTTATGAGTTTAAGTTTATGAATTGATGTTGTTTAAATATTGTTTAAATAAATGAGATGTACCATGCATATTCCTTTCTAACCTGATTAAATTAATTTATGAGTTTAAGTTTATGAATTATCATGTTGTTTAAATAGATGAGATGTAACATACGTGTTCCTTTCAGACATCTCTTTTGTTATTTAACTTGTCCAATTCTAGGATATATAGTTCTTCTTCACACTTAGGATTTGAACACCGTGTGCTATAGAAATACACCATGTCATTCTTTGCAACATCCTCAATTTTGGGGTAGGGGCAAAACAGTCATTTTGCCATCTTCTTTATAATTGATTTAAAATATGATATTTTATTCTAAGTAACATTTAGAAGTTATTCGGTATGAAAAATAAAAGATTAGTAGTAAGATATGATGTGCACAGTCAGTTTATATAGTAGGGGCAAAACGGTCAATTATCACTTACTCTGTAACCTTGGGTCTAAGATACCCAATAACCTCAAGAACAATGTCTAACAATGCTTTAAAAGTAATTAGAAGTGATTGGAAAATTAATGATAATTAAGATGAGAAAGTCAAACTTTAAACAAAAGTCAACTCGTTAATGACAGAGATGTAAATACCACAGTTTTCTTTATTGGGAAAAAGATTTAAGTTGATATTTTGATATTTAAAATGGATGGAGAATTAAAGTAAAGACCCACCATTGAGAAGAGGTAAATTACATAGACTCAGAGAGACTGAAACGGAGATAATCGGAGACCCTGGGAGCCTAATGGGCCTCACATTTCAATATGGGTCCATATGAGTGTCTAACCTAATTTTAGGGTTAGGTGGGCCCCACACTCACTCAAAAATCTGACTTGAAAAGGGACTAAGAGATGTGTTACGGCCACTCACCCTCATCTCTTTCTCATTGCATTTTCTCCTTCTCCACCCTTGTCTCCTTCACGGCACCCACACAAACTTTCTTCCACCTTCTCTTTTCTTCTTCTTCTTCCTCTCTTCTAATCCTTCCCTCACTTTAACCACCACGTGCAACAGCTACATGGCCAACCACCACCGAAGTTCTTCTGCCACCACCCAAAGAGAAGCTTCATCTTGTTTTCTCCTAAGTTCACTCTTAAGCTTCATTCAAGGTATAGGGGTTCTTGTCTCAAAAGTGGATTCTATTGTGTGTTCTCTTGCTATTTCGTTTTCCTTTGCTCTGCTTTGTTGTGAAACCGGAACCCTAGAGTGGTGACCGGAGTTTTGAACTTGATTCTTCCATGAGACAACCTTAATAAAAGTTTAACAACTAAAAATACTAAGAGAATAACTTGGTGCAAGAGAAACCTGAACTGGGATGCAGGAAAAGAATGAACTTGAGTAAAAAGGAATGAGCTTTAAGTTAAAATATGAGTGCTCTAATAATAAAATGTAATTATGGGTTTAAAAGGCCAAAGTAGAACTTGTTGAATATGTGAGTTTATGAAGTTGATGATTATTAGAGTAAATTGGGATTATTTTGATGTTATGTGAAAATGTGTAATGTGGATGTGTTATGGGTTGTTGGATAATTTCGTGTATGCAAGTTGAAGTATGTTGTTAATATATGTGATTGTAATTATATTAGTGCCTATTGTGTGAGTGGAATATGTAACCATGGATATAAGTCTTGTCTTGAATTGGTATTGGTGCCATTACCATATGATGAGAGTGTTCTAGCATGATTTTCGTGTGAGAAGAAGATGCCCTATTTTTTATGTTTAGAAGAGGTTATGTTAAGGTCAAAATGTTTTAAAATGAAAGCCTAAAGAATGATTAAACTCAAAGAACTTGGTTTCATGAAATTGGGAGTTATAATGATTGAATTATAATTGAGATGAATGAAATGAACTCAAAATATGCTACTTGTGGTATGAGGCAATTATGTACTAAGAGACTACTTTGTTTACATGACTTATAGTTGGTTAACCCATAATGCTGCACTTTGTATGTTTAATGCAATTAATTTGGTTTTCTTTGTCATATCTTGCAACCTTGGACCATTGAAGTATGGCAATGTGTAATTCCATTAATCAAACATCACCTAAGGAATAATAAGGACCATAAGACACTTAGGAATAGAGTGAGGCTATTGGGAAGTGAATTGATCTAATAAAACATGTCAAAATGATAATTATGAAGCAAAATTCATGCCCTAGTAGCCAACTCGCGCGAGTTGACAGTACACCTCGCGCAAGTCGCAGTAGGCAACTCGAGCAATGTTTTTAAAATGCTTTCCCTGAACTCATTAACCGTTGGATGACTTCCAAATTTTTACAGAACCTTTATAACACATATATATTAACATCCAACGGTGGGTTTTGTGAAATAACACTATTAGCTAGAGATATAAAGATATGATGATAGAAGTGTGAGAGGAGCTCCAACTCTCGCGAGTTAAGGTGGCCGAGACATTTTTGGGGTCTCTGAAGCTCCAACTCGCATGAGTTAAGGTCATTCTACACGAGATAAGATGGCCGAGACATTTTTGAGGTCTCTGGAACTCCAACTCGCATGAGTTAAGTCTCATCTCGCGCGAGTCACTTCTAGAATCATGTTTTTGCTTCCTTCTCGCGCGAGTCACTTCTAGAATCATGTTTTTGCTTCCTTCTTTACTTCTTTGGATGTTTGAAGTGTTGAATGCGTATATCTTTGATCTATTAGTGTGTAAAAATTATGGGGTTGTCTAAACAACCATCATGGAGCTAAATTGTGATTGAATTAAGAAGTTGTGGCTTCTACAAGTTGTGTAATGAATGATAATGGGTAGAGACCTACCAATGAACGTCAGCAAGACGTGTGGTTCCGCTCGACATGTGGATACGCGAACCAGAAGCATATGAGAAACTACGAGACAAGATGATGTTCGTAGTAAACATGATTGTTTGATTGATGAAAACTCCATATTCTCCTCTTTGAATAATTATGATTATGATGTGATTAATGAAAAATGGAAAATATGATGAAAGGGAAAAGATGTGGAGGTTCCGCCACGGATTTTATTTTTTGAACGATACCCAAGGGCATGCCGATGCTCCGAGGGGTTTATTTATGCCAGGTGGGCATTTGCCGGGTAGGCATTCTATGGCAAGGTGTTTTTATGATTATTGATACCCTAGATGGACTTGGGATGAAAGCCCTTGAACCACTTGTCGGTACCATGAAAATTCACAGCGGAACAATGTTAATGATGAAACCATCCAGTGAGGAGTGGCGGTGAGATGAACCCTAGCCTATAATGGAAGAGGGGTGACATTACGTAGGTACGCGATGGAATATGAAAGCGCGTTTAAGTCGTTGGGGGAACAGGTTGCTGAGTTTTGATACTCTGAGGGCGGAGGATTCATGTAACCGGCTCGGCATCCTCGACAAAGCTCCATATTTTCCAGACTGATGGAACACTTCCGGTCTTGTACCACCCGGAATGTTGTTGCCTCGACGTCACCCAGCCAGTTTGAAGCGTAAAGACCTTGAGATAGTGAATCCGAGGCACGGGCCCGTAAATGAAACCTTGAGTGATAGATTGGAAGTTGTAGGATAAGTGTTGAGTGGCTATTAAAGCAACATTTGTTTGTCGGGCTCTAGGTCTAGTGTTTGTATTCGCTTCTTGTTGCAGGAACTCACCCAATACTCATGACAAATGACAGGCACTGATTAAGCTAGTGGACCCAACACTAAGGTTAGTGACCACTCCACATGTGGGTCGTTGAACCCATAGTAAGCTTTGAGGAGGCTCTTGTTGTTCCACCGACGACTCTGATAGATGCAAATGTTGAGGATAATATGTCAGTGTAGAGTGATCTGCCCGAGGATATTCACCAGTTTGGGAGCAAAGTTCATTAGTAGTACATATATACTACTAGTTGGGTAGTGATTAGAATTGCTCTGATGTAGGTTTTATTCCCTTTTGTTTGTATATTGTGGGATGGCCAGCCTACTTTCATGAGTTCTACATAGATGTAATTGACTCTCTACTTGGATCTATTATTCTTTAATATAAATGTTATGTATCTTTTGATAGTTTTTAGATCATGTACATAGTGTTTTAGTCAGAGACAATTGAGATAAATTTAACTAATAAAGGCTTTCATTAGTACTCATCACTCCATTTATTTCATAATGTTCATATTAATATGATTATTATTTCAGTCTAATTAGTACCTCTTAAATGACAACTTAATTTTATTATCGTGATCATAAAGTTTTAAATTGATAAATGTCATTGCTTGTTTGTAGTAAGTCACGTTGAGACCTTTTATTAAATGATTTACATTGGAAATATTTGTACACATGGGCTGTTTTGATAACGTCGCTAACAGAAAGTATCGGGTTTTACCCAATTGGTTTTGCGAACCCAATTTATTCGATTTACTATTTTGTCCATGCCTTTAAAGAAAAAAATTTATTGCACAAATTATTGAAATTTATTTCAAAATTTATTTCCGCATTTTATTTCAAAATAAAGGAATTGTTTTACGAAATACGTGCACTTCTTTTAATTAGTAAAAAGGGGAGTTATATTCTTTAAATGTTAGTTTATGCTCATATTTGTATATTCTTTTTCATTGGGTGACATTATGATGTTTTTTTATGTGAAATGGCTGAATAAATAAAATAGATTGTAATATTGTTATTAAATAATGGTGACTAGAAAGTATTGATTATATGATTGTGGATTATAGTTGATTAATTTGAGTATGGTTTTTAATTTGTTGAAAGTATCAAATTATAAAGGAGACTCTGTCCAATTTTCGTTAAATTAGTTAAGTTAGTGATAGATGCCTCCTTAGAGAATTCTCTAACAAAGCCATTAAGTTCCCGATCTAGCTTCTTCAATGATCCTTTAATGGAAACCCTAGAGGGTTTCGGTCAAGACCCAAGATGAATCAATTCAAATCAAAAAAAAAGGAAAAGGTGGATAGAGGAAGAATATGAAAAGAATGGCGTCATGGAAGATCCAATAAACCTAGAAGGAACCGCCACAATGATGACAAGAGTTCATTAATAAGATCCAAAAAACTTTCTTAAAGAAGACAAGAGAACTTATTCTCTCAAATACAACTCTCAGTTTTTATTCAATTTTGTCAAAAAGGTCCTTACAATTTCGGCTCACATGTTTTTGTAGACCTAAGCTACTTGAGATGCAAGTTAACGAAAACTAGTCTAACTTGGGCGCCAAGTTTAATCTAAATCTAAATGAAATCTAATCTTATCTTAGGTGCCAAGTATAATGTAAATCTAAATGAAATCTAATCTAATCTTGGGCGATAAGTTTAATCTAAATCTAAATGAAATATAATCTAATCTTGACCCAATTATTCTAAGACACTAAACAAAACATTCAAAAGTAATAAAAGATTTTTTGGTCGTGAGCTTTGGGCTCACTTATAAGGCCTTACAATTTAAACAATTCGTTGGAAAATCCTGACAGCATCCAAACGTTAACTTCAAGCCCAATTTTCTCCAATATGCAATTCGAACTGGGCTTTGGTGTCTCATAGCTTTTGTAGCCCTTTAAGCCTTCTTTAAAACGAAACTTGGAGCAACTTAATCAGAGTTGTGTAGCCCAAGTTATGCTTGAAATACTAAATCTGTAGATTTAGGCACCCAATACATTATTGTTAAAGGAGAATGTAAACCTCAACGTTGGGCTGAGGGGAATCATTGGAAAACTTACAAGTAGTATTAAATTTATGAAATTAAGTTTAAAGAAAAAAATTAGTGTTATCTATTTAATTAGTTGTGATGATTTAAATATGTATATGTAGTTATTTATTTTGTTATTGGTTTATTTTAATTCTTGCTTCTTTGACTATGGAGTTTCCTTGATTGCCTTATTTGTGTGTGAGTTTAATTTATTTTGTTAAATTAAATATTCTGTTATAAGGAAGTGATTGATATGGATTGAGAGATTAAATTTTAGGCATATTGCATTAACGAATAATTGAGGTTCGTGATAATCGGTTATAAATATTTTTTTTAATGGGTACTAAGAAGGAGTAAGGAGGTTGCCCCTGGTGGACATGAGATGGTGTTTTGACAATGAAAGAGATTATCACGAATGCTAGGCGTAGTGAAAATGTTTCCGTAAAGTGAGGATAAACGAAACTAGTATGGTTGGTCCCTGACATGTCGATGTAATGACCTAGGACTTTAAGGGTATTCGCGGTGGGGAAAGCTTTCACTATGGCCGATCACCATGAGTATGAAGTGACTCTTGTTGTAACATTGGTTACCCTGACTGTAACTATCTAGTATCTCTGGTGAGAGTGTTAGGGGTGACATGAGAGTGAATTGTGAAGAGCATGCATCATATTGGATTGAACGACGTGATTGATTGTGTTATGTTGTGAGGTGTTCTTGTATTTTTTGATATTTATTGTGTTGAGCTACCATTTTTAATCTCATTTTTATTATTAAAATTTGAACTAACACTGTGGTTGTTTCTGTTGTTTGACACCTGTGATGACCCTACGAATAGATGAGCAAATGAGCAGTTTGTTGGAGGCAAAAATAACTTAGACTAGGAAAGGAATCTGATTACTTGAAGACTTGGCATGTTGTGGCATTTCGTTTTCTTGAATTTGAATGAATGCTTCTATTTTCAAATGTTGAAACTCTTTTTACATGTTAGAAATTTCATTATTTGAGACAATGTCTACCTTTTGAGACATACATAGTTGTAGACTTCGATTTTAAAATTTAATCTTTGAAATAAAAATTTAGTCATCTTTATCGACTGCATAGTTATTTTCTCATGAGCAATAAATAAATTAGGACGTTGTAACTGTAACATCTGAGGGGTGCTACATTAGACGTAGTCTTTCTTAAGATGAATTGGTAAAAATCCTTGTGTGTTCATTTTAATAATTAATTGCTTATTATTAACTAAGGTTACAATGTAAAATTATTTCGTTTGAAGATAATTTGATTCATCTGGAAAAAAAAAATTTGTGTATGATTTGGTTGTGTCTATCAAAAGACATGTTTGTAATTTCTTCATTAGATGAACCACTGCTTTCACTACCCATGTCTTCCCATGTAAGGAAACTCTTCTTCTTCTTCTTCTTAGGATTCCACCTATTCTTAAGTTTAGGATATTTAGCCCTGGTGTGTGGCTTGCCTTACTGCATTCGTAGCAAATAATCTAAGAGTCTTATTCCTTCGTGACCTTCTTCTTAAGAAGTCTTCTTTCCTTTTTCTTGAAAAAAAAAAGCGGTTTCCTTTGCCTTTCTTCATCATTTTCTTGAATCTCATTTTCATTAATGATACTTCATCCTCAGAAGGGTATTTATAACATGCTAAAGATGTGTGTCGGCTTCCACTTCGAAAGCTGTTTTTCTTATTTTCAACTTTGGAATCTCCAAGTTTTGGGAATTTCTTTTTTGCTAGTAGAGCAATGGGCCCTTCCACCTTGATTTTATCCCTCATGCAAAGGTGTATGATGCACGTCGGGCGTGCAATGATTAAATCAAAACCCAATGCTTGGCTATGGCAAGTATACCGCAGTCATCAAGTAATAAACAAATTTGGGATTGTATTCTTATTTTAAATCATATTTTTCCAGTGAGAGAAAATTGGTTTGTTTGTTAAGAAAGCAATGGTTGTAAAAGAAGAAAGTAATGATAATTTAGAACGATTGGGATCTCTATTTTACCATTAATTCCCTCTAATACTCTCCTATCTGTTATTCAAATATAATTTATTGGTTGGATAGGATTCCTACCCTCGTGACCGTCCCTCTCAGGATCACCCACGCCGCCTAGGTTAACTAGATTAATTAATCTTTTAATTTAATACTAAGTTAATTAGGGATTTAAATATGTGAACCCAGGGGAAAACTTAGGTGCATCCACATTATTAACCACTACTATCTCTAAGACTCTAACATAATAATAGTGTAATTTTCCATTACTACTTAGGATCCTTTTCTCAAAGCTCCCATAGGTTTACTATCATTTCATTAGTTGTCAATTAAAGAATAACATTAAGCATAGAATGAAATGCTAAACAATCTAGGTATTATTAAAGGCAGAAAGAGATTTAGTCTAAACATCTGCAACACGAAAAGAAAACTGCACTTTTCACTGAAATCTTTGAGTAAATCAGTTAAAGCTTACTCTCGCGCTTACATCTGTTGCTGATACATTAAATGTTATGATTGCTCACTCTGCCAGATTTTATAGTACCCAAGACAAAGGACAACATTCAAATTAATCAGTCTAACGGAAACTTTAAGGAGCTGCCTATATAAGGACTTCACTTCAAAGATTTGAAGTTGGCAAACTTACGCGTATCCAAGTTTCGCTCAGAAGCTCTAAACCTAGTTCATTAGCTCTGAATCTTATTGTAAAACACCTCTCTACATAGAGGATTATCTTTTGTTATATCTTGTAAAACCACTTTTGTGGTATTGTAGCTGAGCAAGGCTAAGTGTTAAAAGAATACTTGTTTAGCCTGAGGAGGCTAAGTGTTGAAAGAATACTTGTTTAGCCTGAGGAGGCTGAGGTCCAAAGAATACCCTGTTTTAACCTAAGGAGGCTAAGTGTTGAAAGAATACCTTGTTTAGCTTGAGGAGATTGTGTCCAAAGAATACCTTGTTTAGCTAGAGGAGGTTGGGTCCAAAGAATATTTGTAATTAGTTAGAGGTGGTTGGGTTCAAATAATGCTTATTAGTGGAAACTTAGCAAGTTTCTATGTATAGTCTTCATAGATGAACCAATATAAAAATATTATTGTCTTATCTGCTTGTTTATTGACTAAGGACAAATAATTTAACTAAGATTTCATTAAAATCAATCTTTATAACGGAAGAAAACTTGCGTCTGTCCTGAGTTTGAAAACCACATACTCAAATTGCATCGTGTGAAAAGAAATTTTTTTAATTTAACACAATCCAACCCTTATTCTTGTGTTTTTATAATTTATAGTTTGGTATCAGAGCTCAACCTCTAAGGGTTGAGCGTCTGACAACTACTAGAGGAAAAGATTCGGGATGACAAACTCCTAAATGATGCTCATCACTGAAGGTTCCTCCATGAACAAACTTCCAACTTTCTCTGGAGATGACTACCTTTACTAGACAGGTAGGATGGAGATGTACATCAAGTCTACCCAATATAGATCCAAAAGGATCAATCATGTATCTAATCTAGTGGAATTTACTTATGTGTCAGTAACCTAACATATCAGAATGCTCTGGCAGGTGACACCATCAAACTTTTAAATTTGTTTTTTAATTTTAGTTAAGTTTATGTTATAAGTTAATAACTTATATCACATAACCATACTAGGAATAATTCTACGAACGAAATTACCATAAAAACAGTACTCAAACCAAACCTACAAAAGAAAAAAAATTGTAACAAAGCCTTTCTATCATTTATTTATATCAATGGAAACATTTTATTTAAATTTGTCACATAAGATTATTACAAATATATAAAACATGATTAAAATATTAGGTGAAAATAAAAACATCATGTGAAATATAAGAAGATGGTTGTAGTAAGTTCTCCTTAACAATAAATATTGAACTGAGGCAAGACATATTTTTCGATGTAGTTGACAATGTAAAAGTACGTTAGAGTCCCAATATACACATTTGGAAGTGCTGTTATATATCGATTGAAGTTCAGAACATGATAGTCCTATTCCAAATGTACCGGACCCGCAAACCTTGAATTGGTTACCTCCATACCTATTTGATACACAAATGCAAAAAAATCAAATATACCAAAAACACGTAAAGTAATAACTATATAATTTCTATTGATATAACTCAAATTAATTACTTCTTCATTTTTAATTTGTTTTAATTTAACCACAGTTATACTTTTAAAAGTCAAACCCAAATGTGAATATGATAAATTTAATAATCATAGTTCATTCAAAGCATATATTTTAGAATAATTATGAAAAACAAAGGCATGTATTTAAATATATAATTCATAAATTTATCTCACCATACTTTCTAGGATGACTGAGAAGGTTGAGTGTGGCATAAAATATGTCAACACACGTTTGTTCCCCAGTAGCATAGCTTGAATTTGAGACATGCGTTGCACCACCAATTTTTGATTATACTGTTCAGAATCAGAATTTATATACTCTACACATGTCCGATTCAAGTGAAACTTAAATGAAATTTCATGAGGTATGCAATCAATATGACCAAGTATAGCAATACCAAATTTTTGACATCCAAGGTCATACAGTTCCTACAATTTCCCCAAAGAATTGTGCTTAATTGCCAGTGTATATGTGAATTAACTTGTTTACAAAATGCTTAGAAAAAATTAATGTTTAAAATAGTATTTATCAGGCATGCAATAATATTAGTATGATCTAAATTATTTAAAGAGACGATATAAATATTAAAGGATATAAAGAGAAAAAAAAACAACTATAATTACCGTTACAATCAATATAACTTCACACTGAAAATATTTAAATGAGAATTATAAAATAAGTCCAAAAAATATTTAACTATAACAAGAAGTGCAACTTCTTAAGAGAACATGATTAAGGAATACAACAATGTTACTAGAGAGAAATAGATAAATATTAAACGAAACAAGTGGTTCATCAAAATTTCAACCAATAAGAAAGAAAAAAGAGGAGTGAGTACAATATTAAGCTGATAATAAATAATTAGTTTATCTTGATGGAGTTTTAAAGGGTAAGTGATCGCCAGGTTCACTAGGGGCATGGTGTACATATTATTTCAATACCAAGTCAATTTTAAATTTGTTTTTTAATTTTAATTAAGTTTATATTATAAATTATTAACTTTATTTATTCTTAGTATCTAATAGAGTTTCTTTTATATAAAAAAATATGTTATTTTTTAAATTAAAACTTATGTTTTAGTAATATTTATATTTGAATAATGAACTTCTTTAATTTTTACTATTTACATTATGATTGAACTGGATAAATTGTAATAATATTTAAATTTGAATAATGTACTTTTATAATTTTAATTATTTATATTATAATTGAATTTAGAATTTATAATTATGATAATTTTAGAACTTATAACTATGATAATTTGTATTGAATTTGTATATTTTTTATTATATTTTAAATTATAAAACTTCCGTATAAATGTTTGTAAAATGATCACAGTTGATAATAGACGAATAATTAAACACACCTTTTGAATATTAATGTTAATGCTTAGCATTAAGTGAAAAAAAATAAGTACATAAATTAGTTTTATATAAAAAATTAATTTCTTTTATTTTCTTTTTTATATATCTTGTCTACCTCAAGATTTTGAGGTATATATATAACTATGTTAAGAATAACTCTACAAATGAATTTATCATACAAAGTTGTTTTGAAACCACCTTTTTATCATCAATAGAAACATTTTTTTAAAAAAAATTTGTTATATATCAAGATATTACAAATACATAAAAAATATTACAATATTTGGTGAAAATAAAGACATTATTTAAAATATAAGAAGTTGTTGCAGCAGGTTCTCCTTAATAGTAAATATTAAACTGAGGGCAGACATATTTTTCAATGTAGTTGACAAGGTAAGAGTACGTTGCTTCATGGAAAGAGTCCCATAACACACATATTTGGAAGCATGGTTACATACTGGTTGAAGTTCAGAGCATAATAGTCCTATTTCAAATGTACCTGATCCGCAACACCCTAAATTGGTTACCTCCATGCCTATTTGATACATAAATGCACAATATCAAATATACCAAAAACACAAAGGCATGTATTTAAATATATAACTCATAAATTTATCTCACTATATTGTTCAGGGTGATTGATAAGGTTGAGTGTGGGATGAAATATGTCAGCATAAACAAGTCTGCTCCCCGGTAGCATAGCTTGAATTTGAGACATATGTTGCACCAATTTTTTATTATATTGTTCGAAATCTGAATTTATATACTCTACACAAGTCCGATTCCTTTGTAACTTGAATGATATTTCATGAGGAACACAATCAATGGGACCAAGGCCAACAATACCAAATTTTTGACATCAAAGATCGTGCAGTTCCTACAAATTACCCAAAGAATTGTGCTTAATTACAAGTGCATATGTGAATTAACTTGTTTACAAAACTTTTAAAAAGAATTAATGTTTAAAATAGTATTTATCATATAAGCAATAATATTAACAATGATTTAAATTATTTAAAGAGACAAAATAAATATTAAAACGACATAATTGTAATTATAGTTGTATTTAATATAACTTCACATTTTATCAAAAAGAAAATATTTAAATGAGAATTATAAAATAAGTGCGAAAAATTTTTAACTATGATAAGAAGTGCAACTTCTTATAAAAAATAATTATAAGAAATACAACAATGTTACTAGAGATAAATAGATAAATATTAAACGAAACAAGTAGTTCATCAAAATTTCAAACAAAAATAAAGAAAAAAGATGAGCGAGTACAATATTAAGCTAATAATAAATAACTAGTTTACCTTGATGGAGTTTTGAAGCTTAGAAATCAAATAATCTTGGTACTTTTCATGGTGAACATCAAACTTCTGAAGAGGAAGTCATAGAATTCTAAAATGAAATCGTTAGAACCCAAAGAAATTACAATCAGAGCATCTCCGAGTATTTCATTAATTTGACTTTCCCTTACAATCTAGACAAGCTTTGCTTTATAAGTTTTGAAATATTTAACTTGCTTTGACATTGACTTGGCGTTGAATAAAATCTCGGTCAACTCATCAATACCTGAACCAGCGCATGCAAAGGAAACACTAGTTAGAAGGTCTTGGTTTGTTAGGTTTGGTTCTAAATAAGGAGGGACTATGTCTTTGAGCTTCAATATAAAAACAAGGAAGTCAGGAACTAATTTTCCATTTGAAAGTCTTCTATTGCGCCGGTGAGTAGGGAAATCCCTACCATAAGGCAAATGATTGGCCAGGTTCAGTAGTGGCATGATGTATATGATTGGCCAGGTTCAGTAGTGGCATGATGTATTTGTTATTACCTGTGTCCACCAAAGAATCTCCAAAAACTAAAATGGATGAGAATTTAGGTAGAGTAATATTGATCATACCAACAATATTCAGACAAACAAGCATTGAAATGATAAGTTAGAGTGTATGTGCCATTGTTGTATTCTTGTTATGGAACTATAAAAGACGACTTAAACATTAAAATAATTAAAACTAAAGAATAAATAATTATTTATCTATACCTAATCATTTATATGAAATCTTTTTGGTAACTATACTTAAAATATAATATATAATATTTACCTTAAAATTATTATATCATGAATAAATTAAAATATTTAGTAAAGATAACCATTACGAAATTAACATATGAATATAACTATGCATAAGATATAAAATACTCTTGTTAAGAGAAAAACAATTATCTTGAGGGAGTGAAAGATAACTAATAATAGGAAAATAATATTTTTATTTGAATTTATATATTTTTGAAATAAAAATATTTGATAAATTTTCAATGAATAAAAAATATTGTCCAAAATATTTTTACTATCAAGTACTAATGAATAATTAATTATTCTCTGATTTTGATTATCTTAATTTTAAATAATTATAATAAAGATAAGTAAAAAAAAATTAATTAATTTTATTTATATCAATTGTCACACTCTTCAACAAACTAAAATAAATGTCTAGACTTAGAGAATCGAATTGTCACTGTTCAGTTATATCCGAATTGTCCCTTTTCAGTTATTTTGTAAAGAATTCAAGTAGGATGATAATTAAGTATTGACGTAAATACTTTAACAACTACATTCAAAGGTTAGATGGGAAGTAGGAATCTACATGATTTCTTTTTGTAGTTTTTAAAAATAAGAAAGCATAACTGAATAAGATATTTATTAATATTCAAATATCATGGATACATGTTACAATAATATTGTTTGGTATTGTCCAGTCATTTCAAATATTATAAATATTTATTAATATTGGAAATAAAAGGGGTGACTTCTTTTGAGATAAAAAAAAAAAATCAAATATAACTTTTATTTTTTCCCTATTTTCCCATTACAGGGTGAGTATATACAAATTATTATAAATCAATTATTGTTGTTAGAGTTCTATTTCTCCATTTAAATAAATAAAAATAATTATTATTATATTAAATATTTAATAATAATTAAATAATACATTGATACTGAGGGTCTTTTCGACCTTATAAATCTAATTCATAATCAGTCCTCTCGTAACATTTATAATATACTTTTCTTAACTATAATTATTTCAATGGATAAAATTATTAAATATTGATAAATAAATAGTTTTCTTTTAATTTTAATTTTCTTAATCTTAAATAATTATAATAAAATTAAGTAAAAAGTTTATTTAATTTTATATTTATAAATGGTCACATTTTCTTAAAAAAAATACTTAACCTGCGTAACATATTTAAAATACTGTGCGACACTTAATATAAGAATATAGTTTGCAGTCAAAGATTTTTAGTCAAGATACATCAAATAATGATAGTGCTGTTGTCAGCGGGAATAATTAGTCAACTATGCCAACTATTTTATATATGCAGATAGAAAATAATGAATGTTTGACTCATGTAACATGTTAACTATTTTCACATAATGATTTTAAATCAATATCATTTGTATTCATATGTTAATTATTTACTAATATTTGATATAATCATTGAAAAATTTTATTTATTTATATTTAAAAGAAAAATCCAGATTCAGAAATTTGGTTGGACTTAAAGCAGTGTATTTTAAATTCTTGGTTGATTTCTTTTTTTAAATTCTTCTAACGCAATATACTTCATTTACATTGTTCTATAATATACATTTGATCTAGACATTAAAATACCTTGAATATTTTTGGAGACACTTACTTTCTCCTTATTTATTCACGCTCATGTAGTTATACGTGTACTTGTAGAATAAAAGATAATGACAGAAAGATTTGATTTAATTTAATTTCTTTAGTTGATTGATGCATATCTCATTTAATAAAGGGAATGAAGATGCAAGGTTTGTATATTTGTGGAACCAAATAATTACTAATTTTTGGGAGGAAGATCTTATTAGCGATAGGTAAGGGATGAATAATTTCATGTGTTTGGTTCTAGAAGAAATTATGATAAAGGAAGAAATTATGATTAGGGTTAAATGTTAGCTTGTTAAGTTTTGGTTTGCTATTTACTTTTGAATTCACGTGGGGATATTAAAATGGATAGATTCATGCTAGGATAGTTGATAGTGTAGTTGTAACTTATATTTGAGATTTTATTTTGCATTCTAAATTTTGTAAATGTCACTTATTGAATGGATGTTTCTGCTACCATGACTCTTGCAGCTTCCATGACCATTCCGGTGAGTTTAATCATTTTGGCTTGAAGGCAAGTCTTAGGTTATATATCTAGCAAAGAACAAAATATAGTGAATTATGTCACAAATACATGGTTCTTTTTTTAAGTCCATTTGTTATGCTAGACATCTTACATGGTACCCTTCCAGGTTGACTCATTATTTTCTCTTTTCTGCAATGCACATCACTATTTATGAATTGTGTCATAAAATATAATGCTTGTTCATTATAAGTATTACTATCTCTCATAACAAGTTGTATGAGAAAAATAGGTTTGTCTCCACTTCTAAGTCCATTTTGTATTACTATATCTCATATAAAAAAAAGTTCACATTTACTGCTAAATGAAATGTACTCATTGTTCATGTGTCTTTAAATTGCAGGCAAAAGTAAAGGAAATGATCGTCTGTAGAATAAGCATTAGTGTAAGGAAATGAAGCTAATTTCTTTAAGTTTTCACAACAAGATAAGTATAATAATTTTGATGTTTTTTTTGTCAATTCAATTTTGATCTAGGTTATGTAACGTGAAGTCAAAAGTAATTGGATGAATTTAGGAGTAGCGCTTAACCAAAACAAAATACTTTTTTTTTGTAATTGTGATCCATTGGACATAGATCCAATTTTTCATTTTTTTTGATTCCTTTGAATTGTTTTTTACCGTTCCTGGTGGTATCAAGATGGCACTGTGTCTTCAATTTCCATTAACATTATTGTGCATGATATAACAGACAATATATAAATAGTATTTTAGTTCCTTATTTTTGGAGGTAATATTATTTAAGTTGTTACATTTTTAAAAATTAATGAATACTACTGTAAATAGTATTTATAGCGTCACATTTTTTACGGTAAGTAAAGAAACAAAAGCCGTTGTAGTAATTTTAACGGCAGTTAACAGAAGAACCGTCGTCAAAATCATCTTTGAAAACAGGTGTTTAAACACTAGACATGGAAAATATTTTTGACGGCGATTCTTCTATTAATCGCCATTAAAAATGCTACTTAATGTGCTGGCATGCCTTCGATTTTCACTTTCATTGCTCCATCGCATGTTACCCTGCGTTTTCAGCCTTCGTCTCTCTTTGTTTCTATTCAATTTCAGGCTATCATTTTCTTCCATTTTCGCGTTCTGCTTCACCATTTCTTCACTGTTGGTTGCCCATTTTAGTTTGAACCTCCATTTTTGTGTTTGGAAAGGGGTTTTTAGGTTGTTTACCTCCATTTTAATCGTCGTCGTGCCTCACCATTAGCTTGTTGATCGTTTGAAGCTTGGAAGGGTTTCATTGATGGTGGTCAGGTTTCATTGGTGCTATTTTATTTTTCAGAACGTAATTGTATTTGTGTCGTTCATCTCTGATTGTCATTTATTTTCCATCTCTAAAGAAAGCGAGTAATCGTCGTTCATTTGTTGTCACGGTAAGCTCAAATCTCAAATCTTATGTGTTGTGAATTGAACTTATTCTTATTAAGGCATAAATATTTGAGGTTGTAGAGAAATTTTAGTCGTATAATGGGAGAGTTTCTGAAACGAATTGTGTTTTATTTATATAGATTGATTTTGAGTTCTTGAGGAGATTTAACAGAAGGTTGATTTTGAATTTTAATAAATTTCAGAGAACTTCAATTTATTTATTTATTTTTAAAAAAAATTATGTCACATGATTGTAGAGGTTTTGGAACTAGTCGTGTTCTTTATTCTTTTTTGTATGATTTTGAGTTTTTGAGGGATTTAAGAGAAGGTTGATTTCAAATTTTGTTAAATCGTCTGTGCATGTGTGTTTTGTAATGTTTTATGGGACAAATATAGTGTTGTAGCGAATGTCATTTTTTATTTACTTTTTTTTATTTACAGCTAATTACTTTAATAGATTGAATTTTAGTGTGATTTTAACAGATTGATTTTTAGTGTGATTTTCCCCTTTGTAATTTTCCTCCAATATTTGAGTTTCTCATTGTTACTATGAATGCTTTGTTCATTACATTGTGTTTGGATGATTAAGAGAGGATGAATATCATTGTATACACTGTGTTTGGATGATTAAGAGAGAATGAATATCACTGTATACACTGTGTTTGGGTCATTATTTAGTAACTTTGAGCAGGAGATTTTGAGTAGACAAAATTGTGGTATTAAAATTTTTTAAGATTTTTTTATGATGCTGTGGAATACACTGATCATGTGATTAATTATGAGTTGAACTTGGTGGATTTGAGTATGTTAATTTTTTTTGGGAAATATCCAAATTATAGGGGAGACTCTGTCCAATTTTCATTAAAATTATGTATATATAACTAATTAAATTAATTTATGAGTTTTAAGTTTATGAATTGATGTTGTTGAAATAAATGAGATGTACCATACATGTTCCTTTCTGATTAAATTAATTTATGAGTTTAAGTTTATGAATTATCATGTTATTTAAATAGATAAGATGTAACATACATGTTCCTTTTAGACATCTCTTTTGTTATTTAACTTGTTTAATTCTAGGATATATAGTTTTCTTCACAGTTAGGATTTGAACACCGTGATCTATAGAAATACACCAAGTCATTCTTTAAATGTTAGTTTATTCTCATATTTGTATATTCTTGTTCATTGGGTGACATTATGATGTTTTTTATGTGAAATGGTGGCTGAATAATTAAAATAGATTGTAATATTGTTATTAAATAATGGTGACGGGATAGTACAGATTATATGACTGTGAAATATAGTTGATTAATTTGCGTATGATTTTTAATTTATTAAAAATATCAAATTATAAATGAGATTCTACTCAATTTTCGTTAATTTAGTTAATTTAATGATAAAGGACTCCTTATAAAATTCTCTAACGAAGCCTAAAAATAAAAAAATAGCATGCTCATAAGGAGAAAAGTTATTATTATAAATATGATATGTATTAATAAGAAGTTTTTGAAAATAACCACATGTGGTAAGGAGAACAAAAATGATACATGTTAGATAGAAAATGAAAAGAATATAATAGAAATTAATAATAATCAATAATGAGAAAAAAGATATTAATTACAAAACGTATACGAATAGATTAGGACAATTTAAGTACAATTGATGATCAAATCAAAATATGGTTTTGGCCGTGGCGTCAACATATACAAGAAATATAAATAGGTGAAATAAAAACACAATATATATCTTAACTAAATTATATTTATAATTTGTTTCAATATTAAAAAATAAAAGAAATTATTTAAACAAAAAATGTGAAATAAACTTATTCAAATTAATTAAATCGATTCCATGACTAATTAAATATTAAATTCATTCATAATTTCAATTTAATCGATTGGATTTGATTTCAATAATAACAGATAATTTTTTTTTACCCCAAATCACCTAATATTTTTTGGTCAACTAGCGTAACATAATGTCTTGTAATCAATAAATCATAATAAATTTTGAAATGTATCAAAACTAAAATAAATTATTTTAACTTTTTGACAGGCTAAAAATAAAATGACCTATATTTAAAGGGTTAAATGTACCTATTTAAACAATAAGATGAGCTGAGATATAATGGGTTAGATTTACAGAAGCCCAAGTTTGGGCCCAACTTTTCAACCCATAAGAACAGTAACAGGCCCAGGTCTGTCCTAAACATTTCGAATAACTAGTTAGGGTTTCCTAAGTATCGCATTCTAGTAAGGGTTGTATCAGAGAGAGAGAGAGAGGGCAGAGAGAGAGAGAGAGAGTGAAGCTCCATCAAGATGGGTATGATTTTGTTCACTTTCACCATCGTTTCTGCAACCTATCGTAGTTCAATTACCGTTAACAACTACATGTTGTGTTAATAATTCTGTGATTTTTTTTTTCTCTCAAATGGGTTCTGTTATTGTTTTTGAACAGGTATTTCTAGGGATTCCATGCACAAGAGGCGTGCCACTGGTGGCAAGAAGAAGGCCTGGAGAAAGAAGAGAAAGTAATGCCCATTTTAACACTGTTTTGAAAATGATGTATTTTTTTTTTTAGGTTTTGTGCATAAAGTTTTGATGTTTGTGTTTAGTTGAGGGTTTTATTTGAGTGATTTATGACTGTTGGTATTTGTTGGTTATAGTTTCAATTCAGCTGTGTATAATGACTGTTGTATTGCGGGTTGATGAATGAGTTCGTGTCTGCAACTATATCTGTCAGATCTAGGTTTAAGCATTTTCAATTTTTAGATTTCATTACGCAAATATGGAAATTATATCATGCTAAGACTCTGTTTGGTTTAAGGTTTCAAATTCAAAGCATTTCATCTGGATATGTATCAGAATCTGGACTGTAACAGTATAGGTGTATTTCATTCTTATATCGTATGTTTACAAACAGATATAGAAGATTGCCAAAGTTTGAAAGACAATTCCTATTTTAGCCTTCATACAAAATTAGTCCATTTTGATGTCTGGATATTCAGATGCTTCATGAATGTTCTTTTGAATTTGTTTCATATTTTCAAATCCTCCTACTTCATGATCATACATTTTCAAATCCAGTGTCACAACAAGTTGGGTTTCGATCATCTCTGCATTAGAAGCTATTAATCTGTGCAGTTTAACATGGATAATATTTTTCAATAGTGGTAACATTGTTTAGATCATGATTTGAATGGTGTTTATTTGAACTTATTATGGATCAATGTGTTTGTTGGTCTTTTGTTTGAGCGTTTTGATGTAGTTATATTCTAAACCAATCCAATTTATTCTTATTTAAGCTAAGATATTTTCTTTCATCATTTATATAGGTATGAGCTCGGTCGCCAACCAGCAAATACCAAGTTATCAAGCAACAAGACAGTCCGTAGGATCCGTGTTAGAGGTGGAAATGTGAAATGGAGGGCACTTAGGTTGGATACTGGAAACTACTCTTGGGGTAGTGAAGCAGTTACTCGCAAGACTCGTATTCTGGATGTTGTTTATAATGCCTCAAACAATGAGCTTGTGCGTACTCAGACCCTGGTCAAGAGTGCTATAGTTCAGGTTGATGCTGCTCCTTTCAAGCAGTGGTACCTTCAGCACTATGGTGTTGATATTGGTAGGAAAAAGAAAGCTGCAACCAAGAAGGACACTGCTGAGGTGATAATACTGTGAATTGTGTTAATTTATATATTTATGATCAGTTTTTCTTGAATAATAGCGCTGCGTACTGCTTTGCTTATTGAAATAATATTGGGCAGAGGTATGTAGAAATTGAAAGCAATTGCGGGGCATTTTATTTTATTTCATATACTAAAGGTGTTTTCTGAACAATGCATTGCGTAAAGAAATTATTATTTTTTTGCCTGTTTCCAGACTAATTCATAATTGGCATCCCTTGTACTTGCTGCGGCAAATGTTTAAATTTGGACAATACTTTTTCTTGTATTTTATCTATGAATAAATTTAAATGTATTACCCTTGGCGGTACTGTAAGTAGTCATTTTATTGATTGAATAGCTTGCATCATATGTGTCTCCTGATCATTTGATGTCAAACATGCAGGAGGGTGAAGCTGCTGCTGAAGAAACTAAGAAGAGTAACCATGTCCAGAGAAAAATTGAAAAGCGCCAGAATGATCGTAAACTTGACCCCCACATTGAAGAGCAATTTGGTGGTGGCCGATTGTTGGCCTGTATTTCTTCTCGCCCCGGGCAATGTGGCAGGGCTGATGGGTATGCTTAAACTTATTTTGTCAGTTTTACTGTCAACTTTATATTGTTTAGTTGTTCGCTTTTCTTATTTTTGCCAAATTTGTGTAGCTACATTCTGGAAGGTAAGGAGCTGGAATTTTACATGAAGAAACTCCAGAGAAAGAAGGGGAAGGGTGCTGCATAAATTTAGTGTTTTCCAAATTTCTGTGTGACTTTAGTTCTTTGGAAATTGGTACAATTCGAGATGTACGTTTTGTATGACTGTTGGTTATGTGGTCAGTCACCTTTAGGGTGATGCGCCATAGGACATCGTTAATGTGAACGTTTTATTAGTTTTATGCCAATTTCAACCAAATTTTGTTTTTTTGTTCATGTTACTGATAATTTAAAAGGTGGGGATGAATGATGATTTTACTCTTTACCTCTATTAGATAGAGAAAATTGCTTGGCTTTGAAACTATTGATTACCATATAATATTTTCTTCTCGAATTGTAGAGGAATTAATTGTTTTGGGCGTTTCTTAAACAATAGAATAGAAATTTGTTGTTTTAATAATACATTTTTTGAAAAATGTTATTGTTTTAATAATGTATATTGTGTATCCCTTGTTTAGATGGATTGATTTACAAAGGAAAGACGAGTAAAGTACGATTGAGATTAATTATTTTACTTGTTAGGATGAGATTAAAATGGGGAAAGAAATTACTAGGACTATTGTGGAACTTGCACATGTTTCATCCCTGTTAAATGGAGTAGAAGTGTTGGAACAGGAAGATATCTCTTTAATTTGCTTATATATATATATATATAAAGTTACCCGTGAAATCATTCCACACACACGTGTATATATATATATATTTTTAATTTTGAAACATTAAATTACATTATTATCTTATATGTCATTTTTATGATAATATATTTTATCTATCATTATTTTGATCATATTTAACATTATTGTACTATCTTCAGTTCTTCACCGAGTTGTCACTAGTAAACATGTTCAAATTTCTAACACGTTCGGGATACCAGATAAGTATAAAATATCACATAGATACTAATAAATAAATTTAGTTTACTACCTTACATGCAAACTATGATTACAAATAAATTTAAAATTTTCTCACACATTAAATTACCGCATATATATTGTCACAGTAATTATTCATAAAATATCAAATAAACATTATCAATAAAAGAACATTAAATTAAGTTGGATTAAGATTCTCTGCCGATGCCATTACCAAAACACTGCACACTCTTAGCTGCCGCATGTAAACACTGTCAACTTGTACTGTGCCTTCCTGGGTTGGTATGCTGGTAAAATAAATTAGACCGGGCAGTTTGGTTAAAAATTAACGAAAACAGATGGCGTTTCAAATTTATTATTAATTTGGTGTTGTTTTGCAAGAGATACCACGACGTGTAGCGCCTTTTATATAGCTTGAACTTAAGGGAGACGCATTACCAGTTTATTAGAGGAATAATACGTGGTCAGGCATCATTATAAATGGTGTCTATTGTACTTTCTGTGACGAGTCAAACAAACAGGATACAAATAGGATACGTAGGTCAATCAGAACATAGGCCCCTTAGTCAATTATGTCTCATGTATCGTATTGATGAGTTAAAAATATGGTCATGTGGATCAATCACAAATAAAGCACCATTATATGTTGCGCCTTATTGACTAAAGTCTAACGTGTCAAAAGCATAATAGCCTATTGCGCCTTCTGAGTATTTATTTCCCTGCTCGTTATAGTTTAAATTTCGTTATAGTTTAAATTTCTGATCGTTGCTCTCCCTTTAATGGTCCCCCTTACTTAAATCTTTCATCCGCAAAATCTTTAGATTTTACCTCCTTCCCCTACCATCAAAATTTTTCTTCCCACTTCTTCGGTGCTTCTCTTCCTCCTATTTCAAAATAATTTTCTCAAAAAAATTTGTCCAACATTTGTCTCCTAAATTCCTAACCAAGTTTAGTTTTGTTCAGCTTGTCTTCAACAGTTATGGTTCCCAATTTTATTTTTTATAAAATTAATTATGTTTTTAGTTTTAATCCATGATTATTTTAGAAAAATGTTTTTTTAGAAAATATTGTATAGAAAAATTTAAATATAGATTTGAAGATGTGTTAATTTAGGAATAATTTGATGATATGTTAATTTGAATTTAAATATAAATAATTTAAAAAATCAAAATAAAAATATTTTTACAAGACAACAATTTTCATATACCAGTTGCTAAATGCACTTAACACTTGAGGGGGGAATGTTATATTTAGTGTTTAGAAGACGCAGTGGGTGAATGAACCTCCAAGGAGGTGTATCAGGTGAACTAACCTTATGGAAATGTCACATGTAGATGAATCTTTGTGGGCCCCACCTCTAGCCACATAGAGACGTCTAACCTTCGTGAGTCTCACGTCATATTACTTTATGGGAGGCATAACAGACTCCCTGGCTCCTGTTCACAAACCTGACCTCACATGTTCATTAACCTTCGTGGGCCCTACATTATTAAATGTAGGCGTCACATGTAGTGTTACCTTTGATTTCTAACCGACATTTTACAAGTACTCCAGAATATGACACCTTGTTGTATTTTAGGTATCATGATGTATGACGTCTCCATCCATAATAACCCTTTGATTATAATAAATTTCAAATCAATTCTATTTTACATGAATTCTTTTAAAAATCATGACCAATATGATCATTTTACATTGGTATGCTACATACACCTCAGTCTCGCTATTTTTGTTAGCACTATGTCTCCATAAAAAATTAAAAACAGACACGAATGTAGATTATTTCTAAACAAACCAATTTTAGTAAAGAAATATAAAAAGGATAAATATGTTTTTTATTTATTTAAAATTTAATTTTAATCCATTTAGAATATTTTATTCTATTTTAATTTCAATAATTTAAAAAATGTATCATTTTAATCTTTAAAGAGTTTAGATTACCGTTTTTAAATTATAAAGCATTATCTAATTCACTTTAAAGATTAAAAATTAAAATAAAAAATTAAATTAAGATAAATTATTTTAAAAAACTAAAAATAAATTTAAAAAAATAAAAAAGACATACTTCATCCAAAAAACAAAATAACTCATTTCAATCTCCCTTTAATACCACGATGCATAAGCCCAATCAATTATGGTCCAGTTAAAGTGACCATTATCAATGTCACCTAGACTTGCCTCATCTCGTAAAGGGTAATATAGAAAAGAAAAAAAAAAAAAAAAAGCAATTGAAAACATCATCTAGCTTTCTTATTTTCTTAATACTTTCTTTGTACTTTATTCAAAAAACTAATTGACTAATATATATATATTCAGAAAACATAATATATTTTTGGATTTTTTTTAAAATTATTGTTAATAATACTAACTAAAACCCATGTGTTGTTATTATCTAAAAGAATCTAGAAAAATATTTACTTTCAATGGATTTGAATTAATTAGAAAGGAACTTCAAAAGAGAGTGTTAGAGTGTACATTGTGTTGTCAGCATTTATCCTTGATAAAAGAACATTATTATTGTATTTTTTTCACAATGAAGACGATGTTATAAATCATTATTTTGAATTATTTTTCACAAAATATATTTAGAAAAACTTAATAAACATGAAAAAATGATATATATATATAGAGAGAGAGATACATACACACACATTAATATCAACTAATTAAAATCATGGTCAATACCAAAGTGAACAAATTTACACGAAAGTATAAAATTGTTTTATATTATCAATTCATAACATATTTTATCTTGTTTTAATTATTAAATGAATATTTTATTTACAAAAAATTACTAGGAATTTAAGATTAGCTAATCAGTCCAAACTTATAATCACCTAAAAACATTTTTTTTTTAACTTTATTAAATTTTTAGAAAATCATATATTTTATGTAAATATGCCATTTTCACAATATTGTGTGTAATAGTTGTTTAACATGACATGATTTAAATAATAACCTATCTACTTATGTTAAATACAATCGATGACGTGATTAGGATCACAAGTTAATGGGACAAATTATAAAAATTAAAGTAATTGGGTTAAAATATATAAACATAAAGCAAATAAAATATAAGAAAAACACAAAATTTTACTTACAATTTTAACAAATGAGAGGTGCAAGATGAAGTACAATCACTCATGAGGTACCAACATGTGATTAGTTAATCAAAGTGATACTAAATTTCAATTTTTTCAAGTAAGATTTTGAATTCAAACACCATACTAATGTGTTTTCCCCAAAAAAAAAAAAAAAAAAAAATTACCAACGAGATCATTGGATATTGTTAAATTTGTCCTGTATTCGACAAGATTTAACATTTAAAAAAGGAAAGATATATATTTTTTCAATGCTACATTAATCATGAATATGAAATTAAGATAAATTACTACAATAATTGTTGTTGTTTAACAACACAAGAAGAAGATTAGAGTGATAAGTGATGAAGGGGTAAAAGTAAAAGTAAAAGTGGAAAATGAAGGTAGTAAACCCTGGTTTCCAAGTGTCAATTTTGGTGGAAGCACTCTCTTGCTTTTAAACCACGTCCTCCACACCACCAACACTCACTCACTCACTCGCCCAACTCAACTCGGCCGAGTCATATTAGTAGCGTCATTTCATTTCGTTTGTGTTCTGTGTTCATGCTATTTCACTTTACTTCTTCACTTCACCCCTTAACAACAACACCACCACCACCACCAGGTTCTCTCTCTCTCTCTCTTTCTCTCTTCAAAGTTTACGTTTTTTATACACTCTCAACTTTCACAACACACACACATGTTTATAGATATTATATATTAACACCCTTTTGTTTGTTTTTCTTCTTCTTACGCTTGTGGGGTGTTTCCCCTTTTCAGCCCTTACCATTTGAGTCTAAGGTTAGTAAATATTCATCTTTCGTTGCTATCATCTTGTTCAATGTGTGTATGAATATGATGACATATACAGGATCGGAGAATGATAGTTCAAAATGTTTTTTTCTTTTGGGTTGTTAATATTTCGATTAATTGTTAGTATTATGTGGTTTGTCCAGTGGATGCACACTCAATCTTTGTGTGAGTGAATGCACTTATTATCTGTCTTGTCTTCCTTGGTTTCACGTCTTATTTGGTTTTTTATGTTATGTGTTAATCTGTCCCCGCTTTGTTTATGATATGAACTTTGCATATACAAGTGGATCTTGCTTTGTTATATTGTTTTCCTCAAAGGGTTTTTGTTTTGCTTTTTAGTTTAGGCTGTGACCATGTATATATTTACATTGTTGGTAATTGAATGGTGTAATTGTTTTGAATCTGTGTTGGACACTGAACAATGCTATCTTTGAACGGTTGACAGATTTTACATTTTGGATGCAAAGTGTTTTGTGTGGGTGGTTTAGGAAGGTATCAGTGTTGAGGATTTTGATGCTTTGTTGTGTCGGAAATTGTTGTGGTTTTAGACTCAGTTGTGTTCTAACTTTCATTTGGTACAGAAAAAAAAATTGCTGTAGCCTCTAGTTATTGGAATCCTTGTGGAATTACTGGCCATTCCCAAAATTTTCTCTTGTTACTTGTACTCTAATCCTGAGTTAATGGATAATTATGTTGTTTTTTTTTAAACAAAGAATTTGATAGGTGTGACTAGTGGCTTGTTAAATATGAGTGGCAGATGAGTAACTTTGTACATTACTTTCACGCCAAATGCAGTTTGTAATTCATGTTTGAAGTTTGATGAATGCTCCTTAATATTTTACCTAAGCTGCATGTACTTTAAAATGTCTCTTCTTGAGATTTGATGACTTTATAGTTAATGAGTTTATTGTCCATTGTTTCATGGTAGATGGAGTCAATTCAGCTGAACTGTAATGATGATTTCGAGGAGCATGCAGCTAACAGTTCTCCGGGTTCGCCTGATATAAGTGACATAGTTGGAGCCCCGCAGTTGAATCCTCGAGTTGGTGGAGAATATCAGGTGGAGGTCCCATCCATGATAACAGAATCAGAACGGCTTCGACTTCTTATGAATCCTGCTGATTTAGATGTAGTCATGCGTGATAATGCACTTTCTTTTGCAATTGGTTTGCCTTTATCAGTCACATGGATGCATAATGAAGTACAGGATAGTGGAGATGAAGGATATCTTGCAGACATTGTTGGTACAGTAAATGCAATTGAACTTACAAAAGAAACTAATTTTAAAAGAGGAGCAGTATATCAGACAATGAGGAATAATTGAACCTAATTGTTTCATTCTGTGATGCAGGAGATAAAAGTTCAGATCAACCAGGTAAAAGCAAAAAATGTGTATTAGCCCCTGGTACATTGAGTAACTCCTGGAGTGAAGCTGATGCAAAAAGTTTTCTACTTGGTTTGTATATCTTCGGAAAGAATTTTATTAAGATAAACAAGTTCTTAGAAAACAAAGGGCTGGGTGAAATACTGTCATTTTACTATGGCAAGTTTTACAAATCTGATGAATATCGGAGATGGTCAGAATGCAGGAAGATAAAAGGGAGAAAATGTATTATAGGACAGAAACTTTTTACTGGGCAGAGGCAACATGAACTGTTGTCTCGCTTGATTCCTCGTGTCTCAGAAGAATCTCAAGATACTTTGCTGAAGGTATCAATTGTCTCATCTCATATCCATTGTTGTTAATGAATTACAATAATAGATTTCAATTGCCTGATGATTGCCTTACCCTGTATCATTGCATTCTAGGATTTCAAAATCTCTTCTATTTTCATGAGTCATTTCTCTTTTATTTCCACGTCGTTTCACTTGTTTATAAGTTGCAATTTTTATTTTTCTGTTCTAATTTTAAATATATCCTTTAAATTCTTTCTTGTAGTGGCATAAATTTTCCCAAGGCTTAAGAATAATCTGGATTTTGTTGTGTGTTTTATATACTGATTGTCTGTCAATTATTTTGGTTGCTTTTACCACGTATAAGAATAGAAGCCATTGGCATCAAATGATTCAATATCTTTCTGAAGTACCAAAGTCTTTCTCCTAGTCCATTTGATGATGGGAGGTGAAAGCTTTACTATTTCTCTATACAGACTATTTTACTTTATTAATACATCATGCTTCCAAGAGTAAATGGAGTATTATTTAAGGGGGGAGAGCTGATTGAATTATTGTGATGTACCAATGATGATTTGAACTTTTGTGGTCAAATTTTTATTTCTTTAAGCATTACAGTTCTATCATCTACTTGCTTCAGTCTCATTGTTTTTGTCTGTATAATCAGGTTTCCCAGTCATATGTGGAAGGCAGAGCTTCTCTAGAAGAATACATTTTATCTATGAAGTCTGCTGTTGGTCTTGAACTTCTTGTGGAAGCAGTAGGTATTGGAAAGGAAAAGGAAGACCTTACAAGCCTTGCTGTGGAACTTGGGAAGAATAATCGGGTGTTTTCAGCACCAACCTGTAAAGCTTGGTCTTCTCTTGGACCCAGTGATATAATAAAACACTTGACGGGAATGGGAGGATTACGACTGAGCAAAGCCAAAAGTAGCGATCTCTTTTGGGAAGCTGTTTGGCCCCGCTTACTTGCAAGAGGTTGGCACTCTGAGCAACCAAAATATCAAGGTTATGTCCGCTCCAAAGATTATCTGGTTTTTCTTATCCCTGGTGTTAAGAAGTTTTCAAGGAGAAAACTTGTGAAAGGTGAACATTACTTTGATTCTGTTAGTGATGTCTTGAGCAAAGTAGTAACTGAACCTAAACTTCTTGAGCTTGAAGAAGAAACTAAAGTTGGTAGCTGCAATGATGAAGAGTTAGAAAAGGGATTGAGTAAGGATGATCAATCCCTTAGACAATGTTACCTCAAGCCCCGAGCTCCTACTATGGATCATGTTAAATTCTTGGTTATTGATACCAGTTTGGTCCAAGGAGGGAAGTCATCTGACTTGATGGAATTTAAATCTGTACCTGCTAAGCCAGTTGGTAAAGTTAAGGTAAATACTGCTGGTATTACAAGCAAAGGGGCCAAACATATGAGGAAAGTAAACCACGGCAAGGATATGTCTGAAAATGTTGATAATAAGTTGACAAAGTTCACAGTTATTGATACCAGTATGCTTTATGAAGGAAAATTATTGAAGGTGAGACAAGAGAGATGTCTTCCAGTTAAAATGATGACTGTTCTCTCAAGAGAAAGTAAGGATAGCTCCTCTGTTGAAGATTCACCAAGCATGGTGGAAGCTAATATGCGGACATGTGACAAAAAGAATATTAGTAATACGGGTAGCCAAAACGGCATATCTGACTGTAATGCTTCCAACCAAAAAGAAGCATATGATAAGCCAGATAACAATGCAAACAAGATGGTAGAAAGCCAGACAAATCAGAAGATCTGTGTGTCTGATGATACACTGCCAAAGAAGACCATAAAGCATCAATTCAGTCGGAGGGCAAGATCTGGTAATTGTAATGATACAGTTCCTCCAATTAAAAGGAGAAGATTGACTGCTTGTGCCAAGGCAGAGATGAGTCGTGCCATTGAGAATTCCTTAGGAGGCTTGGAATCTGAAAATTTGGCACCCTCTCAGTCATCTAGTTTTCCAGATTCCCTCCAAAATATTGGTGATCCAGTTAATCATCAACCAAATGGAAGTTTAATTGCTTCTCCAGCTGATAGAACTGTGGAAGTGAATAATGAGGAAATCATTCTCAATGCATTTGGTCAAAGCATGAGCAATGGTGTTGAAGTTGAGAAATGTGAATCACAGTCGGCTGTGACCTTCAACACACCACAGGTTCCATTGAAGTCTGAAGATGGTGAAATGATGGTGATAGTGGAGGAAGATCGGAAATGCCTAGAGGAAAATGATCCTTGTCTGTCAACTGATATGCAGGGGGTAGTTGAGAAGCCACAAAAACCCTCTTCTGATGTTGGTGCGGTGGAACAGAAGCCAAACACAATTCCTAGGAGACAGAGCACAAGAAATCGACCACTGACAGTTAAAGCATTAGAGTCTCTAGCTAATGAATTCTTGCACGTGCAAAGGAAACAGAAAAAGAAAGATATCCTGCCACATATAGATGCTTTCAGCCCTTGCCGCAAGGCTCGCACAAGAGGCAAAACAAATCTGAATCGCCGCACTTCAGATCATAAGAATGCTGCTTTACCAGGAGAAAAGCATTTGAATGGAGATGACAAAATGGAGGTTGTAGACTTGGTGAAGTATTTTCAAGCCACTGGATTAAATTAAATAGTGGAGTAGGTATCTTTGAAGCTATGATCAACATGGTTGTTTCAAAACTACTGATGTTTCTCCAGTCTGACAAGCAAATTATGTTATAAAGGTGTCATAGTAATTGGGCATACTGTACAGAATTTTTCCATACATAACTTAAGAGAATGTTGCTTAGAGCAGTCTTTTGTTTTGAAATAGAATAGGAAATCTCTGCTTTTATTGTTTGTGTTCATATCTCATGCAATGTTGAAGACGTCAACAGGTTTAAGGTAAATGAAGAAACGATGAATCATTTGAAGTTCTAAGAGTTGTACAAAACAAGTATAACTTACTAAATTTACTATGAAATGCCCGAAGTTTCAGAAGCAGCAATGCTGGTGTGTAGGCTGTAGCATGGTATTTATCAATTCTAATTTCTAGTGTCAAATAAAAGATGCCGAAGGAAGTATAGTAATCAACCAAGCTTATGTACACCTTACTGTGTAGCATTATCTTCAAAAGAAAGCTCAAAGGTTAATTTATAAGAGTCATCAGTTTTATAATTTGTTCCCTTTAAGATCAACTATCTTTCATTAAAGTATTTAATGAAAAGCTGAAAATTTTAGGGACCATTTGTTTTGAAAATGTTATTTTTTTCTTACTTATGATTATATTAGTTTCAACTTACTTTTACTTTATGTTGTCTTTTTTGTTTTATACGGAATTTTTTAAAATAAAAAATAAATTGAAAATAAAACTAAAGCATGTTAAAGTAAATAGTAGAGGTTTGTGCCATTTGATCAAAGTGTTTTAGGAATTGAATCTTGATTAACTTGGGTATAGCATAAACTATATTGAAAATGGAGTTCTTCTGACTAAGTTAACAATAGTCTTGTTGGTCATACACACTTTGTATTTTGTACCAATATCATGATTAAAAATAAAAGTAAAGTTCATTTTTAAATAAAAATAAAAATAGAAAATATTTTCTTAATGTAAACGGTCTGTTAGATGTGCATAGGAATCTGCATGCATGTGATCACCTTTCCGCTGAAAACAAAGTGAATTTGGGTTGATTACGTTCCTATAATTAACTCTGCAGTGAAGGTGAAATTGTTGCCATTTTTCTACAAAACATATCGGATGGGGTATTTGGCCACGCTGTAAGAAGCATTACTCTTCACCATTTTTTTTATAGTTTTTTTTTTTTTTAAACGTGAAGAACTCAGAGTAGATAGACTGTTGATTCAAGATTTATCAACATATTCAATTGTAGTGGGACTAAGAAAACAAAGTACCCACATATTGTTTCAAAAAAGAAAAAACTATTTAGTAATATATCTACAATCATCACTTCTAGTAGCATAAAGAAAGAAATTTTAAAACAAAAAAGTTAAACGAAAATACATATTTTCATAGTATTTTGTTCTATAAGCATAAGTCAAAATTGATATCTAGTTAATATAAAATATACTCCTATCTCACCCTTTAGATTTTTGTTGAAAATGTGAGGACCTTATTAATAAAAAATAATCTGTATGCAATTTTATAAATGTTCTTTAAACCTTAAGATCTATCTTAGCTTGGTGTCAAAGATTCAATTCATCTAACTTTCTATCAAAAAAAGTGCAAATAAAAAACTTTAAACAATAAAATAAAAAGTATATTAAAAACAAGAAGGAAAAAAAAGTCCATTCAAGAAGAAAAGTACGTTGTGATTGGGGTTTGATCTTAATGAAAGCAAAACGCATGGAGAAGTTAGTTCAATAAAATATGGAACCATTACAGATGTTGAATGGCAAAAGCAGTAGTCATGTATATTCATACGTGCAGCTCAAAGAATAAAATATCTAAATTAAGCTTACTAATAAAAATTTATTAGCTTTTAGTTTTTTTAAGTTAAAGTCCCAAAAAAACTCTTATGTGTCAATAAAAGGAACTAAAAAAATTTAATATATAACTCTTATTTAAAAGAAAAAATCTTACAATTTGCTTTAAGCCTCCGAACTCGTTATATAAATAAGAAATATTAAAAAATACTTTCTGACATACCTTTTTGTAATTTATTCGTAATCTTATTTGTTAAATTAATTTTACATGAAGAAACTAGTTAAATTTATTAGAAATGGTAAAACGTAGAGTTCATTAAATAAAAAGTCATACTTAAATGTTTTATGATTTCCAATAATTTTTTTTAATAGAAAACAGGTGAGAAAGTAGACACGAATAATAAGAGGAGTTAATTGCATAATCGAAGTTCATCCAATAAAATGTAAATACAAATTTTTTTATACAAGTTTTTCATTATTACGTATTTTCCCGCACAATCCAAAAACATATAGAAAATATATCTAGACAGAAAACAAATTAAATATATAATTTTTAAAAGAACTAAGATTATAAATATCAATCGACAGTGTCTCATGGTAATAAGAACCTTCATGGATTTAACTTTTAACTACTTTTTCCGATCTTTTTAATAAGAAACAAATAATAGTGTAAATATCTTATAAAAAAATTGGTCAGAATGAAATCATTAAAAAAAATGTTATAAGGAATAGAAGGAAAAATAAAGACAAGATGAGAAAAAAATGTGAGAATAATAATAATAATAATAGTAAAAGAGAACTCTAAAATTATCTCATAATATACACAATGAAAAAGAATTAAATGTTTTTGTCCATGGAGAAAAATATCATTTAAGTATTAATATATTCACAATTAAATCCTAAACAAAAAATAATTACTCTATTATTATTCCAAAAAACTTGCTATGGCCAACACCCCAAATGGATTAGAGTTTGCAGTTCATTTGGTCTAATTTTTTGGCCGGGTCACGTGTAATTTACAGTTTGAATAGATCCGGCTTGCGAGGTTTATAGAGTAGAATTTCATATTATTTAGTTATTTTTTAAATAGTATTTTTTTAATATTTTATTTAGATTGTTATTGATTTTTTAATATTTATTGTTGAAATTTTATTTATTTTTTATAAAAAATTATTTGAATTGATGTATTTAGTGTCAAAATTTTATTTATTGAAATTTATTACAATTACTATTGTGATTTTTTAAATTTTCAATATTCAAACTTTATTTAAATTTATTCATTTAGTATTATAATTTTACTTTTCATACTTTAGTTAGATAATTGTTAAAATATTAAGATTTTTTAAATTTTAATTTTTTATTTAAGGGTACAGTATTTATTTTTTTAATATAAATTTTAAAAGAAATAGTTTTGGATTGTGAATTGACCCATTTAACCCATCACTTATATCACCACTACGTGAGATTTATTAATTAACGTTCCCCTTACATTAAAATTTTTGAATAACTACCGGGATAAACTGTAATTAATACCACATTAAAATATGGGTTTTTTTTAAAAAACTCATAAAAGTAAGAATTATTTCCTATTTATATATATTATTTTTCATATCACTATTCAGTATAAAATCTCCATCAAACGTAGCTCCTTTTTACTGATTTCCAATTTATTTTAGCTTTCAATTACAAATTATTATTGACTATTGTAACCCACTTTAATCAGTTCCGTGTATTTAAGCTTAATTTATCTAATCCAATCCCATTGTCTTTACATTTTCAAGTGCATTTTTTATAACCTCAAATTGGTAATAATTGAAGGCTTTCTTTAGTTACCTCTAGTATAGAAGAGGACTTGGTTAGTTAACTTGGCTTCTTCTGAACCCACAATTCTTTGTATAACACTCCTGAGTGCTGACAGAAACTTTCAAACAGTGAATTGGAAACCCTTAAACAATGGTAATACGTGTGCAACATTTTCTCGTGTCGTGTGACCAATGACATTGTGATAATAAGTGATGGTGTGATTCCATTTTGATAATAGGTGATTTGATAACATATGCTTCATTGGCTATTGACAAGTTAAAATACAATATACTGACCCTATTGGGCCACGTTTAAAAATGATCTTTCCCCCATGTCATAATGCACATGCTTGCCTTTTTTTGTTTCATGGTCAACGGAATAATTGAAAGCAAGGCCCAAAGGTGAAAAAAAAAGAGAACAAATAAAACAGAAATTCTTATGGCAGCTAAGTTCACTGTACTAATGGACATTGCAAAACTAACTAGGGACTATTCAATTTTTAGGACTAGAAATTAAAAGTAGAAATTAATGAAAATATAAGGAATGAAAATATTTTAAATAAATTTTAAATGAAAATAAATAGATATATG
Organism: Hylodesmum podocarpum; assembly: GCA_026586105.1. Classification (NCBI taxonomy): domain Eukaryota; kingdom Viridiplantae; phylum Streptophyta; class Magnoliopsida; order Fabales; family Fabaceae; genus Hylodesmum; species Hylodesmum podocarpum. The sequence goes on along the minus strand of JALJEV010001403.1, from coordinate 2,844,610 downwards.
ATGAGGTGAATGTAGATCACCGTTTATCTATTTTTCTTGATGTCTATCCGTTTTTATTCGCGAAGCGTTTTCTTGTTTTTAATCTTTAATATTTCTGCATGAACTTAATTATTCCTGACCCGGATGACATTATCAACAACAACAACAACTGAGCCTTTTCCCACTAGGTGGGGTCGGCTACATGGATCACACGGCGCCATAATGCGCGATCATAAACCAAGGTTTCTGATATATTGTTAAGTCTAAGGTCATCCTTTATCAAAGTCCCTAGTGTCCTCTTAGGTCTCCCCCTACCCCGTCTCACAAGACTAAGAGGCATGCACTCCACTCTCCTCACTGGTGCGTCTAGTGGCCGTCTTTGCACATGCCCAAACCATCTTAAACGATTTTCTACCATCTTTGCTTCAATAGGGGCCACTCCCATTTCATTTCTGATATATTCATTTCTCTTCTTATCTAGTCTCGTGTACCCACTCATCCATCTCAACATCCTCATCTCTCGCAACCCCAACTTCTTCTCTTGTTGTCCCTTCAAAGCCCGGCCTCTCACTACCATAGAGTATCGGTTGGCGAATCGCAGATGCGATAAAATTTTCCCTTCAGCTTCTTAGGTATCTTGCGATCACAAATAACCCCTGAAGCATTTCTCCATTTTAACCACCCAGCTTGTATCTTATGTGTAATATCTTCATTAATTTCCCCATCACTCTGCACTATAGACCCCAAATACCTAAATTTAGTAACCTGTGGTATGATATCTTCTCCTAATTTGACTACCAAATCGCTATCGACCTGCACCTTACTAAACTTACAATGCATATACTCTGTCTTGCTCCTACTCAAACGCAAACCTTTCGATTCTAACGCCTCCCTCCAAAATTCGAGCTTGGCATTCGCTTCTTCCCTTGATTCCGCAATCAAGACTATATCATCCGCAAAAAGCATGCACATAGGGATAACCTTCTGTATGTCCCTCGTAAGTACGTCCATGACTAGGTTAAATAAGTAAGGGCTCAAGGCAGAGCCTTGGTGTAAACCAATACTTAAAGGAAAGTCCTTGGACTCACCTGCAGGGGTCCTCACACATGTTGTTACGCCATCATACATGTCTTGTATAGCCCTGATATAAGCCACTCGAACGCCCTTCTTCTCCATGGCTTTCCATAGCACATTTCTTGGCACCCGATCATATGCCTTTTCCAAATCAATAAAAACCATATGCAAGTCTCTTTCCTTGCATCGATACACTTCCATCAACCCACGTAGAAGATAGATAGCCTCCGTCGTAGACCTTCCTGGCATGAATCCAAATTGGTTTTCTGCAATACTAGTCTCTGTTCTAAGTCTATGTTCTATCACTTTTTCCCAAAGTTTCATTGAATGACTTATAAGTTTGATGCCCCTATAGTTTGCACAGTCCTGGATATCTCCCTTATTCTTATATATAGGTACCAAAGTACTCCTCCTCCACTCATTTGGCATTTTCTTCGACCTCATAATCTCATTGAATAACTTTGTGAGCCACCTAATACCTTGTTCACCTACACACTTCCAGACCTCAATAGGGATTCCGTCAGGACCAATTGCTTTACCATTGTCCATCCTCTTCAAAGCTTCCTTTACCTCTTCGTGTCGAATTCTACGATAGTAATACCAATTAAGTTCATCTTCTTGGGCTTCTAATCCCTCGATATTACCGACCGATCGTGGTTCCTCATTAAAAAGCGCACTAAAATACTCTCCCCATCTATCTTTGATGTCCTGGTCTTTAGTCAAAATATTACCTTCAACATCTTTAATACACCTAACCTGATCTAGATCCCTAGTTTTCCGGTCCCTAATCTTAGCTAGCTTGTAAATCTTTTGTTCCCCCTTCTTTGTCCCGAGATCCCGGTATAACTCCTCATACGCCATGGATCGTGCTTCACTTACGGCTTTCTTTGCCTCCTTGCTAGCCCTCTGGTACCTAGCCCGATTCTCATCATTGTTGGAACCATGTAAGGCCTTAAAGCACTCCCTTTTGTGCCTCACCTTTTCTTGCACCTTATCATTCCACCACCAAGATTCTTTATCTCTAGGACCAAATCCCTTTGATTCTCCTAACACAGCTTTTGCGACTTCCTTCACTTTCTTAGACATCTCATTCCAAAGCGAATCAAGCGGTACCTTGTAACTCCCAAGTACCTTCTTCCAACAGCTTCTTCTCGAACTTGATTTGATTATCACCTTTGAGTTGCCACCACTTGATCCTTGGACAAGCAATCTGACAAGTTCTTTGCTTATGACTCCTAAAGCGGACATCAAGAACCAAAACCCTATGTTGTGTTGTGAGACTCTCCCCCGGTATCACCTTGCAATTCGTACATACTCCTTTTTCCAAACTTCTAACCAAAAAGAAGTCAATTTGAGACCTTGAAGTCACATTCGTATAGGTAATAAGATGTTCCTCCCTCTTCTTAAAACAAGTATTCATAATCTTGAAATCATACGCCATAGAGAAATCCAGAATACTTTGCCCCTCTTCATTCAGGCCTCCAAATCCAAAACCCCCATGCACTCCTCTAAATTGCCTTGTCTCTTTGCCCACATGTCCATTCAAGTCTGCTCCTATGAAAATTTTCTCCTCCCGTGGAATTTCCTGGACCAAACCTTCTAAATCTTCCCAAAACCTTTCTTTCAAATGGGCTTCCAGTCCAACCTGTGGAGCATAAGCACTAATGATGTTAATAGTTTCTTGTCCAACGATTAGCTTTAAGGATAAGATCCTGTCCCCGATTCTTGTAACATTCACTACATTCTTCTTCCACTTCTTGTCTACGATAATACCTACTCCATTCTTTCCTTTAATCTTCCCATTGTACCAGAGTTTGAAACCTGTGGTGTCTAATTCCTTAGCTTTTGCCCCCACCCATTTAGTCTCTTGTAGGCACATGATATTAATCCTTCTCCTTATCATAGAGTCCACTACCTCCAAAGATTTACCTGTCAAAGTACCAATGTTCCAAGACCCGAACCTAATACTACACTCCTGGGCTAACTTCTTTACCCGCATCCGCCCAGTAAAATGTGGGAACCCTTGCTCATTTAACACTACATCCGGGCGCCGATGCAGCGGCCCTTGCTCATTTGACACTGTATTCGAGCCATACAGCGCGTTACTTCCGGGTAACGACCTAGCATTAACGCATATATGATGTCGTGTGTAATCCATGTAAGGGTTTCAATAAATTTTTACGCTGGCTGTTGAGGCCTAACACAACCCTCCTCCTTTCTCCGGGCTTGGGACCGGCTATGGCCCCAAAGGAAGCCATAGGCGGAGTTGGATGACATTATCAACATAGAACAATTTTGTCATCATTGGTGTTTCCTTGTTTGTAGATAAATATAGAAATAAAACTTGATTTTCTTGAGTGCATTGGTGAACTAATCAAACCAATTTCTTGATGTTTGTCGTGAACTATAGAGGGACTTTCGCAATTTGCAGATCCTTATCCTTGTGGAATCTTCATGTAAATGTCTTATTTGAAATCAAGTACAAAGGCGTTGTTAACGTTTACTTGGTGGATATCCTAATCTTTGGTAGAGACTTGTAAAAGATAAACACAAGAAGGGGGTTGAATTGTGTTAATTATAAAATTTTATCCCTTTCGTTTGTGGGTTTCTAAAGGGTTCAGACGAAACAACATTTGTATTGAAAGATTGATTTTAATATGCAAACGTTAAAGTACTATTATCCCTAGTTAGTTAAACAGACGAAACAAATAAATACGAGTATTTTTATACTGGTTCGTCTATTTAAGACTACGTCCAGTTACCCAGCAACCACTGAGTTTTCACTACAAACCGTAAAAAGGTTTACAAGTATTGTTTGAACCCAGCCACTTCTAGCTATTACAAGATATTCTTTGCTCCCAGCCTTCTCAGGCTAAACTGTCAAGGTATTCTTTAAACTCAGCCTCCACAGGCTAATACAAAAGGTATTCTTTGGAACACAGCCTCCTCAGGTTAAAGTACCACACAAGTGGATTTAAAAAGGATGTTTGAAAAACAAAGTTCTTCCTCTTCGCAGAGAGGGTTTTTACAATAGAGTTCTTAGTTGAATTAAGCGAATTCTCAAACGATTGAAGAGATAAGCGTATTCGCCAACTGATTCTTGAAGCTGTGAAGTCCTTTTATAGGCATCTTCTTCAAATAGCCGTTAGACTCATTTGAATGCCGTTGAGAGTCGTTGAGAGATCTTCTTGAGAGCTTTCCAAAAAGGTTGTCAGTTGTACTTGATTGATTGATCAGAGTCGCAGCGGATTTAGCGGACTAGGTTGTGCGCAATACTACTTCTGACTTATGCAGGGATGTGACAAAAGGTGAAGACCTTTTTGACTTTGGAGTATAAGCTTGAATCCCTATACTGATCTTGGATGCTTCTCATGAGTGCTTCTTTAGATTTGAAATCTTGGCGCGAAAGACTCCACTTGACTTCAACTTTTTGGATAGACGATATGATTCTTCAGTATTCGGTTGTTGTTGTTTCGTCTTATCCTATCGTCTTAAGATTTCACTCTTGAGACAGACGAAGGACTTAAGCTTTGAGTAGTCCTCTTTCATCTGTGCATGTATCGTCTGATGACTTGGTTTTTGGACAGATGCAGAATTTATCTTTGAAGGGTCACATTTCGTCTGTGCTGGTTTCGTCTTAGCAAGTCTTGGGTAGCTTGGTTTCGTCTGTCTTGTAATTAATCAAAATCTTGAGACGTTAATCATCCTTGATCTAACAAGACTATAGTTAGAAGAGTCCTCAAAGTCATGAGCATAGCTAATGACATATGATGGTTTCATTGAAATTTTCACCTTCTCATTGAGCGAATCTTGTATCAACAAACCTTGCCTTTATCGCTCAATGTCTTCATTAACCTAGTATTTAATCTCGTACACCCACTTTGAATCGATGGTGTGTTTATAGGGGGAGGGTAGTGAAATCCCAAGTTTGATTGGCTTCTAGGACTATGATCTCCTTCTTCATAGCCTTACGCCAACACTCACCCTGAACTCCTTTCATATATGATTTTAGCACATCGTGTTTCGCTATGGCATTTAAGAAAGTCACGCAAGTCTTAGGAAATTTCTCATAAAAAACATGATTTGATAAAGGATACATTGTTGAGTTATTTAATTAACTGCTTGGTTGAAAGTGATCAATAGATGGAGGAAAAGTAGTCTCAAAGCCATCAAAATGTGTGGGAAGGTGTTTAACTCTATCACTCCTCTCATTGATCGTCTTGGTCTTGATCAGCTTGTTTGTCATTTTGATCATTGGCATTTCTCTCTTTATTGTCTATATCAATGTTCTGATCATATCGGTCTTCATCTTCTTCTTCAGAAGTGTTGCTGTCATTATTTCAATGCTGGAATTAATAAATTGCTATCATTCATTGTTTTTATCAAAAGCTTTGTTTTTGAAAGGAAATTTATTCTCAACAAAAACCACATTTCTAGAAACAAACATATCATTATTAACAACATCAAGCACCTTGTATAGTTTCTACCCAAGTGAAAATACTCATGATACCTTTCTCCAAGAACTTGCATTTGTCTAGTTTTTCAAAACACAAATAAAACATCCTAGCTCTCTTAAATGCGCGCAATCACATGGACACCCATATAGAACTTCCATTTATCACATGGATGGCGGTTAGCACACATTCTCCCCAAAAATAGATGGGCAAACCTGCATGAATATGCATGGCCCTAGTAGTTTATACAATGAGTCTGTGCTTCCTTTCCATTACCCCATTCTGTTGGAGGTGTGTAAGGATAAGACTATAGCATTAAAATGTCCAAGGTGATTGAATATAAACTCGGTCCCACTATCACACTTTATACATTTGATTTGTTTTACAAACTGTGTTTCAACCACAACAATGAACATGGGAAGATATTTCATAACATCATATTTATGTTTCATGAGATATAGTCAAGTGGCTCTACTATAATCATCCACGATAGCAAGAAAAAAATTGAAGCTATGTTATGCTTTCCCAAACATCATAATGCACTAACACAAAACATGAAGTACTCTTATAATACTAACAACAAAAGGAATCTTAGTCTTTTTAGCACGAACACAAACATCAGAAGGTAATTTATGTTGAAATTGTGGGTTGGGCCTATGGGACTTCACACCCTTGGGTTTACCTCCAATATTGTATTTCTAGTGGAAGCTATTCAAAGGCTCTGATACCATGTTGCAATTGTGGGTTGGGCCTAACTCAACCCTATAAAACCGGCTTATAGGGTGAGGTTTGCACCCCACTTATATTCATACAATAGGTCTCATCTCTAGGCGATGTGACACTTCACACCTTGATTTTCCTCCAATATTGTATTTCCAACAATTTACTCATTAATATAGTGCAACATAATTGGTAGATCCTTGGAACGCTCTCTTTAGCAAATCTTTCTCCAAGATCAACCCAAATACCCCTCATCGTGCTAGCATAACTAATATTGTTCCTGATATCTTTGTCCATTGAGATCTTTAGCCACCCTTTAACCATTGCATTGCACCGTATCCGATGACCACGATTGTTAGAGTCAATTCTGGGATTGGTGATGGTTCCGTTGACAAACCCAATGTTGTTTTTTGCATACAAGGCATTGGTCATGTCCATGATCAATTGCCATATTTTCTGCAGTGCAGCAATTTCACTAACAAAAACATGTCCTGGATTGTTTAGTGCATGAAGAAAGTAGGGAGATGTGACATTTTGTTGAGCATTACTGCTTTTGGTTTCATCTTCGTCCTTTTCACTCGTGGTGACAAAGTAGATACAATATGAAAAAAACGCCTTGGATCAACCTTGCCCTTATGATACCATGAAAGTTGAAAAGAATTCTGTTTTCATAAACAAAACAGTGAATACTAGTATATTGGTATAGATAACAATCCTCTAGCATAAAACTAATCTAAACTAACACGCCATTTAATAGTTGATCCATTTAATTTCTATTTTGTATTTTCATTAATCTTGGATGTTTTACTCATTCATGTTTGAGAGTGTTCTTGGTTGACAAGATTATTCGATCAATTTAAGATGTATGTTTCTGCAATACTATTCATAATTAGTTTAACGATCAATATTTATTCCTCTTACTCTTTGATAAAAAGGCACCCACGACAAGATGCAATTCTCTTTATCAGACTTATACCATAAGAAGATAATTTTTATGAGAGTAAAATAAGTAAATTTGGAGCTCAGAGTCAATCATAGATGATCAAAATTTAAATCATGTTTAGTTGAACGAAAAAGAATGTTAATTTCTTTCTATTAAAATTAAATTCTTATTTGGTTCAAATTTTTTAGAGAGAGGTGAGAGTAAAATTCCTTTACACTTAATTTTGGATGGAGGACTTGGAAGAACAGGGAAATTTTAAAAATTAAAATCATGTAATTTACGTAAATTATCTTGTTTCTTTTTTAAGAAATTGTGATATAACACATTAATAAGGATAAAAAGAAAATTCATTTTAAAATCTCTCTGCTCTCTCCCCTCCTCTATTGAATCAAATAGACCTTGATGGCATATAAGTTAAAACTAGAGAAGATAAAATGAATAACTAACCCGAATCCACCTAATAAATAATAAAATTAAAATTATATATTTTACTAAAAATATAATTTAATTATTAAATTCTTTATTTTAAGAGTAATTTGTTTTATTATTTTTTGCATACATTATTTGAATCAAAATATAGTGAATAATGTAACATATAGTTTATCTAAATATATAAGTAAATTTTATTTTCTAAGAAAAGGAAGGGACATGTTCCCTGATGAAAACTAATAGCTGAACGTGAAAGTTAAAGCCCAAATTCAACATGGATTTTCCAATTAGCAAGGTGCTTGGGTAATGGGTCAAATGCTAATGCCTTGAGGCCTTTACAATGTCAGTATAATCCAACTAAAGTCATAATTAAATTAGTAACAGTTTGAATAGCCAAGCAAATTAAACTTTCTCCAGGTTTAGATAGTACATATGTGCACCCAATTTCCTTTCTACAAGCAGCTAGATTTATAATATACATTAATTGCTGTAAGCCATGGTTAACAAAGCTCTGCAAAGATTCCAATTTAACCCTGCCACCCCTTTCTTTTCTTTTTTCTTTTTTTTTTTTACCTTCACTTTTGGACCTATTATGGAAAATTAAAAGTATTCTAAGTCTTGCCAACGGTGAGACGAAGATGATATAAGTAGAAAAAAAGTGAAATGTATTTTTAAAAATTAAAATTAATTTTTTATTAGTTAATTTATAGAAAATGTTACATCTTATTAAAAAATATAAAAATGAAAATTTTTATAAATTAGTTTGGAATCACACTCCAACCAGATTTAACGTATACCAGTATTTCAACCAACTAACTTGAGTAGCTGTGGCAAGTGCCTCAAGGGTAGACATGATATAAAAAATACGAAAATACAAATTACTTGTGAAATTTACTTCTTAAAGAATTAATATTAATTTTTTATTCACTAATTCATATGAATATTTTCTTTTACTTTTTCTAAAAAAACATGGGACTTTCTGTAAATTAGATTTTAATTTTTTAAAAAATAAAAAATTTCATATTTTTCTTATTATTTTAGAAGTCCTTTCAGACGAAAAGCATTCAAACTAACCCAATAACTTATTTAAGTATTTTTTTTTCTTTAGAAGGATTTACAGGAAAAGAATATAAGAAGAAAAAAATAAAATCTACTTATTAAAAGTTAAATTTAATTTTTGTTAACTAATCTCACTTTTTTTAAAAAAAAAATAGTTTTTAAAAATAACCAAAAATTTAATTTTAATTTTTGAAAGTATATATTTAAATTTTTATTTATATTTTCTTCTTAAAGTCTTTTCCAAAAAATTCGGTAGGCCCAATGTTTTGAAGATCCGCATAGAGTAAATATCATCAGAATAATATATCATTAAAAGTAGCTCTCTGATTTTATTGAATTAAATTAGATCTATGACATAAATTCAAAGATGATGGAATTATTGGAGGAGCTAAATTCTTTTCATAAATTCAATCACCCACTTTGATGCTTGTCTTTGTTGTTGTTCTTCTTCTTCGTTTTAATTTTTGCAAATTTGGAATATTTTTATCTGAAATTCAAAGATTATCTTGAAGATCTGAAATCTGTTTAAGAAAAAAAAAATCTTTTAAAATAAATATTTATGTATTGTTGGGTGTGACAGCTATCTAAGGCATCCATCTTGGCTTTTGTGGAGGCATGTTGATGTTGAGATGATTCCTATTTGGTACCTAATCTCATTAAATTGGTATGTGCATTGTGCAAGTGTTGCTCAAAGTTCAAAGCCTTGACTGTTTTGCACACGAAGCCTCCTCTGATTTTCTCCTTCCCACACTCACAAATCAGTCCAAATAAATAAATGTGCATCGTCGAAGAAACAACTAACTGTTACGCGCTTGCCACAAAGCTGTAACAACAAATGAAAACAAATTCGCCCCAAGTGACACCGTCATGTAACTCGGAATAATATGCTGGCTTGTTACCATTAGACAACCACAATATTTTTAACAGTGTATATTTACATCACTTGTTGGTGTAACATAAAAATGGGAATTACTTTTCAGAAACATTGATTTATGTACGTTTGATGGTTAAACACCAAGGTGATAATCTACTTTTAATTGTTAGTCATGATATGCCGTATTTTAATATTTTTTTTTTATTGTGTTTGGATTAATATGGAAATGTTTTTGACAAATGTATGTCTAAATTTTATTTTGCCTTTTCTTATCTTGATTTTTTTTTTCATATTGGATCATGTGACTTTCTTTTCTTTTGGAAGATAAACAAGTACTAAAGATGATTAGGTTTGGGTAGACATAAGATAATTCAAATAAGTTTGAAATTATTTTTTTTACTCAAATTGATAAACTTTTATTGGATTGGATTCAATAAAATTGTTATTTTAATTAAAATTAAAGCACAATAATAAAAATAGAATTGAGAATGATTTGGTGAGAAAAATAGAAATTGGGATTCAAGGTAAAAAAAAAAAAAAAGCTAATAATTAAAAAGGTTTAAATTCAAATTACAAGAAAATTCCTATTTCGAATTCTTGATGAGTCAATTTCCTTATTCTAATATTTTAATTATTCTAATCGGGTTTCTTTGAAAGAGAAGTAAATTAGAATAATATTTGTTATCTTTTAGTATATTAGAAATATATTTAATTGAATTACTCTTACTTTCATAATTATGATGTTTAATTAGATCTTTTACTATTTAAGTTACTTATTTTTAATCTTAAAAAATTAAATCTATTTTTATGATTTAAAACTTAAATTTCTTTTCTTTAATTTTGACATTTAACTTCACCTTTTAACTCTTCTCTAAATATTTATGGTTATGAAAAACGATGGTCAAACACTTCACATAAATAGAAAATCAACAAAAAAAGAAGAATAAAAAGGAAACAGTTATTGAAAATTAAAATACTCAAATTAACATCACAATTGGTTATGCTTAGTTCTCCAATTTTAAGATAAAGTGAATACTTATACATAGTACGAGGACCTAATTCGTCATGTATGTTTCTTATTTGAAATGTTATATATATATATATATATATATATATATATATATATATTAAATAAGAAATTCTAAAAATAAGAAATAAAAACTTTTAATATAACTATTGGAGATGATTATAATTAAATTTATTATCTCTTTTAATTTTAAAAGATAAATTATCTCAATCAATTACTTGGGTTTGTTAATCTAACTATACTAAAAGGTTTTATTTTTTATTTTAAGAATTTTCTTATTTAAAATTATATATATATATATATATATAATTTCGTTTTATATTTTAAAATTCAAATTCTTTGTTAATATCATAATAAATAGAATATGTACATATATTAAAATAGATAGAAAGGAAAAAAAGCGGGATAAATGTTAAATCCTAAATAACTTTCTATGAGGAACATCATAAAGAAAATTTTATCTACCTTGAGCTTGAACTATTATTGTCCATATTTGCTCTCTTGAATACCACGTCGGATGATACACATTATCGAACGCGATTAAATTAAATTAGGAGACTAATTTGCACTACAGCTAAATCAATTGGAGGGGTTTTAGTGTAGAATTGAAATGAGAAAATTAAAACAATTAATTAAACAAAACAGAACAATATAAACTAGAATGATGTGGATGTATACTCAATCCAACCTCCCATTGGTTCCCTCCAAATCCTTCATTGGCTCCTAAACATAATTAGAATCGTATAAGTCGGTTAAATAGACTGAAATCCCAGCATTTATTTAACATCTTGACGCTCCACAATCATGAAGAACTTCATCGAACACTTGGTGCGTATAACCAATACAGTCACAAGGTATGTGATACAAACACCAAATCCTAGAAGAGCCTTGATGCTGGGAAGTTGCCCAAATCTATCTTTTTCAACAAGCTCTTCAATGAAACTTGAAGTGTAATTTCAGTTTAATGGTGTTTAGAAGAAAATGTATGAAATGAAAATGTTAGAAGATGAATAATGCGCTATGGCTAGGCTAATAAACCTAGAAGAATCGTCATAATGGTGTTGAAACCATTGATAAGATTCAAGGTCTCTTCCTAAGAAGACTAAGATAATCCCTTTTACAAAGCAAAGCTTTATTTCTCAAATGATAAAAAAGTTTCTTACAATATCGTCCAACATGTTTGTATAAGAATTAGATCCTTGGAGAGAAAGGTAAGGCTTATCCTATAGTGGTCTACAAGGATGAATATGAGTCACAAGTTCAAAGACTCAACCATATGTCACTTTCAAGAGTGTTAGATATCACTCTCAAAGGTTACATGTCACTTTCCTTTTATTCTTATCCCTTGGGTGAGTTAATCTAATCAAAGTTCTTGATTTTCTCTTGGTCTTAGGCATGGATCCTAATCCAAGTGAGAAGAATCTCACTTGAGCTAAAAGCTTAGATTCACAAATGAAATTCAAATTCAACTCAAATTAATCTCAAATTTTACTTATGAATTTTAAGTGAATTTGTGACTTAAAATTCATCCATTTCTATTTAGCTTTACTCTCTAAGCTACTTTATCCTTTAAGCATCCAAAGTTAAGCAAAAATATTAGAAGTGAAAAGCTTGGCCGAGAGCTACCTAAAAGGCTTCACACTTGGCCAAAACACATAATTTATTACAAGTATCATTTACAACTTATTTACATCATGTAGAATAATATAAGGCTCTGACTTTAATACAAATAAGCTTTTGAGAGCAACTTGGCTTCAACTTGAGTCCTTGTATTTCTTCTAGTTACGGAGTTAGGATGGATTGCATCAGTACGCTACATTTATGGTCTTAATTATACTTGATTCAGGAATCCACAATTACAGTCAATTGAACAAGTAAAGTCTAAATTAAAGACCTAGTCCAATCATTTAATCAATCAATTGACTTTAATCCACAACCAAATCATGCAATTCCACAAAATCAAGACAATATGATGAACTTAGGGTTTAAGAAAAAGGGAAACCTCAAAGGGCCAAATTAATGTAGCAAATTTAGCCACTCATAATCATGATCCGCAATTCAGATTCGAAGAGAAAAGTAGATGAAAAAAGAGAGATACCCGGGTTGCAAGAAAAATAGAGAAAACATGTATTGTAAAAATTGTCAAATATAAAAGCGTAAGTATCTAGGATTTCTTGAGTCTAAGCATTACATAATAAAAGAAATCAAGTCAAAAGCCAACCAAAATAGATTTGATTTTTCTTTATTTGATAGTTGTTTAAAACCTAAAACTAATGGTTTTGAACTCATCTAGTTTGGGTTTAAGATGACATAGTTATCTTTAATTTAGTGTCTTCTGCTTCAGCTTTCGTGTGTCACTTTCAAGCTGATTTTGTCAAATTTCAAGTCCAAATTTGGTCTTTGGTCCTTTAAAATGACTATAAAGTTTTGAGTTATTAGTAAAATTAAACTACAATCACCTTAACTCGAGATCTATAGCTAAAATTATGAACAAAATATCAACTTAGGGTTTAAGAAAAAGGGAAACCTCAAAGGGCCAAATTAATGTAGCGAATTTAGCCACTCATAATCATGATCCGCAGTTCAGATTCGAAGAGAAAAGTAGATGAAAAAAGAGAGATACCCGGGTTGCAAGAAAAATAGAGAAAACATGTATTGTAAAAATTGTCAAATATAAAAGCGTAAGTATCTAGGATTTCTTGAGTCTAAGCATTACATAATAAAAGAAATCAAGTCAAAAGCCAACCAAAATAGATTTGATTTTTCTTTATTTGATAGTTGTTTAAAACCTAAAACTAATGGTTTTGAACTCATCTAGTTTGGGTTTAAGATGACATAGTTATCTTTAATTTAGTGTCTTCTGCTTCAACTTTCGTGTGTCACTTTCAAGCTGATTTTGTCAAATTTCAAGTCCAAATTTGGTCTTTGGTCCTTTAAAATGACTATAAAGTTTTGAGTTATTAGTAAAATTAAACTACAATCACCTTAACTCGAGATCTATAGCCAAAATTATGAACAAAATATCAAAATTATGCAAATCTTGAAATTATACTTAAATTGGGTCAAAACTTTCAATTATGGCTCAAATTGTCCAAATACCGAAAAATGGTCCAAAATTTCTAATTACCCATTAATTAGGACCTAATTATTATTATAATGAAGTTCATAGTGATTAAAATAATCAAATAACATCGAGAAACCATAGATGAAACACATATATATTGGGTTAAGTCTTAATAATGATAACAACAATAAGAAGAACAATGCAAAAATATACACCCAATTACCTTAATCACCAACTTCCAAGTATAAATATAAAATATAAAATATTCATTTAAGGTGGTTTATACCACTGTTCCAATCACAAGATCACACCCTAAGATTTTCATAATCACATCACATCATACAAGTCACACCAGTCAAATACAAATACAATAAGATGCATGTTCCTCACTCAGCTCCTCAATTATACAATGTGGTACAATAAAATGATTACGAGATATAGCCTAGAAGTACATGTCCATCTAACACTCTCTCTAAGGGATGCTTTGTAGTTTCTATTAGGATCACTAGTCCTCCATAGTATATAGGAATCCTAACTAGGTGCACCCCCAAATACCTAGGTTATTTATTTGAGTAACCAACAGATGACTGACTAAATAAGCTTACACTATCCTCAATTCAAAAAACATTAGGATATGCTCATATGTCATATAGGCACCATCAATGTGATGATCCATCTCTCATTTCAAACAGCCCAATGGTTATCCATCTAGGGTCATTCACCAATCTGCTTAGAGGTATTCATGATACATCTCAATGAGTCATTACATACCCTATAGACATATTTCAAAGTATACCATATCACGTTATGTTATGAACAACAATACCTCATTATCTCTTTCATCAAATCATAACATCATAAATCATTAACTTCAATCAATAACTCAATTCATCAACACATCTATCCAACATCTTATTTCATCTCATCACATTCAACACAACTTCTTATTTATCAAGTCATCACTCAAACACATTATCATCTCTCACAAATCTTAATCTTATTAAAAACTAAAATAGAAAACTCCAAGGGTAAACCAAAACAACACCTCTAAACTAAACACACAAAGTGTGCATGCTTAAGGAATCACACTCAGCGTGAATCCTTCTCATGTTAAGCGTGAGCTCTCAAAGAGTCCAACCAACTCTTCATAAAGTGAAGCTAAGCGTGACCAATATGTCATGCTTAATGTGAGCTTTCAAGGTCAGCATTGGCCTCTAGAGTCTCGCAGTTAATGTCTCAATCTTTTCACGCTCAGCATAGGTTTCCAAAAAGAATCTTATGTCTCTTGATTACTCCACACTCAGCGTGAGTAAATCTCATGTTTAGTGTGAACATACAAAGAGACTTCCCTTACATTTCTACTAAGTCACGCTCAATGTGACCTAACATCCATGTACAACATGCAGATACAAAGAAACTTTCCTATCTTTCTGCACCCTCACATTCAATGTGAGTCACTCTTGTGTTTAGCATTATATGATAGAAACTTAGTGTAGCTAAGTCCCTTTTTCACAGTCCAAGGGGCTAACTTAGACAAGTTATAATTCACATTTTATGACATAAACTCAATCCTAAATCTTCCCAAAGCCTCTAAATCAAAATTTGACAAGTGAAACCTTAATTATAACTAAAATTATTCTAAAGCCTAAGATAATGCAAAAATTTCCTTAAAACTACTCCAAACACACTCAACCACTAATTCACATTCCACCTCTAATTTTGCATTACCAAGTAGCTAATTTCCATTATTTGCTCTATCACAACTCAAACATAACCCTTTAATCTTATTTTCCTAGGTCAACTTTATATCCACAAACCCAATTAAACATCTCTAAATTACTCAAACCTTCACTATGGGTCGACTATATCCAAAACACAAGTTTTTACACAAAATTCCCACATCACCCAAGTTGGGACGACAGTCACATCAAGTCACTCAAGTCGTCAGTTTGAGTACAAACATACCAGAAAGTCAAGCGATAAATAACAATTCAAATCAAATCATCTTTTAACTCAATTTTCACCACTATGGCTAATTTTACTCATCATACTATTAATTATCCTCTAAAAATTTAATTTGAATTCCTGAACCCTTAAAGCTCTAACTAGTTGTAAACATTATAATTTTCTCAGAAACTATTTTAAAAGGTTAATGTTCCCAAATCAAAATTCTTAAGAGCAATTATCTCAACATCATCACATTCAAACTTATACACTCCATTTCACATGCTCACAAATAATCTAATATGAATATATTTCGTTTTCAAAATTCACTCAATTAAATCTCACACATCATCGTAAAAATAACAACAACAACAACAACAATAACAACAAATGCAATTGAGTTTTAATCTGACACATTTAATCATGGAAAAATCCAAGCAGAATAATATTGAATATTTATTATTATTATTATTATTATTATTATTATTATATTTTAAAGAAAAACATTCGTACCTTAGTGAGTTTTCCTTCTTTGACATCAAAGTAAGGTGGAAATGGTAAATATGGAGCATGTAGGAGCCATGAGTTTCCTTGGAGACTCTTTTAATGGGAAGGGGTAAAAATGAAGGTTTAGAGAAAATGGAAGGGTGATGATGGTAAGTTCATGGTGGTACCTGAAAATGAAGAAATGAAAAAAGAAGAAAAGAAGAGGAGAAAATGATGATGATGTGGTAGTGGTGGGTTAGGGTTTGATGGAGAAGAGAAGAAAAGGAGAAAAAGTAAAAGAAGCAAAGAAGAAAAAAAATGATGGAGGATCATCTACAATCATAAGAGTTACAAGGGCAATGTATAAGAGGATTTAAGAACAAGTTGAGGAGGAGTTGACCAAGAGTCAAGTTAACAGTCATCTTTAGAAAACTTTACTCTTGTTTTAATTAAGCCTTGTAATTTTCTTTCAATTGTGTAATTTGTTTGAGACTTGTAAGACTTTAAATTGGGCCTTGAATAATGTGTGATGTGCACGGCCTAAGTGAGCTTCATTTAGACGAATTCATGCTCCAAAATAGAGAGTGTGTGCCACTCTCCTTGGAGAGGGTGGAAGAGATTTTGGAGGGAAGTAGTGTTTTCTTCACTAACTTGATTTGAATTTCACCCCTTGGATTGGATCTAGATCAAGGGATAAAATTCAAACTAGCCAAGTCACATTTTAAGCACTCACTTAAGTTTGAATATTAGCCTTTGAGATTAGATCTAATATAAGGAATAAGATTCAAACTTAAATCACATGTTTAGCACATCTTCTATTTGAATTATGGCCATAAGATGAACTTTTAACCCTACGGTGTTAATTAGTGATTCGTGTGCAAGACTCCATGGAGGCCTAGCCAACGTTGATTGCTTCTTCCATTTAAGGACTAAGATTTAATCTTAGCCTTGCCTCCAATTCAAGCATTGTCGCTACCTATCTAGTATAAATAGGTCAATATTTTCTTGGTGAAGGCTTTTGGTCAAATTTTAATGAAATTGAATTTTTAATTTAGAGCATTTTCTCTTTAAGTTTTCTTGAAAAGACTTTGAATTTTATTGATGGACCTTACTTCCATAGTGACGATTCTATCTTGAGCTTATTGAGTAATCATGACGCTCCTATCATTTCTATCCTCTTCCACTTTTGATTTCTTCTTCCTTTGAACCAAATCCGAGAGTGTTACTTTGAGAGTTTCCGTAAGTGTGTTTGTGTACTTGAACCGTGAAGAATCCATTATAGAATTGAATATTGAGGCAAACATCTTGCAAGATCGTGTTGATCATCTTCTTCTTCATGGAGCTTGCATAAAAAAGGAAGAAGAAGAAAAAAAAAAAAGAAGAATATGACGCTGAATGACAAAAGGAATTAAGTGAAAAAAAAAAAGACAAAAGAAAAAATATAAGTAAAATAGGAAAAAAGGAAAAAGAGAAACCAGAAAAGAAAAATGCATGTATTAAATATTTTAATCAATTTTAAATAAAATTTTAAACATTATAATTTTACTTAAAAATTTTAATCTAACTTTAAATATATACACCTTTAATATTTTCTAACTTTCTAAAATTCTTTTTTCAAATTGACATTAAAAAAAGATTTAAGTCTGTAATTTCTTAAAATTATAATACTCAAACCAAAATTTAAATTAATCATCTACGTAATATGTAAGAAATCCAAACCAATTAACCAAAATAAAATTTATAATTTAATTCACTTTATGAATTTTATTTTGTTTTATATTTTCAGTTAATTAATTTAATTCTTCAAGAGATCTTTACCATAGTCAACCTAATCGAATAAAGTTTAATTAAAGATAATTTTACTCATAAGATGAATTTCAAATATTAAAATAGTTATCAAAGGAGAACAATAGAAAAAGAACATCAAATCTAGAAAAAATACTGAAGATGACAACACAACACTTTATTCCTGAGTTTATAATTCTTGGGTTTAGCAAATTCCTTTGCATCCAAAGTCTACTCTTTTCTTTCTAAAGGTATTTAGGGTCTAAGAAATAAAAAGGGTCCAATTCCATTAAATATGAAACATCAAAAAAATATATATTTAAATAGCTATTTAGTCCCGTGTACGTTTATTTTATTCCATTTTATGCTACTGTTATTTTACGCTTTAATTAAGTTCTAAATTTATAAAATCATATCAATTGGTTTGTTCCGTCCAATTGAAGGAGAAGTTGATAAAGTTTACTATCAAAATTTCATAAAATTTTAAACTTTTCTAAATAGAACTTCAATAAAAAAAAAAATCATAAAGCAAAATATTGAAAAACATAAATCTCAACACTGGGATCAAATTCAACCAATTTTCAAATTAAGAATTAAATTAACATGAATACTGATAGTGAGACGAAATTGAATAAAAGAAAGAAAATTTAGGACCAAGTAACTGAACCAAAAAAATAATAAACATACACGTCGTGATGAGATTAACTCTTGCTAATAAACATACACTTTGACCTTAACTCTTACTAATATAACATGATCTACAAAACTAAATTATCACACTTAAAATATTTCACCGATCTTCAAAAGAAAAAAAAATTATTAAAAAAGTAAAAACACTAAAATAACAAAATCTAAAAGAAATAAAAGTTAAATATTTTCTACTTACTACAAAAATATATGTAATCCTACGAGACTTACATCAACCTTGTTTGAACTTTTTTTACTAATATGAATTGAAACAAACTAATCATATTTGGATTGATTACAGTGTATTGGTTAGATTTAATATTAAAATAATAAACAATTAAAAATGAACTAACTACGTGAACCGTTGCATTATCGACAAACGAGGTTGCCATAATCAGATAAGGTCTTTTTTTTTTAAAACTTATAAGTTATTTTTACGTTAAAAATTAAAAATAAGAGCTTAAATTGAAAAAATAAAAGTTTTTTTAAAATAAATTTCATTATTCACATTAAAAATTCCTTTTAAATTGAAAACTGTTTGGTAAAATATTTTTAAAAGTTATAGCTTGATTCAAAATAGTTATCTCTTTAAATGAAAACTATATCTATTAAATAAAACAATATCATAAAAATAATTATTTTTATTAAATTATTTTAATGATAATAAGTATTTTAAAAATATTATTTTTCAAATGTTAAAAATTATTTTAATTAATAAAATTTAGTGACGCCATATAAAAAAACATACTTGTTGTAACTAAATTTAAATATAATGACAATAATAATCTATTCACAGCATATATATATATATATATATATATATATATATATGTGTGTGTGTGTGTGTGTGTGTACACAAAAGTTTCAACTATGAAAAGAAAAAAATAGCAAGTGCACCAAAAAAAAAAATAGAGCAAATGGAAAAAAAAAAAAAAAAAAAAAAAAAACGCGGAGTGCAACTACATAAACTTTATTTAAGCTCCTCTTTTTAGCTTTTAAACAACCTACTTATTATGATAATTTACACTTTAAAATAAATAACATATTTTTAATATTTTCGTAAGAGTGTTTGGCCCAACTCTTACTTTTTAAAAAAAATAAAAACAATAAAAATATTATGAGTTTATTTGAATAAATAACTCAATAACAATCTTATTTAATAAATTCTTATTATATAAGAAATTTTGTTATAAATACTTAATAAATTAGAAATGATTATTAAAAAGTATTTACGTGATATTAAAATGGTTGGATATATTATTATATAAATACTTATAAAATGTTTCTTCATTGTATAAACTCAAAAATATTTAAGAACAAAAATATGATTAAAAATAAAATAAAACAATTATAGAAATATTAAATAATATTATATATATATATATATTTATATATATATATATATATATGATCTAGAAAATCAAAAGTTGAGATCAAGTTCTTTATTTATTTATTTATTTTCTGTGACATCCTCAAAGTATCACATCGATTAGTAGTTGATACAAAGAGTAATTTGTAAACATGCACGCTTCCTCCTTAACACATTGAGGTCCCTTTCAAGGGAAATCCATGAAGCCCAAACCAAAACAAAGCAGATAATAACTAGCATATATAGTCCTCCACCCTTTTCCGTGAATCTTCAAGCTTTGTTTTAGAATGATCCTGAGTATATTATTAATATTACCTCTTCCTATATTTAAAAAAAAAAAAAAAAAATTACTCTGTTCATCGATATCAATAAAAGTGATCAGATTAGTTATTTATCATAAATTTTAATTTTATATTTTAATATTACCTTGACCTTAGATGATTACTGTTTAATGGTTAATTTTTTCAACCAATGGATAGCTTAATATAGATAGATATACGTTAGTAAGCCGAACAAATATTAAGGATAAAGAGAAAATTTAGCGATAAGTAAGTACACTTTAAAGTAGTCATTATATATATATATATATATATATATATATATATATATATATATATATATATATATATATATATATATATTTACACGTGTTTGTTTCTTTATGTTATAGGTAGGGTTATTTTAGTGATTAAACTAAAACGTTTAATGGTAATGTGTGTAAAATTTATTTAATTTTATACTATTATCTAATCTAAATTATTTATAATAGTAAATAGACTTTTATCGATAACTTTTTTATCATATACGATAACTTATGTGATTAAATGACAGTGACAGTGTAAAATTAATAGTGTATAACTTATGTCAAACAAATTTTAATTTAACCCTTTTTAATATATATATATATATATATATATATATATATATATATATATATATATATATATCTTATATCTGATATGTTTACATTTTTTAAAATATATTAATATCTGCGTATCTATAATTATTAAGTTAAAACTTATTATAAATATACTAATATATTGTTGATATGATTAGTATTTGATTTATCAATGATATTATTAATAATCATACGTATAAATTTGATTATTTAGAATAATTAAATATATGTTCTTTAATGCATATAAATGAAAATTATAATTAGAACTTGGAATTTAGGGTGTGGGGTTCTAGTCTCCTCTTTAACATTTTGATCATTACTCCTTCTATTTTTACTGTGACATATTTTACTTAAATTTTATTTCAATTATGTAAGCAATCTTATTTTTCTCACGTACGTTATCATCATCTCTCACTTAACACGTTTTCTTATATATGATTTATCTTCAAGAGCAAGAATGTCATTATGAGCTAGTCATTCCCGTAAAAACATATTAATTAGAAGTTCTGTTAAACTCAGTAAGTTCTTAATAATTACTATACTTCTTAAGTAGATCAAGCCTTTCGTCAGATTTTGATTATCTTTCCATGCACAATTGATAAATTTACATGGAAAAGTTCAACAAATGAAGGAGAGAGTAATGATGTTAATTTTTAATACACAGCATAAAATGTTGAACTTCGTATTCCTTGTTGATTTTGACATCTGAATCATTGAAAAGTATTAATCATTAGTTTTGCTAAATAAATTAACGAACTAATTGTTATTCATTCTTTGGAATAATTGAATTAGTTCGAGTGCTTGTCAACCACTGCCATCTTTTTCCAAACCTAGATCCATACATTAATTATTACGTTATATTAGTTAATCATAATCTGTTGTTCATCACAACAACTGTGGCCTAAAAGGGGAACATATACATAGACAAGAGGGCTAACGATTTTGCAATTTTAACATTGATATCTTTTTTTCTCTTATTTTATCTTTCCCTTTCTGTGTTTTTCAAGAGAAATAAGATAGGGTACCCTTAAAAGGAAGGAAGAAAAGAGAAGGGAGAAATCGTTGGTTCGACCGAACGATTTGAGATGTAATAATTTAAGAAAGCTCTAATAATACCATATTAAAAATTTGAGATGTAAAAATTTAAGAAATATCAATGTATTGTAGTCATACATCATGAAACTAGCTCATACACTAAAGAAGAAATGTACCATAGAAAATCATAATGTATAATTCGTTAAATGATAAAAGATACCATAACATATTGTGATCACTTCATGTTTGGTTGTATAGGCTAAAACTAACTAAAAGGCCTTCCATCTAACCATTGTGGTAGAAACCTTGAAGGGATTTTATTTTGTCTATTGATATTTCAGTAGTTCGATTGCTTTTGGTTGGCAAGCCTTGCAACAGATTTGGTTGATTGATTTGTTAAAAATGTGTTGGCATCAAAATTTGTTCAATGATTTGAATGTTGACTTAGTTTGTTGATTGTGTCCCTAATGATTCCCAATCTTATAATATCTCCTATAATTACAACTTTTGGTCTAGTGAAAGGTGTGCTTATCTTTGAAGCGATACTAAAGCTAGGACATATATATCACATAATGACAAAGGAGAGATTGTTGGTTTCATTGATATATATCTGTTCATTATCATGCACAGACTAATAAACTGGATGCTTTTTGATGATAGTGTTGAAGATAATGTATAATGATCTTGTATGGATAGCAGAATATATTAGATCCACATTATTACCATGGAATTTCAATATGTAAGGTTCCCCCTATTGTAAGTTTTAACTTGGAAATGATGTATTTAGTTTTTAAACTTTTGATTTTTTTTAATTTAGTTTCTAAGTTAATTAAGTCTTATATTTTATTTATGTTATATTTTTAGTTTTTATTGTTAAAAGTTACCATTAAATGATGAATTATTAAATTTTTTACTATTATTTATGACAATTGTTATAATGAAAAATTATTATTGATGATTCTAATGAAATGATTAAAAATACAATGAAAATAAAATTTATAGATTAAAATCAAATAAATTTTAGTTTAACTAAACTAAAAATAATTAGTGAACAACTAAATTAGTAATTTTCTCTTTTAATTTTCACCTAATTACTTGGTTTGTCTTGTAAACCTGAAATGGCCACAATGGATAGCACCTGACTAAAGGATGCATTTCTGCTTGAAGGAGGATATTCTTTCACAATGAATGGATTGACGTTTGAAATTCATATTTCTTAGGCAAAGATAATAACCACAGCTGTATACTTTCATCTCTTTATCTTTTTTGGGTCTAATGTCATTTTCTTGTCTTGCACTCAAGAAAACGTGACATTACCTGAATAATATAGGTTTTATGGTTTTTATGCAATTTCGAATTTTGTTCAATGAATTTCTCATATTCTTGGATATTTTCTTATCTCTTCTTTAATATCCACAAATTAATGATGCTACATGAGGGCCATTCACATTAATGAAACACAAATCCATTAAGGCCACATATATTGAAGCAATTCAAATATATTAATCACTCCTCTCCTGAAAAAAAGACAAAAGCTCAAATTAAACTTAAGATGTAACATCAACTATGAAAAACTTTAAGATGCAATTGTATTTTGTTGTAATAAGAATATTCTACAAGTATCACTGCTTAGTAACCTGGTCTATAATATTTTCTAACGCAATTTTTAATGCATTTTTATTATTAACTAAATTTTTTAAAATGCTACAAAACCAAAGATAAGATTCGTTAAAGAAGAAAGTAAAATATACAATATATATAATTTATGGTAAATTTTAATAAATTTCACTGAATAATATTCTATTGGTCTATAAGTGTTATCATAAACTTTTCTATACATATGAAAAAAAATTAATAAATAGATTAAAGAGAATAATAATTTTATTAAGAAATTTATAATAAGACAAAAAAAATAAAATTTTATTTATTGTCACCTCTCTAAAGTAATTCATGTCCTATATCAACAGTACAGTCTTTTGAGTAATGATTCAATTGAAAAGACAGAAGGTTCAAGTTCGTTTATAATCATGATGAAAAAGAAGAACGGGGTAAATCTATCAGAAGACCTCATAAATCATAAAATTAACAGTAACAAAGTTGAGTGGTAAAGTAGAAGATAGTTACATTACAACAAAGGAAGAACATAGACTCTCTTCTTTTCTTTTCTTTTGTAAAATTCATCCTATCATGTGTTTGACCACAGTGGTTTATTCCTTCGTGATGGAAGATGTCACCGACGAGCATTTAGATTGACATAAAATCATTATGAGTTTGAATTTCAAAGTATATAGTAGTGTAAAATATTTAAAATGAAAATATTTTGTCTATATTTACTTGATTAATTTGATTTGAATATAATTAACTTAAAAAGGATACATACATGTAGTCTTAAAAAAAGAGTTATATAAGTTATAGGTTTTTATAAGTTTTAAAAGAAAAAAAAAACATATTGTCTTAAAAATAAGTTAAATATGTTATCGGTTTTTTTTATTAATTTTTTGAAGTTAAGCAGTTTGGATAAGTTTATGTATAAGGACGTTTAAAAAAAAATTGAATTTTTTTTAGAAAATAAAATTTATTTTTTCATTAATTAATTTATATAAATTCATTCTTTAAATTTTTTAAATGACGTAGGATTTTATATGAATTAATTAGTGAGAAGTTAATTTTAACTTTTAAACAAATAAATGTTATTTTATTTTTCATTTTTCTCTTCCAATAGAAAACATTCAAATAGATCCTTAATCTTTTACTTTTAAATTGTCTACCTTTAGTTTTCTTATTTAAAGATATTTAATTTATCTTTGAATTCTTTTGCAGCAGTGTTTAATAATCAATATAAAATGTCTATTTTTTATCTAATGTAAAATGTCATTTATAATATAATTAGTAATTAGATAAATTTTTGACATATTTATTAAAATATAAGATAAAAATAAGAATTTAAAAATAAATAATTAAACACTGGATATTTTAAAAATTTTACGCTGACCAAATATGTATTTAACCTCAAAAAAATATATACTCTTGATAGGTTGAGACTAAATACAACGTGTCTTGTGTTGAATAACACTTAATTGTAACTTATAGCTAGGTGTTGTCCCAAACTTAATAGTGAATCTCAAGAGTGTTACTTAAAAGTTAGGTAACAAAAGTGTTGAATCAAATTTAAGTGAGAAACCAAAATGGGCATTTGATGTTGACACAGAAATTATAAACATAATTTTTCTTAAAGTCTGAAGTGTAATTAATTAAAGGGGAAAAACTGGTCATTGATGGTGAGAGACTTTGAAATGCTGAAAATAGTGACATAAAATCTTACAGTTGTAGAGCATGAAATAATGGATGGTTGGTAAAACAAATGATGGGTTTTT
Organism: Hylodesmum podocarpum; assembly: GCA_026586105.1. Lineage (NCBI taxonomy): Eukaryota > Viridiplantae > Streptophyta > Magnoliopsida > Fabales > Fabaceae > Hylodesmum > Hylodesmum podocarpum. Next base: position 2,819,409 of record JALJEV010001403.1, on the reverse strand, counting down.
TAAAACAAAAAATAAAAAATAGGATCTTTGATTTTCTCCCCAAACAAAGGAAGTAAAGTTGCCAAAATACCCAAAAACAAGTTATTTCCTTCATCCTAAGGTTAAAGAGGGAAAGGGGTCCCAAATATAAGTGGGAAGTGGGTGATATAGCGATGACAACTTTACTTAGTAGGGCACCTACCCTAATGATCATTGTAGTGCCTTATAAATCTCTCAAAACATTCTCGCTTGGTAGGGCCTCATTTTCTCTTCATTTAAGAAGGACAATATAAAGCTATTTCATTAAAAGCACGTTTCCCTTTCTTTTTCTTTCTATTAGGGACATGAATTTCAGTATTTGATTATGACAATTGACCTACAAAATTCAACCTAAAATTAGGCAAATTGGAGACCCATTTTAGTTGAACTTAAATTTTCTTCAGTGGTTGAAGATGATAAATTGTAAAGATGTATATTACAAGCAACACGGATTAAAAAGAAATAAGATGTTAAAAAAAATTTAAAAAATGAAAAACAAGAAGGCAGCTAGATAGGGTATAGCATTATCTATTTATTACCTTCTAAAGGGGAATATAGAAAATTATAAGAACTGCTTAGAACTTTTTAAAGTGCTTATGCTAGCAATTCACCGAAAAGCTTAATGGTTCATGTACTGAAATCCAGCTTTATCAAATTGATAAAAAAAAAAAACTCTGCCATGCTAGATTGTCTGATTAAGTTGGCACTTTTTGTTGGCCAATCTCATGCAACTCTTAGTCTTCAGGTTGATTTTGCACTAACTTTATCTAATAAATCTTTAAAAAATTGGGATCAGCTAGCCCCAAAACAAATTGGCATAATTGAGAAAATTCAGCACAAATGGACAACTTAAACTTAATTAATCCAAGGCAATTATGCTGTTGCTTCACAGGCATCTTTTTATGGATTAAGAAAGATAGTGTTCTGTGATAAGAAAATAAAAAAACTTAAATGACAAATTAAAAAATGTTATAGAAGGGGAAATTCAATTGTTAAAGTCATTAAATTTGAGCACCAGCTACCAGTACACGCTGTATGTTCCTTGTAAAGGTTATGTTTCATTTATTAGTTACCATCATTATTGGCATTAATCATAAAATATTAAGCATTCAAATGAAGGAAACCGCAGGCTGAATAATTAAGGAATAATAGAGAAGGAAGGGACTATATAAATAACACTAAAGTAAAAAAATTCACATTGTTAATAAACTACTATGTAATTTAATATATACAAAATCCAAAAATTTAATGCATTAATTGTTTTGTCCCTTTAATAATTGTTCACATTGATTCTTAATAAAAATATATATATCAATCCATCCTTTGACACGTCGCTATATGATTAGTCGTTCGTAATTTTTGGAGACATGGTTGTCAGATTAACACTTTCTATTTCGATTTCTTTATCATCTTCTTTTTAAAAGAAAATAAAAATAAGAACTAGGTAAGAGTATTATACAATAATAATAATGATAAAATATTTCCAACTCTGCTGTACACAGCACCACATTCAAAGCATCTTTTCAATAATTAAATCACACTAATCTGCAAACCAATTATAGACCCATCAATATTAAAATAGCATGACCAGAACCCGGAAATCTTTTGTTAAACCTTGCAAAATGGATTTTTGCTAACAACCCTTGATAAAAAGATTAGAGTAATATCTCTAGAGTATCTTTTCCAAACCTGAACTCCACTACAAACCCCTTTTCTTATTCACAAAATTAATAATAAAAGTTGTGAAATTATAAAGCTCAATGATTCATTGGGCCTAGTCAGAAGTTCACCACTGCCAACCTGGGATTCCTTTAATGTTCACATTTATTAGTAAAAAATTAGTGTTTTCTCTTAAAGGGGTGGTTATGGTTATAACTTCTAACCTCTATAATTTCTAATGCTTTTCCCTTGGATTTTTTCTATTACATTCAGTAAAAAAATAAAGGTACAGAAGCTTCCGCTTTGGGTGAAAGTTACATGGAAAAAAACAAAGAAAGTGCCAGAAATTAAAGTTGACCATAGCTCAATTAACCAAATGTCCTAATCACTCACATTATAATTAGAATTTTAAGATAAAAAAAATGGTCCCACTAATACAGCTGGTTACCAACGCAAGTGAGAATCACATCGACCAGATTACGCGATTTAGGAGAAGGTTAATTGACATGACCTTTAATGAGATTTTAATGAAGTCCCACGAAAATTCTTTGTGGGTTGATGTGATGTATGAATTATATAAAGCGTACAATAATAGACAATGAGAAGAGGGATAATCATAATTGCGGGTAGTAGAGAAACTCCTTTAATTAGCACTATATCTTACAATTGGTGCCATAGTAATAATAAGAATTTGCACCAAAGAGAACACAGAATCGGTCCTAAAGATTTTACAGTGAATAGTTGTAAAATAAAAAATTGAAAAAGAACTGCCCCTGAAGATTAAAAATAAAAATCATGGAAAAGGGTAAGAAAATAAATTGGCTAGCATAATGACAAAAGAGGGTTCTATTAGACCTAGTGATCAATAATAATGGCTTAATAATTCAAGGGGTAGTTCAAATTAAATCTCTTCTAGTTGTGTACAGCAGCAGTCTTCTATTACTCCAAGCTTCAATTCAGGCGTAATGAATGGTGATCAGGACTTAATTTTCATAGGGGTACTTGATTTGAACCTACATAGGGCAAAAAAAATATATTATTAACATAAAGATCAATTTGTTGGGCCTAATGAAAATGATGGTTCATAAACATAATAATTTTTCTCTTTGCTTAATTACCGTTGAAACTCTGAGATTGTATTGTTGATTTCCTATTTGCAGTTTGGCCAAATCCCATCTGAACAATTGTGTGGAGGTCATCTTCAGAGAATGTTATTGGATACTGGAAATCATTGGATAAGAAGAATTAGAAAAAGTGCATGCAACTTTAGATAAGAAAAAAAAAAAAAATTGTAGTAACTTTCTTCATTCACTTTTTTTGAAGAGAAACTAGAAAGAATTGATTGATTATTACCTGAGAGTTACCCTCATTGAACCCATTTAGAAGAGGTAAATGCATGCCAAGGTTTTGGCACAAACCAGAATCTAATGGGTCCACTGAGGTGCTGTGGGTCACAGTTCCATTAGGAATGTTATTGTGGATTGCTGGGTTTGGCTGAGGGTGTTGTTGTTGTTGCCCATAAAAGGGTGGTGCTGAGGAATCTATTGGGAATATTGGGTGTGCCAAAGAATTATTTGATTGAAATATCTGAAATCACCAAAAAGCCAATAAATCTCAACTCAGGAAAAAGCAATACATTTTTTTTTAGTTGAAAAAGCAATAATTTTTTTAGTTAAAAAAGCAAATCCATTGTCTAGAGCCCTTAAACTTACATCTTTTGAGATTAGACTCTCAATACTAAAATCCAGCCTGGTGTTAACAGAAGCCAACTTCATAGACAGAAACTGAAACAGAAAAAAAGCATTCTTAATGAACAAGAAATCTTAAACATTATTATGAACATCATTCAGGATGCTTATTGGCTAAGAATTGTTACCTCAACTTGGCGCTGCAATGACTGAACATAGTTTATAATTTCATCCAGCATTAGTGCTTTTCCCGTGACCTAAAAGGAACAAATAAGTTCATAACCAAATTAGTAAATGAACACATTTATGTACACCAAAAAAATACCCATCCTAATTGTTTATATTCTGAATTTAGATTAACAGCACAAGCACCTTATTGCAGCCTGGAACAAGATCTTGGAGAAGCTTCATTCTTTCACTGATTTTCTCCCTCCTGACCTATTTAAAAATTAGTTTACAAAATGTCAAAATAAAATACACATGTTTGTTGCCAGTGTAATTCAGCGAAAGAAAATGACAGTAATTCTTACTCTTTCGGCAAGACTATGACTATCAGTGGCTTGGCCTCTTCTTGCTCTAACATGAATGTAATCCTTTGGAGGCTCTGGAGGTTTTGAGTTACTCTTGTTCTGTTTCTCATCATTTGCATTACTAGTACCTCCTTTGGACTCTTCCTCTGCCTTCACGTGGCCATTTTCATTCCCTTCACCTTCATTAGGCTTGCTTCGCTTCCCATTCGAGTCTTCACTAGCTTCATTAGCCTGGAGTGAAAGACCCTTTGGTTACAAAATGCCCCTTTTAACAAAAAGTGTGAAAATGAAACAAAACAATTTTGACATAAGAAAAAGGTCTTACCATAGGGGGGTTGGTAGAGGTTGGAGTTTCTTTGGCTTTTCCTCTGGATGAACCTTTTCTCTTCCTAGAATTCACATGAGGGGAAGGTTTCACCCCATTGTCTACCCCATTTGGTGTTTGTTCAGAGATTGTCGATTCCTCTTGAGAATTTGCCACCTCCATTACGTCTTGCAATGGAGAATGAGAATTCTTGTTGTCCTGTGTACCCATTTGAGATCCAAGCACTTTGAGTGATGGACTACTTGAGACTCTTGGGAGTTTCCCATTTTCCACCAATGGAGAAGAAGATCTATGTGACAATTCAGCATTGTTGAGGCCCAATTGAGTGGTCCTTCCATTGAAACTTCTACTTCCGAAGCAAGAAAACTTTGCAGCTCTCTCAGCAAAGCCAGGATCAGTTGAGAATTCAGCAACAGTTGAATTCAAGGATGTCCCTAAACTAGGGGGCATGCCCTCTTTCACCAAGTGGTTCAGCACTGTGGTGGGGATCTTGTTCATGTTGTTGTTCACCTTTGGAGGAGAACTCAAAGGGGTGCTATAACATGAAGTATTGGTGCTGTTATTATTATTGCCATTGATGTAGGAAGATGCAGCAATCAAAGGTTGAGAATGAGATAAGATCTCATCACCAACACCGCCACCAATGTTTCCCAATTTTCCAATCAATTCCCTTATGACAAAATTCTCACTTGACATGTTGGAATTGGAAGCAGCAGGGGAAGAGACCATTGAACTAAGTGCTGAATCAAACTGAAGACCATGATCCGTTGACTTTTCCCATGTTGGTGTGTAGAAACAATCCTGTGTTTGTTCATTTGAACAATTCAAAACCGTGACTTGAACATCCATGGCAGAAGAAAGTGATTGCCAAGAGGATGGTGGACAAGGATTGTGTGGGGAAGCCTCAAAATGCAGCTGAGGGGGCACACCAGCATTGAGAAAAAATTGGTTTTCCATCAAGGAACAGATCAAAGGAGGGTGGTGAAACCAAAAGTTGGATAATGAATGAATGCTATGTTATTATGTGTGTCTCTCTGTCCCTCAAGGCCAAAAATAAAAATGGCTTTGAATGGATTACATTAGAGGGTGGAGGGGAGTGATCAATTTGAGAAGGGTATGTGTGTGTGGGTTTGGGTTTGGTGTGAAAAGGGAAATGAAATTTATTTGGTAAAATAGATAATAAAAAGTTGAGCAGAGGGAAATAAAAGAGTGAAGGGGGGTTGATGGGGATGCAGTGGGGGGCCTAAATAGAGATCCAACACAAGTTGAGTCCAAGTTGTGTATGTTTGACCTTTTGTTTTCTAGGACTTGTTTATAATATACTTTGCAGCATCGTTTGTTGCATTGGGTGGATACCAGTGCTAGTCAGTATTCTGCTACATTTTTTCTTCATTACAACAATAAAATTAGATCATTTTATTTCTCAAAAGACAGAGAATAATAAAATATTTTTCAATAATTGTTGAATGATTCTTAGATTTAATTTTTGATTCTCATTTTAGTATTTTTTTCAGATGATAATTTTTTTTTTCTGAACCATTTTAAAACCGTGTCTCTTTGTGTTTGTTTGACTTGGAGTAAATTATCATTTTAAACCTTCAGTATCATTTTGATTCGTACCTTCTAAAAACAAGTGAAGAAATATGTACTTTTTATATTATTATTAATTTGATCCTGAAGATAATATAAATAACCTTTATCAATTATTAAAATTATATACTCATTTATTTATTTATAAAATGAGAAATTAAAATCACGTTTGGGCGAAAAATCAAAAAGAGGAGACAGTGAAATGTTACTTTATATGGTTTGTCTTGTGTGTAGAAGTGGAGTTGGAGAATATTACCTCTCCGTAAAAGACGGAAGAGTGTGTGTTGGCGGGCCTTGAACGTCACAACACCAAAATGTCTCCTATGCTTTTCTTGAACTCTGTATTCTGTCTTCCAACACCATGCAAATGCAATGCATGCTACCAAAGTTACTCCATCTGATTTCCCCCCATGTAAATATGAATATAAACTTTTCAACGTCGAATTAAGAGAATGAAAAAGTTCAAAAATGAAATCAACTAAATTTTACAAAATATATCATCCACCCAAATTAATTTTTTTTTAATCTCCTTTATTCTTCACATTGATTAAAGCACTGAGAGATATTTATTTTATTTTTTTTCATAACATGAAATGGGGCTTACTCATTCAGGATTGAATTTAGGAGCATGGATTTTTATTTTTATTTTTATTTTTAAAATTGGAAAGATGGAATGAAACAACTTACTGAGTACGAGATAAGTTAAAATACTTTTGTGAAAAAATTATTATAAATAACTATATGTACCAAATACATTTTAAACTTATGTATACTGTATATTAAATATAAATATATAATATTACGCATGTTTTAACATGTTCTATTAGATCTAATAGAATTTTGTTTAAGACGAATTTGACGTTTTTACTTTAAAAATATTTAGAAATTCTTGCGACTAATTTTTTTAATAAATATATCAAATCAAATCAGACTTTATATAAGTCAAATCAAAGACTTCTAATAGGTGGTCTGACCCATTATTCTAATAAAATTTAAAATTAATATATATTTTAAACTATTAAACTATATTAAACTACTAATCAATGCATAAGTAATTGAGACAGAGATATTCTTGTATTTCTTTTATATTTGTTTTTTTTAGATTTTTTTGATATTTTTAATACATATAAAAGAATTTATTAAAAGAATATAAGATTCAATTTAATAATTGTTATGATTCAAAATATTTGCGGAAGGATTGCCGTGTATTAACTAATATGTTAAATATTAGAAGGAAGAATTCTTTTTCATTTATAATAGTTATAATAGTTTAATCCAATTTGAATAAAATAATAAATATTCCTGTAATTAAGCTCTTGATAAGGGGAAAAAAGAAAAGAAAAACTTCCTTGATGCTCGTGTGAAGAATGTAAGAAATTATGATAAAATGGTTGACTTGTTACTTTTCAAAGGCAGAATGTAGACGTAAATCTTAGGCAATTAAAACAATATTTCTAATCATAACAATTAGAATGAAAACACAGAATTAGTTATTGAACCATCATCTGCTTTACAACTCAAAAACAAGTTCAGAATTAACGAACAGAGATAACTGACATGGAAAACATCTACAAATTTAAATTGGGTTAGCTATAACCGTATTACTGAGCATGTTTTTTTTTAAGAATTTATAAAAGGAAAAAATAAGAAAAAATTAAATTTTATTTTTATAATTAAAATTAGTTTCTCATTAACTAATTTACAAGAAGTCTCACAATTTTTTTTAAAAAAATAATTTTTTTCAAATTAATTCATAAAAAATATAATTTAATATTTAGAAAAATAAATATCATTTTTTTCTTCTTATTTTCTTCTCATAAAAGTAAATTCATCTACACATGTCACAAGATATTTTGGTTTATGCCCTGTCTCTAGCTTGGATTCTCGGATATAATTATATTTTTAGCAATTTTCTCATTAAAGAAGATTGGTAATTTTTTTTCTAGAAAATTTTGAAGTTATTTAATCAAAAATAAAAATATTAAAAAAATAAAAAATGAGATAAAAATATATAAAAGTAAGAATCTTTTTTTATTCCCGCGAGTGAATAAAACCTACATTATATGAATTTTCCAGAACTAGTTATATCTAGAAATATTTTTCTAGCGTATATAACATACATAAAAATGTTGTATTTCTATGATCATATATTCCTTAAAATAACTTTATATTAACCTGAAACAAATTAAATACTCTATCAAATGGATTTTATGCGATAAGAAGTAGTTCCGTAACATTGTTGTATACCATAAAACAAGTTAGCAGCTTAAATTTAAAAAAGCGTTATATAACATAAAGGTAAATATTAACTAGAGTTTTAAAACACTGATTAAGAAACTAAAAATAAATTTTTTATTAGAATATATAAATGTGTGTCGTGAGTGATTTATTATTCTTATAATTTAAAAAATAATTATTTCTTTTCTAATTTTTAATTAATAATTTATAAATATTGATTAGCAAAATCCAAATATCAAAACAATATTTTTCACTCGAACATTGAATTAATGCCAACTTTCAGCAAACCCACGGTCACATGCACACTTATCGAAACCTTGTTGCTTAACCCTAAGCACTAGACGTCCATTTCTTTAATCAACTCATTTGTTTCCACTTTGATCTCTCAAAAATAAGGGTATTATGTGATTAATCTTTAAAATAATAAAAATTATTATTTAATTTCTGAAAACATGTTATATTATTCAAGTTTATTCCTTTCTGAATTCTGATGTCATTTGTTAATATAACTTGTCAAACTAAGTGATATTTAATGACAGACATACATGAAGATGAAATAAATTGTAACCTACAAGGACTAAAATAAAAGGTTTTTCCAAATTAACATGTAATCAGGAAGGACTAAAATGAAATGTGTTGTAAGAAACAGCAATATTATTTAAGGGAAACTAAAATGAAACCAAAATGAAAAAAAAAAAATTACATCTTAAAGATTGAATTCATGAAATTCTCACACGTAATCACGATTAATAGAACGATTTATTGCTCACTCTTAACTTTCAAATTCCATACTTGTGTTTTACTTGTATTCTCATTTTCTCAAGTGTTGCTTCTTATAGTGGTGTGTGAGTGACGATTGAGAAGTATTTAACAATCAGAAAGCAAATTGCAATTCAAAAGCAGGTATCAAAGGGTACGTTCTCGACACTTTATTTTTTTGGAAATGATTTGGTAGATAAGTGAAATACAAAGAAAACTAGACAATCAATTATAAAATGTGAAGAAGAGAAATATGTATGGGTATAAAATATGAAAAGAGAGAAATATGTATATATTTTATGCTTAAGTTGACTAATTGACTGCATATTTCAATTATTATCTAAGGAAAGTTGTTATTTATTTTTTTTTATTTTTTTTTGTTATGTACGACTTTGATCTGAAGCGGATACGAAACAAATTCTTCATTGTTTGAAAGTTGCGATTTTGATCTATCGTGTATTTCTACTTATATTCAATTTAGTCCTTTATTTGACAACAAAAATTTAATACTAAACTTTATTTTAGTCTCCTATATGTAACATTATCTTTATAAAAAATAAATTTAATCTGTCATTAATTACCATATATATGTCGGTCTAAATAACTACTGACGTAACATTTAATATGGCACGTTAAACAGGCAGCGTCAACAAAAAGAATGTTGCTCTTAAAATTATTTCATTTCAATAATTAAAAAATAGTTTTCTCAATAAAGAAATAACAGTTGATTACTTCTTATAGAAAAAGAAAAAAATTTAAACAAAATATGAGAAAACACACGGGGAAAGAGACCAGTTAACTTCATATTATTCTTTAAAAAAATATTAGTAGTTACTTGTTAAAAGTTGAGGATAAAAATATTCTATTAAAAGTGTCATGAATTAATCACCGTAGTATTGTTTTTTTTTTCTTTTTAATTTCTTATTTAAGTCGCGTCAGTGATAATTAATCACATGGAAGATTTAAATTAATTGGAAAAATGGTCTTATAGATATTTTTCATTCTTTACTTAAGTCACGTCATTAGTAATGATTAATCACTACAAAAAAATTCCTCAACTTTAACTCGTCTTATCATGATAAATAAAATTAAATTTCATTTATTTTCTATAAATTGTCGATCCAATAAGATTAATTAAATTTCTTTAAGAAAGTATTAACTAAACGGTTGTGTACTTTGACCCCTTTCAGAAGAAAAAAAATGTCACTTAAATACCTAAAGTCCTAAATGAATGGAGTGTAAGTTACTACTCAAGTAACGTATTAATGTCTCACACTTCAACTATGAAAAGTCAATGCTCTTATATAAATGTCTCCTACTTAAAATTTGAATAGTAAGTGTTTTAATACAAACTACAAAGTGTTCTAGCAATTAATAACTGTCTTAATTTAAACTAGCTTTATAGATAAAATCAAATGTCATGAGTAAAAGGGAAAAAGTTGTTAATGCTAATGGAAATGAGCTGGAGTTAGTTAATGAGCAAGGACACGTGGCTGGTAGTCCTGAAAGTTTGTTAACGGCAAGAAGGAGCAGCAGGGCAAGGAGATTTAATACGCGGCTGAAAGATTTTGTGGCTTAGGAAATATTTGGTATTATTCTCTTCCTGGCTCTAGACTCTCTCTCTTCTGGAAATTTCTTCTTCTGATACCTTATTCTTCTTCTCATCATTTCAGGTGATGATTGCTGCGTACTCTCACAGAAACACATTTTTACTCCATTTTTTTCAATTCTGATTGTTGTTTTATATTTTCCTAAAAGACCCAAAAAAAAACTACTTATGGCCTTAATATTATACTGTTTCATTGCTGCATTATTTTACGTTTGAATATCAATCTGTAAAGAGAGTTTATCTCTTTCATTGGTGCTTTCATTGAGAGGTTTTTGTTGAGAGGCATGGCGGAAAATACAAGGATGAAGACGATGGAGGCTGACATTAAAACCTTATACCAATTGGTGGAGGACAATGCGCTGAACCACAGAGCAGAGATTGCTAGAATGTTGGAGGCGAACGAGGCAAGACTAGAAGCCATGATTCAACATTCATTACATCAGAGCAATGGGTCAAATTCGAATTTCGAAAATAACAATTACCAGAAGAACGCCAACTACACTAGACGTTTCAATTTTGATTTACCCAAGTTTGATGGTAGTGACGCCCTTGGATGGATTTTTGCAGTGGACCAATATTTCGATTTTTTTCGAATCCCAGAGGAGGAGCAGATTTCTATAGCTGCGATACACATGGCGGGTCCAACGATTCCATGGTTCCAGATGTCCCAACGCTCCGTACCCTTCAGGTCATGGACGGAATTGAAGAGATCTATTGGGCTGGAGTTTGGTCCTTCGTTGTTCGACTTTCCAAGGGAATCTCTATTCAAATTACAAAGAAGGCAAAGATCGGTGGCGGAATACTACAATGAGTTTGTAGCATTAGCAAATCGTACAGTTATCGAACCTCAGGAGGCTTTACGGGACTGTTTCATAAGTGGCTTGAAGGCTGAGATAAAAAGGGAGGTAAAAGCTCAATGCCCTACTTCCCTATCGCGTGCTATAACTTTAGCTAGGTTATATGAAGATAAATTCTCAATGACTTTCACCACCTCCCATGGCCCAAACACTAACCGACACCATCCAACCCACCCCAACTCAAGTCAACAATTGCGTCCCACTCCCAAACAGCCCTTACCACCCTTACTTCCTACACCGACCATAAAACCACTAACCCAGCCCAATCGTTACTTGACCAAGAGACTAACACCAGCCGAACAACAAGCTCGGAGGGATAAGGGTCTATGTTACTGGTGTGATGAAAAATTCTCTATTACTCATCGCTGTCCTAATAAACAATATATGATTTACCAATTGGAGGAGGAGGAACCAGAATTGGACACATCTCAGCCATCACAAGAGGAGCTAGTGTCGCAGCTGGAGCAGCAGCTCTCAGGACATCATCTATCATGTAATGCAATGAATGGTACGGATGGGGTAGCCACTATCAGATTGAAGGCATTAATTCAGGGCCTTGAGGTTCAAGTATTGATTGATGGGGGAAGCTCCGATAGCTTCATTCAGCCACGAATAGCTAAGTTTTTGAATTTAATGGTGGAGCCTACACCGGCTTTTAAAGTGATGGTAGGGAACTTTGATGTAATGAGAGTAGAGGGGCGTATACCATCCTTAGAGATCTCGATTCAGGGACATAAGGTGCAAATCCCTCAAGTCTATGTGTTGCATGTCGCAGGAGGAGACTTGGTAATTGGAACTACTTGGTTACGAAAATTGAAGGCTCATATAGTGGATTATAAGGAATCATACTTGAAATTTTGGCAGAATGATGAGTTCATCACCCTTCAGGGTGAGAAAACGATGGCCCCGAAACAAGCTCAATATAACCACATCAAGAGGCTACTCTCTACTGATGCGATCGCTGAGGCTTATACAGTTCAGATGCACGACCAAGAGTTAGACAAGCAATTAGCACTGTCGGTGACTATGGAGCCAAAATTGACTTTATTATTGCACGCGTATGCAACAGTTTTTGATCAACCTACTGGTTTACCCCCCAAACGAACTCACGATCATTGCATTCCTTTGGTGACAGGGGCTGAACCAGTGAAGATTAAACCATACAGATACCCTCACAGTCAGAAGGAACAAATCGAAACCATGGTGCAGCAAATGTTGGCAGAGGGGATCATCCAGCCTAGCAAAAGTCCATTTTCTTCTCCTATTCTTTTAGTCAGAAAGAAGGATGGTACTTGGAGGTTTTGCACGGATTATAGAGCTCTAAACAAATTGACAATCAAAGACAGTTTTCCAATCCCTACAGTGGATGAGTTACTAGATGAATTGCATGGCGCAACGATATTCTCTAAACTAGATTTGAGATCGGGCTTTCATCAAGTACTAGTTAAGCCAGAAGATCGACACAAGACTGCATTCCGGACGCATCAAGGACACTATGAGTGGCTCGTTATGCCATTTGGGTTGACCAATGCCCCAGCAACCTTCCAGGGTCTGATGAATGATGTATTTCGACCTTATTTATGGAGGTTTGTCCTTGTTTTCTTTGATGACATTTTAGTATACAGTCCTAGTTGGAACACACACATGTCTCACCTAGAACGGGTGTTACAAGTTATGCAAAAGGAGAAATTGTATGTGAAGCTCTCTAAATGTCTATTTGGTGCACGAGAAATAGACTATTTAGGCCATACAATTACTGGAGAAGGAGTGCAGATGGAAAAAGAGAAAGTCAAGGCAGTAATGGATTGGCAGCAACCCAACACAGTGAAGCAATTGCGCGGTTTTTTGGGTTTGACTGGCTATTACAGGAGATTTATAAAGGGTTATGCTTCACTGGCAGCTCCTCTAACAGATCTCTTAAAAAAAGAAGGATTCCGGTGGGATAACGCAGCTACCGAAGCTTTTAAGCAGCTAAAAAGGGCAATCACTTTAGAACCAGTCCTAGCCTTGCCCAATTTTGAATTACCCTTTGAAGTAGAGACCGATGCGTCTGGAGTGGGAGTAGGGGCTGTGTTGAGCCAAGGAAAGCATCCCATTGCTTATTTTTCTAAAAAGATGTCCCCAACTATGCAAAAGCAATCAGCATACGTGAGAGAGCTGTATGCTGTAACAGAAGCACTTGCCAAGTTCAGGCATTATTTGATTGGGAAAAGGTTTGTGCTCAAAACGGACCAGCAAAGTTTGAAGGCATTACTTGAAAAGAATTTAAGTACTCCAGAACAACAAAAATGGCTGCACAAGTTTCTTGGATTTGATTTTGAGATCCAATACAAACCTGGAGTTGAGAATGCTGCTGCTGACGCCTTATCCAGGAGTTTCTTTGCTGCGTGGTCTATCCCTGATTTGCAATGGTTAGAGACTTTGAAAGCTGATTTGGAAAAAAATGAGGAATTCAATTTGATTCTGCAGAAACGTAAGCAAGGAGGACAGGATGATAGTAACTATTCATACAGCAATGGGTTATTGCTGTGGAGGAACAAAGTGGTTATTCCCCCAACAAGCGAGCTAATTGAATTGATTTTGAAAGAATATCATGACAATCCTGTGGGGGGACATTCAGGTGTGGCTAAGACAATTGATAGAATCTGTTCCATTTTCTATTGGCCTCAGATGCAAAGGATGATCAAAGATTATGTGCATAATTGCACCATATGCCAGCAAGCCAAGTCGAGACACGAATGCGTGGTGGTCGCTGCTCAATCCGATTCCCATACCGACACAAATTTGGGAGGAAGTTTGTATGGATTTCATCACAGCATTACCACCATCTCATGGGTTTTCTGTTATTATGGTTGTCATTGACAGGTTAACAAAATTTGCACATTTTATGGCTTTGAAACGTGACTTTGACAGTAAGCAAGTGGCTGACAAGTTCATCAGAGAGGTGGTTAAACTCCATGGATTTCCAAGGAAAATCATATCAGACAGAGACAAGGTTTTCATTAGCAAATTTTGGCAGCAACTTTTTAAAAGGCAGCAAACCAATCTAGCTATGACTTCCGCCTATCACCCCGAATCTGACGGGCAAAGTGAGATATTAAATAAGACTTTGGAAATGTATTTAAGGTGTTATTGTTTTGATAATCCAAGAAGTTGGTTCCAAATGTTGCCTTGGGCACAATATTGATATAACACTTCTCTTCACAGTAGCATCAACATGACTCCATACAAGGCATTATATGGGAGAGATCCACCAGTTCTGGTCAAGTATGAGATTGCTGCTCACGATGATCAAACCTTGCAGGACATGTTAATTACAAGGGACAAATTGTTGGATCAGTTGAAGGCTAACTTGAATAAAGCTCAGCTGAAGATGAAGCATTTTGCAGATAGACATCGACGCGATGATGAATTGGAGGTAGGTGATATGGTACTGGTTAAACTTCAACCTTATAGGCAACACTCAGTGGCACTACGGAAGCATCAAAAACTTGGCATGAAATACTTTGGTCCGTTCAAGGTGATTAAAAAGATCAGTCCCGTGGCTTACAAGCTTGAGCTCCCTGCCTCCGCCAGAATTCACAATGTGTTCCACATGTCCTTATTGAAGAAATTCAGAGGAAATCAGCAACTGCAGTATTTGCCCCTACCACTAACTACTAGTGAGGAAGGCCCTATCCTGACTCCAAGTGCGATTATTGGGTGCAGAAATATTCTCCAGCAAGGCAAATTGGTGCCGCAAATCCACATACTATGGGGAGACGGTGCTAATGCTCCTAATACTTGGGAAGAGGTCGAAGAATTCCAGAAATTATATCCTCACTTCAACCTTGAGGACAAGGTTTATTTTGATGGGGAGGGTAATGTCATGAGCAAAAGGGAAAAAGTTGTTAATGCTAATGGAAATGAGCTGGAGTTATTTAATGAGCAAGGACACGTGGCTGGTAGTCCTGAAAGTTTGTTAACGGCAAGAAGGAGCAGCAGGGTAAGGAGATTTAATACGCGGCTGAAAGATTTTGTGGCTTAGGAAATATTTGGTATTATTCTCTTCCTAGCTCTAGACTCTCTCTCTTCTGGAAATTTCTTCTTCTGATACCTTATTCTTCTTCTCATCATTTCAGGTGATGATTGCTGCGTACTCTCACAGAAACACATTTCTACTCCATTTTTTTCAATTCTGATTGTTGTTTTATATTTTCCTAAAAGACCCAAAAAAAAACTACTTATGATCTTAATATTATACTGTTTCATTGCTGCATTATTTTACGTTTGAATATCAATCTGTAAAGAGAGTTTATCTCTTTCATCATTCATCATAGAGGTCCCATGAATCCATTCTTCTCCAATTTCAGATACCATAGCTGAAGTGTTTTAAATATGTCTATTTAAATCTCTCAACCACACACCACCCTCTTTTTATCAGCGAAATAATTAATAAAGATATACTAGAGAGGATACAAAAAGCACCCCAACCGTTATAGATATACAATAAATTTGTATAGTACAAATTTGCAAAATATTAAAGTCTTCATGTAATTTTCATCATTTTAAGATTTGCTTTTTTCTAGATTTAACACTACTGAAACCAAACTTTGGTTTCGAGATTAATCGGTAAACTATTGGTTAAAATATAAATCATATATATATATATATATATATATATATATATATATATATATATATATGTATGTGTGTGTAAAATAAGTTATGTAGTTATTTATAGTTCAATAGTTAAGTTTTTAAATAATAATTATAATTCTTTATTTTACCTTTAAAAATGATTCTTTTTAAGTTTAAGATGAGTTAATATATTTCTTCAGTCACAAAATATATGCTATTTTATTTGTGTGATATTACTATCTTGCATTTGTTTTAGATCAAATACATTCACTTCTTGAATTTATCTTGCTCGTGTTGAGTAGAATCATTATAGACGACAAAATTTATTTTCTGAATATTTAATATGGTTGTATACTTATTACGACTCAAACTTGAGATCATTTTATAAAACATTTATTTTGTTTAACTATATATATATATATATATATATATATATATATATATAGTATTTTTGAGACAAGACCCGTAATACTAAGTTTAAGATTGGTTGATCTTGTAATAATTTATGTATAAATTAAATTTAATTGACTTTTAATCATTTAATTTAATAATTTTATTAATTAAATCTTATATAAATTTATATAATTCTAAAATTAATTAGTAATTTAAAAAATTATATTATTTTAATATATAATATAATATTAAAATCTATATAAATATTTTTTATTTTGAACATACATAAAAAAGTTTTAAGTCACATAAAATTTTATATAAATGACAATATTATTAAATTAATCATTTTATGGTTTGACCGGTTAATTTAATTTATAAAAAATTATTAAAAGATTTCAAACCTATATCAAGGAATTTTATCCGTGGATCTCTGTGTCTCTCTATGTATGTGTATATATATATATCCATCCAATGATTTGTAATATAGAAATGTCTGCTTCATTAATACTTTAAGAATTTTTTATGAAGGCTTTTTAAGTCGTTGGTTAGAAACAATGTTAAATAATTAAATTAATATGAAATGAGTGTGATTTTTCTCCAAAATCGAGATGATTCGCAACTGTTTATGAGTGCTCGAGCGTGTCGCTGTAATTAAATTAAGGTTCATTTTGCATCTAAGTTGGTATAATGAACAAGATATTTCCTTAGAAGAGTGTCCTCCAAGATTCTTTAATTCCCATACTAGATGTTTGTTGCTTGTAAAT
This sequence comes from Hylodesmum podocarpum, assembly GCA_026586105.1. Taxonomy (NCBI): domain Eukaryota; kingdom Viridiplantae; phylum Streptophyta; class Magnoliopsida; order Fabales; family Fabaceae; genus Hylodesmum; species Hylodesmum podocarpum. The sequence goes on along the minus strand of JALJEV010001403.1, from coordinate 2,802,359 downwards.
AAACCCTGTTCATAATGACATGTTTTCAGTAGATAACACCTTCATCAATATTAAGATATTTGACCTCGAATTTTGTGCAATTCATTTCTTAATAGTTAATACTTTGTTTATTTGGTAGTTAACCTTTCACACACATGAAAAATAACCCCACAAACAACCGCTACCAACGCACTCACTCTTCTTTTCTTATTTATTTTTTTATTGAGTTTTTAAATAAAATTAATTAAACTTGCATTCAACTCAACTAGTTTAATAAACTATAGTACTATATACCAAAAAAAACTCAACTAATCTGTTAAAGAAATGATTAAGTCACTTAAGGGAATGACTAACTGATAAGGAACCCAAAGTCCTCCTCCTTATAACATCAACTTGGTCTAACAATTGCCTGAATCATGATTGATCCTGCATGTGATTGTTATTCTATGTTCCTTTTGTCCCTCTTACAAGTTGTGTCTTTCCTATTGTTGTTCCTCTTGTCCTTACAATTTGTTTCAATTCTTGATTCCATTGTGTGGTACAGCGACGACCAACAATTTGATTCCATATTTCCTTTTGTTATTAAATTCTCTTTACTCAATTGGTTAGATGCGTAAATTTTTATAAATCTTTTGACATTGAATTCAAATTTTATGGTTAAAAGAAACTATCGAAACTCTGAAAAAAAAAAAAAAGTAATAATAACGTGAGAGAAATTAAGAATGGATCCTTAAAGAAAATTAAATTAACTGAGGATATTAAGATGGGCATCTTTTTTCTATATTAGAAAGAAAGAAAGATGGACATCTTTCTTATGATTATTACTTATGATAAATAATTACACTGATGACGAACTAAGTTTAGACATAATTATGCTTATATCTTTATTAATTATAACTTATACTTGTTGCACGATTTTTTCATGATTAGATAATCTTCCTCCTTTCGACATTTATTGAGATATTTGATCGTTTATCTATTCAAATGAAAAATGTTTTAGGAAAAAATAATCTCTTAAATAAAGTAAGGCTTTTGAAAATGGACTGTGCATCTAATAAGTAAAACTGCTGGTCTAGTGGTTCAATGGTTCAATACCGTTAAATAATTGTTGATCTGATTTTAATAAAATATTTTTAAATTTTTTAAATATAATATATAAAAAATGAAAATTAAAAAAAACATAATTATGTACACAATTAAAGAGGTAAAATTTTTATAATAAAATGAAAGTTAATGGAAAGAAAGTTACTAGTGATAAAAAAAACGAGTTACGAAAAATATACACATAAAATAAAAGGAAAATAAATAAATAAACTATGTGACACAAGAACATGTTTGTTTCGTCGTATAAGAAAATAAGCAAACAAACAAATCATTTAAATAAAAATAATTTTGACTTTAAACTACCAGAATCAATTGAATACCTAGTTTTATTAATTTATAATTTATTCAACTAATTCAAGAATAATAATCAATTAGACCAGATAATTCATCCGTTCATGATCCAGCCCATTCAAACAGATTATAATAATGATAATTTTGATAATTAATTTTTTTTAACAATTGACCAACTGAATACTTCAATTTAACAAAATTAAATTAAATTTTTAATGGAAATATTTCATCCTTACGATTTACACTCTCCATTAGGGGCTGAGGCCCGCATTTCATTATAATTTTAAGTCTAATTATGCTGAATTTGGAATTGATTCAGAATCACAATTTCAGGTTATTCAAGAATTAAATTATATAATTATAATTTTAAGTTGAAATTTAATTTAGTTTTGATAAATATAACTAATTAGGAATATGGAAATTATATTGTTAAGTAAAGAAGACTTTTATTGTAACATTCTCTATTATTTATTTTTTTATGGATTATAGTATTTATTTAATATTAAATTATATTTTTATATTTGTGCTTTGAAATATAGATAAATAATTAAAATTTTAATAACTTCTATGCCCAAAAAGATAAATTACTCATAATTAACAGAGGTGTTCGCAGGTACAATTTAGTTTGACTTTCTTACTTTAAAATTTATCTTAACCAAACAAAATAATAAAATGCGGTTTGATTTAGTTTAATATAAAATAATTATGTCAAGCCAGATCAAATAAATCTTTTGAAATTTCATCTGGTTCGATTAAGAAATTTTTAATATTCTTTATAAATATTAAAAAATAAAAATATATTTAAATATTATTAAAAAATAATTTACTTATATAAGTTATACTTAAACAGTAAACTATATAAAATAAAGCAACTAAAAAGTAAAATTAATTTATAATATAGTTAAAAATATGAAATAAGTAAACATTAATATAACTATAAAATATAAAATTATTAATTTATTATATTAAAAAATATAAATAATATTATGATATAAATATAATAATATTTAGATAAATGCATACAGGTGATTTGATTTGATTAAATTTTATTTATTTTGCGGTTTCAATTCAATTTTATTTTAGAAACCCCTAATAATTAGTGAATTTATAGATTCAAATTCCATGGATGCACACGACGTGACTCTACTTTCAATGAATATATTAGACTTTTTTTAAAAAAAGTAAAATGATAAAATTTAATTTAAAAAATTGAATTACTAAAATTTTTAATTTTAAATTACCCTAAACATAAAACAGACAAACACCTCGTAGCCCTTCTATATCTGTATTTATTTTTTCTAATCATATTATCACTCATTATCCTTATATAGTTTTCTTTTTCTCTTCCTCGATCTGATAGGATATTTTGGGATGTTTACAGATATGGTTGTCTGTATTATTAAACAAAACTAAAAATACTAATGAACCCCATAAGCTATAAAAAAATATATATATTCCCAGTAGATTATACATAATACTTTTTAATTTTTCAGCATTATTTTAATAGGTTTTATAAAGAGTGTCAATTTTAAATTAAAAGGATCATATAATACATATAGAAGATATTAGTGTAATATTTAATGAAATGAAGAGTAAAAAAAAAATATTATAAGAAAATCCTCAATGTCAATAAATGAAGTCTCAAAGGATACTTCATAAAATAAAAAGTTCTGATATATATAATTTGATCACATAAATCAGAAGCGATGCATATTATATTAAAATATAATATATGATGGTCGGCGTCGGCAATTAATTTGGTTTAAGAGGCTCGCGTTTCGATGCAGATTATTCTACGTTCTTGTGCATTGTTTGTAAACGACGCTTGATTCTGCTTCAAATTCTGTGTGCCTGCCGTTTAGTCAATTTTTGTATTTTATTTAATGAAGTTATAAATTTAGCATATTCCATTTCAGATGCTTTCTGTAAATTGGAAAATAAACCAAAACTGGTCAAACACTCTCGGGCATCAGCAGCTCTTTACCCAATAAAAGAAATAAAACATACTCAAATCATACCAATTAGAAGTCTTGCACTATTGTGATTAATTATGTGTATATTGTGTCGAATTTAGATTTTCTAACTGGTTTGGTTTCAAAAGATGACATGAAAGAGGGACGAATTAAAACTTCAATGTATATAATTATTAAATAATTTGTTTATTGTAGTTAAATTTTTTTAACTGAAATAAAATTAAAATATATATATATATATATATATAAGAAATATGCATCATTAAATCAAACAAATAAATAAATAACATAAGCATTTAAGGAGAAAACTGGGGTATATTTAAAACCTTAGTTGAAAATAACTACTTTGAAAGTATGAGATTTGAGATGGAAAAACATTTTTTAATATAAAAACTTGTAGAAAATAATATGTTAAAAGTCAAATTTTAGAGAAAAATAAAGAACTTCTGAAGAAAAAAGAGATGATAATTTTAGAGTTTTAAAAATGTGAAATAATAAAAATGTGTGTTTTATATGAAGAAAAAAAAATACAATGTAAAACAAATACAAAATATAAGAAAAGAGGTAGAATTGTATTTTGAAAACAGGGTTTCCTAAAATATAGGCCAATACTTTGTCTAATGAGTTTGTGAAGGAGAAAAACAACCTTACAAGAAACCTTGGTAGTTGAAAAAAAAAAAAATCCTTTTCTCCTTCCAATTATGTTAGCACGAATAATTATTATTAATGCTTAATTGTATCTTATATCTTTAAATTCTTATTATTGAAAAAAGTTGTCACAAAATTATTTTAATTATAACAATTTATATAAATAAATTGTCTCAAAATAATTTATTTTTGACAACGATTTCATTTGCCAGAAAAATTGACATTATCAAATTTTGAAGTCATACTGTACAGACAAAAAGTCAAGAATAAAATTAGGTAGATCACGAAACTCGAGGCAAATTAAACCTATTATTAAAGTAATAAAGGGTATTTAATAATAAAAAAAAAATAGTCTGTCTCGCCCAAAGATTATCATTGGCAATTATCAACATTTTCATGATACGAGCAATTGATTTCATTTTTTGCATTTACCTTTAATCAATATTCGTCGATATTAGTTTCTTGAGCTCCACTCTCACCAAAAAAAAAAAAAATTAGATTAGAAAAAAGTTATAATTAAAATGAATTTCAAATAAATCAATCAATATCATTCTGTCCTCAATCCATAAAAAATCAATTTGAGTTACATTTGACTTATTTTAAGATTGGGTTGAAAATCTCAATTCATGTTATGTTATGATAAGTGAAGAGTTTAGTTAGATTGATGACTATTTTTTTAAAAAAAAGAATAAAAATTAGTTGCCCACACCTACTAAATAAAATAAATAATTATAAATAATCAAAACATAAATAATCTCACAATCACAAAAATATCATTTTAATAAATTGTTTTAATACACATTCTTTGTGAAAACTATAATCACGACTTAAATAGATGTGAAATAAAATAACAAAAGAAATATAAATTCTATCATCACAACTTTAATAAATAATATTAACTAAATAATTTATCAAAATATTTAATAAAAAATACTAAAAACAACAATCTCGTTTTTCAATTCATCACAATCCTATTGGATTGACCGGTTGAATTGTATTGATTGAAGCACCCAACTCAATCCAGTTCATTTGGCCAAATTAAATTAACCTTTCGCCCAGTAAATTATCCTCAGTTACGTTAAGGTTTATTTAAATAATATTAAATTCTAAATTTATTTAAATAACATTAAATTTTAAATTTATTTAAATATTATGTTTCATCTTATTCATCTTATTTTATATTTTTATAATGATTAGTAATATAAATTAATTATTTTAATAGTTATTTTATTTAAATTATAATAATAATGATAACAATAATTGAAAATAAAAATAAAAATAATAAATTTAACTAAAATTAAATTAAATTAATATTTTTAAAATATTATTTGAATTAAAATATATTTAATAACTTGATATATTAAAAATGTTAAGGATACGGGCCAATCAAAAAGGGGTGAATTGATTTTTCACTAATTTGGTTCTCACGTACTTTTATAAAAGTTGAATCGATTGTATTACAAAATTAGATTGAAATGTCAATCAACAATATCCAATAAAACTAGAACATTAAGAAATTGAGGTAAGAGAAAAGAGACGAGATAATCAACACTGACAGGCTTATCTTTTCTTTTTCTTTTTTCAAGAAAGGTTACATTTAGTTTCTCAACTAACTTGGATAAAAATTTACTATTACTATATCAAATTTTATATGTTATATTATCTCTATCAATTAACATTAGATCAAGAATGGATACCTAAGTCTTATACGCTTCAGTGACAAGACTTAGAAAAACACTCTTTTCTAATTTTTCTTCTATATAAGTCTAATCTGAAAAGATGTAAAACAATACAAATGATTTCCAAGTAGTTATAATAGAAAATGTGTAAAAGAAAAAGTAAGAAAAAATACAACCTAGCGAATTATGAACCCTAAGTAGTACATATGCAACAATCTAAAAAACTTCAGGTTGGTGATTACCAAAATAAAAACTTAAGGGTTGAATTACTCTCTTTCCTTATTATAAAATAACACATTCAAGATTTTGATTCCTCTTAAAATATTTTTTTAGGACATGGATAAATTTAAGAGGATTATGGGTTTAATCTGTGTGGTTTAAAAAACAATGCAAAATAATTATTTTTTGAAAAGTGGGTATGTTCCTTGTTATCGTGAGAAGTTGTGCCATTTATTTATATGATAAAATAAATTTAATTATTAGTAACTGATTTAAACACTTTTATTATCAATTATTTCACTTTGGTAATTGATTATAATGTAACACGTTCAACCCTATTTTCTTTAAATAATAACAATTAATCTAATTTATTAGAAAAATTGTTAATAGATTAAATTAGAAACATTTAAGTGTACTTTTACTCTATGCGAGCGGTTAAATAACATGGTAATTGATTAGATAATGCAACAACCTTTTCTAGAAAAAATATACAATTCTCATGTAATACAATATCATTTAATTTTTTACATATAAAAAATTAAAACTTTTTCCTAGTGTTTTCTTCTTCAATTATCTGTTATTTTTCATTTCTGACTTTTTAGTTTCCCTTATCTCTTACACATGTAATTTATATATATATAAAAAAAAAACATATGAATAAATTAATTTTTTTAAGAATGTGAAATGTGTTACTCAAAAATATTTTGAAACTTTGGAGTGAAAGAGTTAAATTTATAATTTTTTTTTTATAATTTGGAGTTCTTAAACTTGTCATTAAATACTTCTTTTTTTTTTCACAAAATTGAAAATTAGAAAGGTCAGCTTATATATAATAATTAAAAAAAATTAAAAGTCATTATCAATTGATAATGAAAATCAACCAATCGTAAATAAATTTTTAAAAATTCTATTATTAAAATAAAAAACTATGCATATGTGACAGATCGTGATTAATTGACTATTTAAAGTTATTTACTCCTTTTTTTTTCTTTCATAAATAAATCACATAACTTTTAAAGGATTCTAATGTTAGCAAGTAATTTAATTCATAAAAATATTAAATAATTTGCATCTTATTTCTTTTTTATCTTTTTATTATTTTTTGATGTACTGAAAGTGAATTTTTGTATTCAGTTTTTGGTTTTTGATATTTCTTTTTAAAAATTGTAAATCCAATTCTTTTTCTGTCAATTTTGAAAATTTCCATGAAAAATAGATCTACTTAACTTTCTATACATTTCAATTTACTTATACTTTTAAATAAATTATATATTAGGCTGTTAAGTATATTTTGATTCAAATAATATATAAAAAATAAGATGAAAATCAGATTTTAGTTAAATGTATAATTTTAACTTTATTTTTAATTGTGATAGTTTAAATAATTTAATTTTAAAATAGTTAATTCATATTGTTAATCATTATAAAAATATGAAAATAGAATAAATAGGATGAAGTGTAATATTTTAAAAAAATGCAATTTAGTGTCATGTAAATAAATCTTAAAATAACAGTGAAGTGTAATTTAATCTTTATATTTATAGACTTCTAAAATTCGAGACGTTGCATTGCAAAGAAGCTTGTTGTTGCACAGAGATAATGAATTTGAAAGTTGATATATGTTCAGAAATTCAACATTTATATAAAATATACCTTTTGTTCTATACCTTTTTTTTTTTTTTATTTTCTAACTCTTTATTCTTACTTCTTAACAATAATGTGCTGACCATTCTAAAGAAAATTTATTTTCCAACCATGCGTTGACCATTCTTTATTTATATATTAGGCTGTTAAGTATATTTTGATTCAAATAATATATAAAAAATAAGATGAAATCAGATTTTAGTTAAATGTTAATTTTAACTTTATTTTTAATTATGATAGTTTAAATAATTTAATTTTAAAATAATATATATATATATATATATATATATATATATTTGTTCTAGGTAAAAGAAAGGAAGACATGTGTTTCTAAATTTAATTAGTTGTAGGACGAACATAATGAATGACTTGAACCATAATTGGAGGCTTTAGTTCATCAAAATCTTTCAAATTAAAGCATCATTTATTATGATGACCTACTTAGTTAAAAGGTGTTACCAACTTACCACATTGAACATTTATTTATTATTTGTTAACGTAAAAAAAAAATTAATAAAATTCGAATTCGGATATTGATTTGTGGTTTAAAAAATTGAATGAAAACCAAATCAAATTAAGTATATATATTATTTTTATTAACAGAATTTTATAAAAATAATCGTATATTTTTACTATTACTTGATTGATAAGAATATATTATAACAAAATATGTTATTTATAAAAATAATATGTTTTTCTTTGAGAAAGAAAAACAAAATTTTACAAATGCAACCATATACTATACTATTTGCAAAGGCAGGTATAGTGCACAATTTTTTCTTTTGTTACAATGAAGAACAAATTAAAGGCATAAAGGAGTGTGAATTTGTAAGAACTGTAAAGTATGGTAGCTCATCTGGATTTGTGTCTTTAGTAAGGGCACATCAGCAGTACCGTATTTAGGACATTTCGTGAATCAAATAAAAGAATACATTCATCTTCTTTGGCATATTGCCATCATTGATCAAATGATACTAAAATAATGCCATTATTAATCCCCAGAAAATTTAAAATTTATGATTATTTAATACAGGACATGATAAACTTATTAAATTAAAAGGTTTAAATTATAAGCAACGATGACATATTTGTCGAACAAGTTGTGTACACTACTTTCTACTATGTCGGAGCCGATGGGTATAGATCGTAAATTATAATTGAAAAGTAGTATAGTTTATGAAAGAGCTAATAAATAAAAAAAGAAAAAGAAGGAAATGGACGACGAATTAGCAAAGTCAAATTGAGTTGTGCTTCACCATCAAGCAAAGAAAAATACAGGCACTTTCGTCAGCAACAAATACTTTTAAATTTATGATTGAAAGGGAAAATTAATTATTGTTGTTGTCATTATTTGGTAGAAATTAAAGTTTACGTAAGCAGAATATCAAGTGAAGATACTCAAGTTACGTGCAATGCCTTCAACTCTATATTAAATTTATATTTTCACTTTTTATATTTTTTTTAAATAAAAATACAGATTCAATACAAGGTGATTAGTTGATTATTGTTTTTACCAAAACACCCTTATATAGGGTAGGATCCAAGGGAGGCATAAAGGGGCCTTCGGTCTCTCCTCTTCCAAGATTTTTCATATATATGATGATTGATGAAGAAATGAAAAAGAAAGTAAAATTACTGAAAAATTAAAAATTAAAATAATATTTAACAATTTTGTTTTACACTCCCTTAATCGTGTTTTGGATATCCTTACCCTTATAATTCCATCGTCAATTTCAATTCATATTCCTTACCCTTATTAACCCATCCTCATCTATTCACTACCCAACATTTCTTTGGGCCATCTATCAAAGCCTAAATAAAGCCCAACTTTCTTACGTAGAAAAGGCATGAAAATACGTACCCGTCCGGTCGTTTAACTTTTATAAAGCCCAGTTAACAGAACTATTTAGTTAAAAAAAAACACTTACATATAGCCCAATCTTTTACCACAATGAATGGATCACTAAAAGTTTGATTATTTGCTATGTGCATTCCCTTATCTACTAAACACACTCCCCTTTTTCTACATCTTATGTATTAAAATTTTTCAATTTTTTGTTATTCTAAAATTTATTCTAGCAACTTTTATTCATTTATTTTCTTTCAAGTGTTTGATATTAATTTTAGATGCTAAGTTCTAATTTGGCGGTTATAAATTAACTATAAAATGTTGTAAAGTACAAAAATACACAAGAAGAGGAGTTGAATTGTGTAGACTGTTTTTAAAACTTTTTCTGTAAGACGATGCATTTGCGTCTATTGTTTTCAAAGCTTGATCAGACACAAGATTATTTTCTTCTTTAAGATTGATTTTATTATCAAACTGTTCAAGTTATTATCCCCTGTTAGTTAACAGATAAATCAATAGAGAAGACAACAATATTTTTATACTGGTTCGTTTGATCAAGACTACATCCAATTTCCCAGCAACACATTGAGGTTTCATTAGGATTATTCTTTGAACCCAGCCACTCCTGGCTAATTACTGATATTATTTGAACTCAGCCTTCTCAGGCTAAACCAGTATTCTTTGAACCCAGCCTCTGCAGGTTAAACAAATGTATTCTTTGAACACAGCCTCCACAGGCTAAACAAGGTATTCTTTGAAACACAGTCTCCTCAGACTAAGAGCACCACAACAGTGTATTTAGGAAGATGAAAGAATAAGTTTATCCTCTACACAGAGAGGGGTTTTACAATGAGATCTATTCTAAGTTCAGGGCGAGTGAACTTTGCTTGAGAGCTTGAATATAATTTCTTTGTTATGCAGTTTGTCAACCTTCTCTTGAAGTAATGAAGTCCTTTTATAGAGAGCTTCTTGAAGAATCTGTTAGACTAAAGATTTGAACGTTGGTCCTTTGTCTTGGGGTCTTCAAACGTGTGACAGAGATCAATCAGAATAATTAATGTTTGCATAGTTTTTTTTTTGACTTGATCAGAGACATCAACAAAAAACATGGTTGCTTTTTGTGTTGCAAGGGTTTTGCACAGTTTTCTATTTTGGGGCGGCGCAAGTTATTCCGTCTGTCTTCATCTTCTATGTCGTCTGTCTTCACCTTACTTCTTGTAGACGATGAGTCTTTGACAGAGCAGAAGAACTTTAACAGATAAAACTCTAAGATAATGTTGTCTACCATCATTGTTGCATTGTCTGCTCTATGTCCTTTGAGAAGAATATGATATAAGATTTTTCAGATAGATGAGTCACCTTTCGTCTACGTATCGTCTTTTTCTGTTTGCATCTGATGACTCTTCAGTTTTCACTGTTCAATCTACTCTGTTTGCATCTGATGATTCTTCAATCTAATGCTTCAGTCTGATGCCTTCAGTCTGATGCTTCAGTTTGTACTCTTCAGTCTGATGCTTCAATCTGAGTATGCTCTTCAATCTATTTTTTCTTCCATCTACAAACACAACACAACAGACTATTCTATAATTATAAAAACTAAGATGCTTTGCTAAATCATCTTGACTTAATAAATGTTATACACTAAATTGTGGCGTTTGCAAGGATGAAGTGTCGTGAGTTTGGGTTTTGGCAATTGAAAATGGTGCATCTTATAATTTTGACATCAAAAGTTATCTAGTTTTTTCCTTTCGTATTTGCTCGAAGAAACTCACATTACAAATACTTAATATAAAAAAGTAATAAGTAAGCTAAATTAATGAAAATAATGTTTATGGGCGTGACGAGGGATATTGTTTTGAATTTGGGATATCAATTTCTTGTATTTACGTATTTTCTGATGGTTTTAAATTGGCAGAACATTTGAAGCATTTTTTTTTTACAATGTTCCATATTTTTTTGGAAAATTATAATCTTGACAAAGATTATGTTTTCAACATATTTCAGTTAATTTTAAATTTTGGGTAAATAAGTTTTAAACATATATTTTTAGTAGTTTTTAACAATTCTTGAAATGCTATTTAACGCTAACTTTTAGTTAATAGTTTTTAATATTTTATTTCCTTTTTGTTGTTAAATATTTATTAAATAATTTTAAGTAAAGTAGGACTTTATATAAAAAAGAGAATTTTTTTTTAAACTTAACTATAAAAATTTGGCTTACTATAAATTCAATGGAGAAGAAATTTCAAATTTGTTGGTAGTAATGAAAAAAAGAAGGAATAATCGTTCCTAATCACTCACTATTGTCCACATTCTAAAGAGAAAAACAATACAAACACTTTAACCCTTTCTCTCTCCACATTTCTCTTCCACCGTGAAACCCTAGACCCTCCAATCGCGCGCGCGGAGCCATGTCCTTCAGCCGCATCCTCTCCGCGGCCCGCCGCACCTCCCGGCGGGCCTCCGCACTCTCCCCTCTCCGATCCCTATCCGCCCCGTCCGCCGCCGTGGCTCACTCCTCCGAGTTTGCTCCCGCCCCTCCTCCCCCGACGGCCATGATCTACGACCGCGCCGCCGAGGCCGTGAAATCGAAGCTCCGACAGCTGGAGAACCCGGACCCGCGCTTCCTGAAACACGGTTCCCCTCAACCTACCCTCTCAGACCACACGCGCGTCCTCACCGCCCCCGAGACACGCGTCACCACGCTCCCGAACGGTCTCCGCGTTGCCACCGAGTCCACCCTCAGCGCCCGCACCGCCACCGTGGGCGTTTGGATCGACGCAGGGTCCCGGTTCGAGACCGAAGAGACGAACGGCACAGCACATTTTCTCGAACACATGATCTTCAAGGGCACTGAGCGCCGCAATGCGCGTGAGCTTGAAGAAGAGATCGAGAACATGGGGGGTCACCTCAATGCATACACCTCGAGGGAACAGACCACCTATTATGCTAAGGTTACCGATAACGATGTCCCTAAGGCGCTTGATATTCTCTCTGACATTCTTCAGAACTCGCGATTCGACGAAAATCGCATCAGCCGCGAGCGCGATGTTATTCTCAGGGAAATGGAAGAGGTGCTACTGCAACTTCAACTCTTTTTTCTTTTGCTTTTTTAGTTTTGAGTTTTATTCTCGGTATAAATATTTTTTGCACTGTCAATTAATCAGAATTATTAATCATTTTTGAGATGTTCAAAAATTATTGTTGTTGATTTCACATTAGGGCTAAAATAGAGTATGTGAGTGGGGGCAATATTTTAGGCTTATAAGTTTTAACTCACAATCTAAGTTTGTGTTTGGTTTCACATTGCAGAATGGATTTTGGATATAATTTGACATGTTAACGTTGTAAAAGTGTTCATAATTGATTATGGATCAGCAATTGAGTTTAAGTCGAAGCAACTTTGAGTAACTTTTTGTGTTTAATTCTATTACAAACTTGACTTCCAAACATAAATCAGAGTACGTCAAATCAATTTTAACCAAAATCAATTTTGCATAATCAAATTATTCGAAATCAATTTTGTCATTGTTTATCCAAACATGTACCAAGACTTATTATACATGACAATATTTGATTGGACAGAAGTTTAAAAATTGGACAGGGCATTTATAGTATAAGGGTTTATCTTGTTGTCACATCATATTAGGAAATAGAATGACTTGATCAAATTCAAATGTAATTGGACCAAGTTTATTTAATTATACTGATGGTTTGTGTGAATTGAACCTTTTTTTTATGCTGATTTTGTGGAAACTTAGTGGCATAAGGATTTTGTTGTTGTAGATGATGTCAATTTTGTTGAAAGGTTTTATGTATGAAACTGCTTGTAGGTTGAGGGTCAAACTGAGGAAGTGATCTTTGATCACCTACACGCAACTGCGTTCCAGTACACTCCTCTTGGAAGAACCATTCTTGGACCTGCTCACAACATTAGGACAATCACCAAATCTCATCTGCAGAACTACATTCAGACACATTATACTGCTCCTAGGATGGTATGTGGAAAATCAATGTGGTCGTGTCGTGTGTGTATGTGTATTCTTGTCAGTGAAGGGTGCATATATGTATAACTCTGAAGAAACAATCATTTTGTCACTTATATTCTGTGTGGGTTTGCTTTCAAAGGTGATAGCTGCATCTGGAGCTGTCAAGCATGAAGATATTGTTGAGCAAGTGAAAAAGTTGTTTACCAAGTTGTCAACAGATCCCACTACCACATCTCAGTTAGTTGCTAATGAGCCAGCTATTTTTACTGGTTCTGAGGTAAGAATATTTGTGTTGAGTGCTTCTGAACCTGTCTTGACGGTTAATTTAAGCACTCGTTTTGTCTACTTTTTGCTCTGGGAAACAGGTTAGAATGCTTGATGATGATATTCCCCTTGCTCAATTTGCGGTGGCTTTTGAAGGGGCATCTTGGAAGGATCCAGATTCAATTGCTCTCATGGTCATGCAGGCTATGTTGGGTTCTTGGAATAAGACAGCAGGAGGTGGAAAACACATGGGGTATGCAACATGAACACTCCTCCCTGCGAAACAAAAAAAACGACAAATGCCTCTCCTTATACTGACTTATCCGAATGCATTTTTGACTTTGAACAGTTCCGAGTTAGCACAGAGAGTTGGCATCAATGAAGTTGCAGAGAGCATTATGGCTTTCAACACCAATTACAAGGACACAGGTCTTTTTGGTGTTTATGCAGTTGCTAAGGTAAGACTGAATGCAGTTTTTTTATTGTGTGTTTTTTGAAACTAAGTAGCCCATATAAGACTTTCTTTTAAGACTTGTCAGAAGACGAAGTAACCCATATAATACTCTTTTATGTCATTTCTTTACTCCTTTTCTCTTAAGACTGTTGAAAATATGAATGTATAATGTTTTTGGTGTCTTCAGCAATATCTTGCGGATGATTACTTGTTTCTTTACTGTTTTAGCCATATTAAAATTATTTATCTGACACCTTTTTAACTCATTAATTTTGTGCTTTCAGCCTGATTCCTTGGATGATTTGTCCTATGCAATAATGTATGAGACAACCAAATTGGCTTATCGTGTTTCAGAAGATGATGTTACACGTGCTCGGAATCAGGTGGGCTTCTACTCAAAATGCTAATTTCCTTGCTTGCTAATTGCATGTGACAATGGAATTTGACTTATACTTTGTACATTAAAGCTTCACTTATGAATGGCTGTATTCATTGTCCAAGATATGGTAGGAGTTATTTTGTGTAGGTGCTTAATAGTAGCGTATTGCATACATAGTTCATTTACATGCAATTGTATAATGAAGAACTTATCCACATAAATTTGAAGTCTTAAGTCGTATTCAGGAGGTAGTTTCCTTTCTAAAACATTCAATATTATGTTTAACGGATTGGATTCAAATTATATATGTGATGATTGGACATAACATCTGCATGGAGTCATGGCATACTGGCCCAGATTTTAATTGATGGAAATTTTAGATAAAGGGAACTGGAGATGGTATTTGTTCTGTCACCGACACTTTTTTTATGATGACTTATTGTGTGATCTTCATTGATTGCCTTCTGTATACAAATCAAATCAATGTATGGCAAATGTATCAGTTTGTAAAACTTACATGATCTCGCAGTGGCAATTCAACTGCATAGAAGCTATGAGTCATGGTTAATGATTGTGTATATGAGATGGAATATCAATTTGGTAGTCACTTTCTCACAATTAAAGGTACTGGATTAGAAGTTTTCTGAAGCTAACAAAATAATAAATTATACCTGATTCATAGGTTCTTGGTTTGTCCTAATACAGTTTGAAAAGGTGAAACATGGGAATGTGCAAAAACATTTTACTCTTTCATTGCCTTTCTATTTCTGTTGTCATGCTTTGATGTTTATAAACTTCTTGGAATGTGTAATATATATCCTTTGGTCTTTGGATTGTTTGATGTGCTTTATACTCAAATATTTGTGCTGTTGTTTTAGTTATACCTATATTACTTTCTTACATCTTCATAAATTATTTTAATGTTATATTACTTTCGATTAATTTGTTTCATGTTCTTAGTGCTCTATTTACTTATAAATGTGTTTTTTACAGTTGAAATCTTCACTGCTACTACACATAGATGGAACAAGCCCAGTAGCTGAAGATATTGGCCGTCAGGTACGGTAGATCTTACATGCAACTTCATTTAAAGAAGATGGCATGGGAGAATGGTTATTATGACTTAATTATTTACTATTTCACAATGACCTCAAGCTTAACTACGATAGATGACAGTGAAAAACTTGGTGGTGACAGAAAAATTCTTTAGAAAATGGCACCTATATGGTGGTATTATTACTTACTTAAAGTTAGTAAATGGCCTATTGGTTGTAATATTCTGTGTCAATGTTGTTATTGATTGAACATGTTAGAAATTCTTATTATTAGATAGACATGAGTATACAAGGAGAGAATAGCATTCCCACTGGCCAGATTATGTAGAAGCAAGGATATTTAACTATTTATAGGTAAACAGAGAATGAACAACGAAGATTTTTGACTGGATCCGTATCAAATATATAGTATGCATGTGAGTGTGTAACTGTATATATATATGTGCTCATAGAAAGCTCGGCAGCTGTCCTAGATTGTTAACAATTTGTGAATTAAAACAAATTGTTAATCACACACTGTAGATTGCGAATTAAACATATTAACTATTTTTTCTCCTAGTTTGTAGTAAGCCTCTTCCTTGCATAATATGTGCTCCACTATCACTTGATATATCATTCTCTTGTATGTTCATGTTTCAGCTACTCACATATGGTCGAAGAATCCCGTTTGCTGAATTATTTGCTAGAATTGATGCTGTTGATGCCAGTACAATTAAGCGTGTTGCGAACCGATTTATCTATGACAAGGTAATAATTGAAATATATTTGTTATTTAGTAGTAGACCACCAATCTTGGAGGTTTCTGGCGGTGCCATGTCTTTAGAATTCATGATCTTGTCATATGTTTGTCTTGCAGGATGTTGCTATTGCTGCCATGGGTCCTATCCAGCGTTTACCTGATTACAACTGGTTCAGACGCAGAACCTACTGGAATCGCTACTAGTTCATCTTAGTTTTTATTTTTGCTTCATTTCAACTCCATGGGAGGTCGGCATAATGTTTTTGTTCAATTTTACAACACATGTGCCTCTGGCTGGTCGCTATGGCCAGTTTTCATTTATTTGTTATGGGCCTCTCTTTTGTAACATTTTTGCAGTAATAAGTATGCTATTGTCAGTTATGTAATTGGCATCCTTCACCGCCACTCATTCTTGTTGAAAATGATATTACTTCAAAGTTGCCTCAATTTCTCTTGGATTTGGTTGGTTTTTAGACCCTCCAACTTATTGATTCAATAGTGTTGTGCCCACAACTCAAAATCAGATTGATTTTAGATTAGTTTGATTTTATTATAAAAGAAAAATAACTGAAAAATGGAGGTGTTAAATCTGATTTTGAGAAGAGTTGAAAAAGCTGGGTTAACTTGCCAGGTGTACACAATTTTACACCATTTCTTACACTATCTTAAAATGGGACATTAGAATTATTAAATATTAACATTACATGCACTGAATATATACTAAAAGATACTAATAATTAAAATATGTATATTATATTTTATGACGATATATGTACGCTTATTGAAAATAATATTTTTACTGATTCGTATTTATTGTTAATAAAGTTTTTCACATACATAAATATAGTTATAAATCTATATTTTTTTATACGTTATTCTTTAATTTATTTGGAATATATAATTACCATAAATAGTTGAAGTATAGGTAGATATAGATATTATAGATACAAAAAATCATCTAATTTTAAATTGTCAATGGGAACATATTTATTAATTTTTTACTTAATATATAAATTGATTAATTATTTCAATATATTTGTTACAAAATTAATCATATAGTATATCCTTAAATTTAATTATATAAAAATGCTGACGGATAGGTGTGGCCTTCATATATGAAAGATAATAAGAAAGCAAAGACTAGAAAATTTACCCAATTTTATTTATGAAATATTTAAGGAAAAGTTTTTACACCATTTCTTACACTGTGCCATGGTAGACCCAAAACTTGTTGAGGGTGAAGGTTGTTCTTTTTATATATTCAGGAATTCATATTGTAGGGTCTGTTCTTGCTTCTCTTAATTGTAATCCTTATAGTACTGTGAAGGTAGAGTGATCTATAAATCATCTAGCTAGACTTCTTAATTGTAATTCTAATGTTCTAGAAGAATTATTTCCTCATAGGAGGGCGAAACTAACTTCTACTACAAATTTATATTAAAATATGTCTTCTAATATTATGAGATTTGGTTTTCCTGGGGTTAACGGATCTTGTAATTTTCATTTTAACGCGTTAGTTACTCATGTTATAAAGTAATTGGAACTTAGACATTTATTTTTTCGAGTTTACCAATAATAATATCGTATCTCTACACGAGACATTAATATTGAAACCGGTATTGTGTTTGGATTCCACTTATTTTAAACATTTTAATGTTTAACATTATATCACAGTGAGTATTATGAAATATGGTCAATAAAACTGAATGATTAGGATAATTATTGATATATACGAGTTATTTGGTGTAGATTTATTTTAAATAAAGTTAATATTTGACTTTAATTAAGTTAATATCTTGTTAGAGCGACAATTATCTCAGAAATTATCTCAGATTTTATTGTTATTTAAATAAATGCGTAGATATCTATATTTTTATGTGATATGAAATTAATTGCTTGAGAATTAGAGGAATTGTTTCATAAGTCTATTTGTTTTCTTTTATTAACATATTTTCATGAGAATAATTTTTTAGTAAATTGAGTTTTACATAGAGATAATATTTTTAGTTTACGAAGGAACTATTTCTAAATTAGATTTTTTATTAGTATTCCCGAAGTTTACAATATTCATGATGTTATTTAGTTTTTTTTACTTTATCTTTAAAATATGAATTTAATTATAAAAAAGATAATGATGATATTGGTAAGAGTAATAAATAACATCAACCAACATCAATTTAAGAATAGGACACGTATAAAGAGAATAAAATATAGTATATTTGAATGAGTAAAGATGGTTAATGTAATGGGTGATGCTGAATGTTGATTAAAAATAAGGATAAAATGTAATGTTATCGCGTAACAAAATCATGAATATATATTAATCATAAGGGTGCAACTCTTTCTACTTAAGAACGTAATAGTTCAAGCGCCACGAATTTGAAAATTTGAATTTAAATGCAAAAATGATAATGATAATAATATTAAGAGTGATAAATAACATCAACCTACATGAATATAAATATTAGAACCTATACGAAGAGATCGAAATATAATACTTCTAGATGGGTAAGGACAATTATTACTTTAATAAGTGGTGCTTAATGTTGATTAAAAGTAAGGATAAAACATAATGTTATCTTATTAAAAATTTATGAATATATTAATATCAAAGACATAATACTAGTGTGACATAAATGAAATTTCCTTAGCAATTATAAAATGGATTCTTGTTGGTGAATCCTACAAAGTTAACCACATTTTATGTATTGCAAAAGTAGAGTGAAACTTTTCAGATTAACATGACATTGTTACTATCACTCGGACAATACACTTAAATTTAGGTGTGATTTTCAAAATATGAAATTAATTACAAAAAATATATTCATAATAATGTTGAGAACGATATATAACAATCAACAAAAATTTAAGGATGAGACCCCATACAATGAGAACGAAATATAATACCTCTAAATGGCTAAAGAAACCCATTAAAGTAATTAGTGATACTTAAACTTGATTAAAAGTAAGAATAAAACATAATGTTGTTTGATAACAAATTCATGAATATATTAATAATAATGTTCATATATCATAGTCTTAGTACTAGTACGACACAAATGAAAATGAAATTTCCTTAGGAATTACATAAAAATATTCTTGATGTTGAATCCTCTGAAGTTAATCACATTTAATACATCTCAAAAGCTCACCACATTTTTTCAAATTGACATGATGTTGTTATTACCACTCGAAAAATGTACTTGAATTTAGTTGTGACTTTCAAAATATGAATTTAATTGCAGAAAGGATAATGATAATAACTTTGAGAGTAATATACATCAACAACCAACATGAATTAAAGAATGAGACCTCATCTAAAGAGATCAAAATATATTATTTTAGAACGGTAAAGACACTCATTAAAATAATAAGTTGTGCTTAATCTTGATTAAAAGTAAGAATAAAATATAATGTTATTTTATCAGTTCATAATGTTTTTATATCAGTTTTAATACTAATATAACACAAATGAAATTACTTTATTAATTAAAAATATATGGATTCTTGATGTTGAATCCTTCAAGGTTAATCATATTTTGTATATCCAAAAAGTTGAGTGAAACTTCTTAAATTGACCTTACATTGCTACTACCACATGAACAATACACTTCAATTTAGTTATGACTTTCAACATATGAATTTAACTGCAAAAATGACAATGATAATAATGTTGAGAGCATTATATAACAACAACCAATATTTATTGAAGAATGAAACCTCATATGAAAAGAACGAAACATGTTACCTCTAGATTGATAAAGGTACTCATTAAAATAATAAATTGTGCTTAATCTTGATTAAAAGTAAGGACAAAACACAATATTATCTCATTATAAGTTCATAAATATATTAATCATAATGTTCACATATGAAAAACTTAATTGTATGACATAAATGCCTATAGATTGAACCAACCTTTTCTCCTGCCGATGGTATGAGTGAGTGTAGTGGTGCGAACATCACTCTGAAATGGAATATTTTCAAAAGAATGAAGCTAGAGAATTGCATAGATAGTAGTGAACTCTTCGTAAAGACTCAATTTCCTTAGCAATAACAAAAACATAGACTCTTGATGTTGAATACTCTAAGGTTAACCACATTTTATATATCCTAAAAGTAGAGCGAAACATTTTAGATTAACATGTCATTGCAACTTCCACCCGAACAATACACTTGAATTTAGTTGTGACATTCAAAATATGAATTTATTTGTAAAAATGATAATGATAATTTTATTGAGAGTTATTCATAACATCAACCAACCTAAATCTAAGAATGAAACCCCATATAATGAGAAAGAAATATAATATCTTTGGATAAGTAAAGATACTCATTAAAGTAATAGATGCTTCTTAATTTTGATTAAAAGTAATGATAAAACATATTGTTATATCATAACAAGTTTATGAATATATTAATCATAATGTTTTTAGATCAAAGTCTTAATATTAGTATGACACAAATAAAATTTCCTTATCAATTAGAAAAATATGAATTTTGAATGATGAATCCTTCATAATTAAATAAAATTTATTCCAAAAAGCATAGCAAAACTTCTTAGATTGACATGACATTGTTACTACCATTTGAACATTATACTTGAATTTCATTGTGACTTCAAAAATATGAATTTAATTGTAAAAGGGTGATGACAATAATGTTGAAAGCGATATATAACAAAATTAACATGAATTTAAGAATGAGATCCCAAATGAAAAGAATGAAATATAATACCTCTTGATGGGTAAAAATACTAATTAAAGTAATAAGTGATGTTTAATCTTGATTAAAAGTAATGATAAAGTATAATGTTATCTAATAACAAAATCGTGAATATACTAATTACAAAGTTCATGTATTTAAGTTAAAGTCTTAGTGTGTGTGACACAAATGATATTTTCTTAACAATTGTAAAAACATGTATTCTTGTTGTTGAATAATTCAAGGTTGACTACATTCTCTATATTCCAAATGTAGAGTGAAACTTTTCAAATCTACATGGCATGACTACTACTTCTCGAATAGTACACTTGAATTTAGTTGTAACCTTCAAAATATGAATTTATTAGAAAAAGAATAATGATAATAATGTTAAGAGCGATTGATAACATCAACCAATATGAATTTAAAAATAAGAACCCACATGAAGAGAACGAAATATAGTATCTCTAAATGGGTAAAGACACTCATTAAAGTAATAATTGATGCTTATTCTTGATTAAAATTAAACACAATGTTATCACATAACAAATTCATGAATATATTTATTAAGACGTTCACTTATCAAAAATATAATACTAGCGTGACAGAATGAAATTTCCTTAGCAATTACAAAAACAAGTATTCTCATTATTGAAACCTCTAAGGTTAACCACATTTTATATATTCCAAAAGTAGAGTGAAACTTTTTAGATTGACATGACATTGCTACTTTCACCCGAACAACACACAACTTTAGTTATAACTTTCAAAATATGAATTTAATTGCAAAAGTGATAATGATAATAATGTTGAGAGCGGTAAACAATATCAACCAACATGAATTTAAAAATGAGACTCAAAAGAAGAGAATGAAACATAGTATCGCTAGATGGATAGAGACACTTATTAAAGTTATAAGTGGTGCTTAATCTTGATTAAAAGTAAGGATAAAATGTAATGTTATCTTATAAAATATTCATGAATATATTAATTATAACGTTAGCCAATCAAAGTCTTAATACAAATATGAAAAATATGAAATTTCCTTAACAATTACAAAAACATGGATTATTGATGTTGAATCCATCAAGGTTAAACATATTTTATATATCCCAAAAGTAGTAGGAAAATTTTCAAATTGACATGACTTTATTACTACCACCCTAATAATAAACTTGAATTTAGTTGTGACCTTCAAAATGAGAATTATTTAAAAAAAGATAATAATAATAATGCTGAGAGCGATATATAACAACTACAAACATGAATATTAGAATGATACCTCATACAAAGAGAAGAAAATATAGTACCTTTAGATAAGTAATACACTCATTAAAGTAATAAGTGATGCTTAATCTTGATTAAAAGTAAGGATAAAATATAATGTTAACTCATAACAAGTTCATGAATATATTAATCATAACCTTTACGCATCAAAGTCTTAATACTAGTTTGACACCAATAAAACTTGTTATCAATTACAAAAATATCAAATCATTTTGTTGGATCCTTTAAGGTTAGTTACATTCTATATATCCCAAAAGTAGAGTGAACCTTTTCAAATTGACATAACAAGTTCATGAATATATTAATCCTAACTTTTACGCATCAAAGTCTTAATACTAGTTTGACACCAATGAAACTTCTTATCAATTACAAAAATATCAAATCATTTTGTTAGATCCTCTAAGGTTAATTACATTTTATATATCACAAAAGTAGAGTGAACCTTTTCAAATTGATATGACATTGTTACTATCACACGAACAATACACTTCAATTTAATTGTGACTTTAGAAATATGAATTCAATTACAAGAAGGATAATAATAACAATGTTGAAAGTGGTAAATAACATCAACTTAACATGAATTTAAGAATGATACTCCATACGAAGAGAATGAAATATAGTACCTCTAGATGGGTAAAGACACTCATTAAAGTAATAAGTGGAGCTCAATCTTGATTAAAACTAAGGATAAAACATATATGAATCATAACATTAACGTATCAAAGTCTTAATATTAGTATGACACCAATGAATTTTCCTTGTCAATTACAAAAATATGGATTCTTGATGTTGAATCCTCCTAGATTAACCATATGCTATATATTCTAAAAGTAGACCGAAACTTTTCAGATTGACATGTCATTTCTACTATCACCCGAACAATACACGTTGATTTAGTCAAGACTTTAAAAGTATGAATTTGATTGCATAAAATATAATGATAAGTATGTTGAGAGCGATAAATAACAACATTAATTAGCATGAATTTAAGAATCAGTCTCATATGAAGAAAACAATATATAATACCTCTAAATGGGTAAAGACACTCATTAAAGTAATAAGTGATGTTTAATCTTGATTAAAAGTAAGGATAAAACATGTTATCTTATAAAAAGTTCATGAATATATTAATTAAAACGTTCACGTATCAAAGACATAATACTAGTGCAACACAAATGAAATTTCCCTAGCAATTATAAAAAAATAAATTCTTATTGTTGAATCTTCGAAGATTAAACACATTCTATCTATCCCAAAAGTAGAGTGAAACTTTTCAGATTGACATGATATTGTTACTACTACCCGAACAATACACTTGAATTTAGTTGTAACCTTCAAAACATGAATTTAATTACAAAAATGACAATGATAATAATGTTAAGAGGGGTAAACAACCTCAACTAACATGAATTTAAGAAACAAACCCCAAATAGAGAGAACGAAATATCGTACCTCTAGATAGGTAAAGACACCCATTAAAATAATAAGTGGTGCTTAATCTTAATTAAAAGCAAGAATAAAACATACTATTATCTCATTATAAGTTCATGAATATGTTAATCATAACATTTTTGTACCAAAGACATAATATAAGTGTAACATTATGAAACTTCAGTAGCAATTCCCTAGTACAAAAACAACATATAACGTCACCTCAACAACGTCGGTTATATAGTTAACCGACGTTGTTTGAATTTTAATGTTGAATTTCTCTTTAAACAACGTCATATGCTTGATTTTAATCCATGGGCCTCTAGCCCCTTCTTATTTTTTCGCGACAACTCTTCTCTGCCCCCTTATTCTCTTAGTTTTTGCCCCTCTCCTCTGCACTCCAACCATGGCTGGTTGCTACTTGCTTCGTTCGTCGTTAGAGGTGGCCATCTCTCGCCTTCGTTCCCCATTGTCTCATTCTCACTCTCGCTCTCAGATGTTTAGATTTACGTTCCTATTCTCGCCTCTTCATTTTCGTTCTTGGAACCCTAGCCTCCGTTTAGACTCTCAATAGGTACAATCTAACTTCTATTCTTTTACTTCTTCTTTTCATTCTTTTTTTTTCTCTTTGTCTGAACCCTAATTCGAATTCTAACCATCGTCATTTTTCTACTTCAATGTTCAAGGAATTCTTCAATGGAAGCTCAATAATACGAATATTGAAGATATACAAAGAGTACCACAAATTCATCATCAACAAGTTCTGCGAAGATCCCTCGCGAAGGCTCACATTCATTAAGGTGCATAAATTGTGTGTGACCAAAAAACCTTGAAAGAGTAAAAGACAGTAGGTTAGACTTTTTCCCCTTTATATGTTTTTGTCAAGTGTCAGGTATCAAGTTGGTTGTTTTAATGTGACTTTGGCTGTGATTTTCCCCCTCATACGTTTTTGTCAGGTGTCAATTTAATTTCTTTAACAATTGTGGTTCACGGAATCACAATTTTGAAGTTTTATAGAGGGTGGAGAAAGTAAAGAAGGATATTGCTTTAGGTATGGATAAGATGACTTTAATGGCTAAGTTTAGTCCTAAGGTTGTCTATCAAATGGCTGCCTTTCTATTTTTGTGTTTATGTAAATTCTTTAATGGTTATTTCTCTACTTGTGTTGATGAAGTTTGTGAATGACTCTTGTCACCTAAAGTAGTTATGCCCCATTGGGGTTCATTGGAATATGCTTTACCTTTTATTTATATGGACCAATGATAATAAAATATTTGTTACTGTATTGTCATAACTGCTAAAATTGTTTCAAAAAAATAAATTTAGATTTCAATTTTATGTTGATCTAACTGGCTCTTTTAACGGCTGAAGCTGAAAAGAACAATAAGATCAATGATGGGGCATAGAGATTTAATAGTTGGTGTGGAAGAATATTGTCATTAAGTGATATACTCTATTGTCACGAGGCTAATGATGATGGTCCAAGATCGGAGAGGATGATTCTTGACTATGATGACAAATTGAGTTGGACTTTGAAACATCAATATCTGGTGATGAGGAACATGATCTTGAATCAAATATTCTTCACGGAGGCTTAAATATTAAAATTCATCAAAGAGGTGATTCTAGAGATATGAAACATAGATTTGTTAACACTTTCTTATCAACATGAAATAAAGATATGAAACAGAGATATGTTGGCCAATGCAATATTGGGACTGACATAAAACAAGCCAATTTACTTGGTCAAAGAGGTATGCTATTTCATGTGGTTTCTAAATGTGAATACTTAACAAATATAATAAAAGCAAGATGTTTTTTCTCCCTCTTTCTCTGTTCCGATTGCTTTATTCACATGATATTCTTTTCTTGTTCGCTAAGGAGAACTGTATAAAATATTTACCAAAAACAAGTGGCTTTATTCATTTGAATACCAATTGAAGAGTTGAGGGGGAATAAAACTGTGGATGGACACACTAAATGTTCTTGAGATAAATGTAAAGAACACCTACATATCCTAACTACATTAATTAAAACTTTTTCAGACAATGTGTTTTGCGTTTGTTATCGAAAGGTTTGATCAGATGCAAACTTAATTCCTCTTTTAAAGATTGATTTTAATTAAAGATTCAGTTTAAGTTATTAGCCCCAGTTAGTATGCAAATAAAAAAAATGAAAGCAATAATATTTTTATACTGGTTCGTCTATTCAAGACTACGTCCAGTTACCCATCAACAACTTTCTGAAGTTCCTCTAAGAGTATTCTTTAAACCCAGCCACTCTTGACTAATTAAAGATATTTTTCGGACACAGCCTTCTCAGGCTAAATTAGTATTCTTTGACCCCAGCCTCCGCAAGCTAAACTCGGGTATTATTTGAACTTGTTAGATCAAGATGATTAATATCTCTAAAGTTTTGATTATTACAAGACAGACAGAACATTTACAGACGGAACATCAACAAGCTAAGTCAGACGCAACGAGCACAGACGGAAGATGACTTCTCAAAGTTGAAGTCATTCGTCTGTCTCAAGTCAATTCATCAGACGATAGGATAAGACGGAAACTCTTAAGATTGAAGAAGTTCATCGTTTGCCAAAGAAGTGAAGCAAAGTATGAGTCACTCGCACCAAGATTTCAAATCTTGAGAAGTACTCATTAGAAGCATCCAAGATCAGTATGGGGATTTGCGCTTACATATATAACTCGAAAAGGTCTTCACCATTTCGTCAAAGTCTCTGTACAAGTTAGAAAAAGTATTGCGCACGCTATCTAAATTCGCTGCACACGCTATCAATCACTCAAGTACTCTTTAATACCTTTTTGGACTTCGCTTGAAAAACACTCAACGACTTTCTTCTGTGTCTAACGGATATCTGAAGATTTTGCCTATTTAAAGACTTCGCTTCTTCAAAGTTCAGTTGGCGAACACGCTTCAATATTCTATCTTATTGTGAATTCGCTCTTTGTTACTTCTACTCTTCATTGTAAAACCCTTTCTACGAAGAGGAACCTTTTTTTTTAAAGAACTCTTTCAAATCCACTTGTGTGGTGTTTTAGCCCGAGGAGGCTGGTTGTTCAAAGAATACCCCTGTTGTTTAGCCTGCGAAGGCTGTGTTAAAAGAATATCGTGTTATAGCCGAAGTGGGCTGGGCACAAATAATACTTGTAACCCTTTCATGGTTTGTAGTGAAAACTCAGTTGTTACTGGGTAACTGGATGTAGTCTTGCATAGACGAACCAGTATAAAAATACTTGTGTATTTGTTTTATTAAAGTGTTTGACTAACGGGGATAATCAAACTATAACGTCTGTTCATTAAAATCAATCTTTGAAGATTAACATTGTTTCGTCTGAACATATTTAAACCCACAGACGAAAGAAATAATTTTATTTTGTAACACAATTCAACCCCCCTTCTTGTGTTCTATATTTTACAGTTTGGTATCAGAGCTCAGCCTCTAAGGGTTGAGCGCTTTACAGCTGCTAGAGGAAAAGATCCAGAATGGAGTCACAAGGACCTTCGTTCTTGTCTAGATGGTCATCCATGAACAAGCCGCCGACATTCTCTGGTAATGACTATCCCTACTGGGCTGATCGGATGGAGATGTACATCAAATCCACCCAGTACAGACTGTGGAACATCATAACTCAAAGGAACATCCCTATTGTCCAACCCGAGGTTGAATGGGAAATGAAGAATACACGCTTATGGAACTCAACAACAAAGCCAGATATGTCATAATGTGGCATTATCAAGGACAGAATACAACAGATTCTGTGCCTACAAAACCGCTAAAGAGCTTTGGGATGCTCTCAAGATTTCGTATAAAGGAACTGAGGATGTACGTATGAGGAAAGCTGACACTCTTCAAAGAGAATATGAGATGTTCTCAATGAAGAAAGGAGAATCCATTGACATGATGTTTGGAAGATTCCAAACAATATTAAATGGACTCACTGCGCTGGACATTACATTCACCAAGGCCCAGAACAACATGAAGATATTAGACAATCTTCCTCCTCCATAGAAAGCTATGTCTACTGCCATCTCAGTTGGGCGTGATATGAAGATATTAACTCTTGATGAGTTAATAGGAGCCTTGAGAGTACATGAGGTACTTTTGTGTAAGAGAGACAAGATCAAAGTTCAAGAGCCCATAGCTCTTCCGACTGTCAACAACATGCCGAAGGAGGAAACTCCTAAGAAGGAAAGAAAGAAGAAGCACAAAGTTTTGAAAGCTGACACCACTGAGTCTTATTCGTCTGACGGATCATCTGGTGATGAGATTTCTCTCATGGCCAGACACTTTAAGAAGATGATGATGAAAAAGGGGAGAGGTCAACGCTTCTTCAAGAAGAAGGAAAAGAAGCTCACTGAAAAACCTTCAAACAAGGAGGAGAGCTCAAAAGTCATCTGCTACGAATGCAGAAAACCTGGATACATGAGATTAGAGTGTCCAAGATTGAAGAGAAGATGGAATCCTCGCAGAGACAAAGGTAAGAAAAGTCTGGTGACTTGGGAAGACCTTGATAGCGAAAGTTCAGAGGAATCCACTAAAGAAGAAGAAACCGCAAATATTTGTCTCATGGTTGGAGACACTATCTCATCACAGGTAATTGAATCTGAAACTTCTTCATCCTCTTCATCTGAGTCTGAGTCAGAATCAGAAGAAATGTCATACGATACAGTTTTGACTAACTCACATTTTATTGCTGAGCAATACAAAGTATGCAAAGCCAAGTTGAAACAAACTTTGGAAGAAAATGCTATTTTGAGAACTGAAAATGAGTTGCTACAAAAGGAAGTATCAGACGAAAAATCATCTTAGTCTGAAAAGGATATTTTTATTTCTGAAATCGAAAGATTGAAGAAAGAAAATGAATCCTTACTCAAAGACTTAACAAAGTTCACTAAGGGATCCTCAATGCTAGAAAATATTTTAAAATATGGGAGGTCTCCGTCTGATAAGAGTGGACTTGTTTATGTTGAAGAGTCAGACAAAAAGAAAAACAAATTTGTTCCGTCTGCTCATAAGAAGAAGAACAAAACGTACAATAAGGTTCCAAATAATTATAGAAAAGATAAAAGAACCTTAAATAAAAAGAAATCTTCTTCCACTAACAAAGGAGGACCCAAAAAAATTTGGGTACCAAAGTCACTTATTATTCCTGTTGCAAACATCCTTAATAGGAAGAAAGAGGACTTCAAGCTGGTACCTGAACAGTGGGTGCTCACGATACATGACGGGAGACCTGTCTATGTTCCAAGATCTTAGACCAAGTAAAGGGTCTGTATCATATGGTTCAGGAAAAGGTAAAATCCTAGATATTGGGATTGTTGGTAAGACACCCAATCCTCTTATCCAAAATGTGTCTTATGTTAAAGGTCTCAACTTCAATCTGCTTAGCATAAGTCAATTTTGTGACAGTGGATATGAAGTAGCTTTTAACTCCGATGAATGTATAGTAAAAAACAAGGACAAATCCATTCTGTTTGTTGGGAAAAGAAGGAATAATCTCTATGAGGTTTGTCTTTCTGACCTTAGTGATCAGAATGTGACATGTTTGATTTCAGCAGATGATGAACGAGATATTTGACACAAAAAGCTTGGTCATTTAAGTCTCAAGTATATTTTGAAAATTTCTAAAAAGGATCTTGTGAAAGGTTTGCCAAAAATATCTTGAAAATCCAATCGTCTGTGAGAATATTGTCAGCATGGGAAACAACTCAAAGCTTCATTTAAATAAAAAAATGTTGTTTCCACGACAAGACCACTAGAACTGTTACATATTGATCTCTTTATACCTACTCAGACTGAAAGTCTTGGAGGAAAGAGATATGGATTTGTAATTGTGGATGACTATACAAGATTCATATGGGTATACTTCCTAGCACATAAACATGAGTCATTCAGTGTCTTTGAAATATTCTGTAAACGTGTTCAAAAAGAAAAAAGAATATGTATTGCGTCTGTTAGGAGCGATCATGGAACAAAATTTGAAAATTCTGAGTTCAATGCCTTCTGTTTTTAAAATAGTATTTTCCACAATTTTTCGTCTCCAAGAACTCCTTAACAAAATGGAGTTGTGGAAAGGAAAAATCGTACCTTACAAGAAATGGCTAGAACTTTGTTGCATGAAAGCTCTCTTCCAAAATATTATTGGGCAGAAGCAATTAATACTTCATGTTATATCCAAAACAGAATATTGATAAGACCAATATTGAATAAGACTCCATATGAACTATGGAAAGGAAGAAGACCCAACATTTCTTACTTCCATCCTTTTGGATGTGAATGTTTCATCTTAAACACTAAGGATCGACTTGGAAAGTTTGATTCAAAAGTGGTGAAGGGATTCTTACTTGGATATTCTAATACGTCTAAGGCCTATAGAGTATTTAACTCTAAGACGCAAGTTGTAGAGGAATCAATGCATGTAAAATTCTAAGATAACTCAAAGGCTGATAAGGAAATATCAGACCTAGAAAATTTATTTGATAATTTGCAGATCAACCCCTCTGGTCAAAGCCCAAGTTCAAATGGTCAACCTGGATCAGACATAAGAACTGGCACAAGAGCAGACGATAGAAGTACAGACGAACCCTCTTCTTCTGATGCTCACCAACATTATGATCAAGCTCCTATAAGAACGTGGAAGTTTGCCTCAAACCACACAGAAGATCTTATCATTGGAGATAGACATCAAGGTGTTCAAACAAGATCAAGACTTAAAGAATCGTCTGGCTATGCTTTCATATCAAATATAGAGCCTAAGAACATTGAGGAAGCTCTACAAGATAATGACTGGATTTTAGCTATGGAAGAAGAGCTAAACCAGTTTACCAGAAATGATGTTTGGACTTTGGTATAAAGACCAAGAAGCAAAAACATTATTGGAACGGGATGGGTGTTCAGAAATAAACTTGATGAAGATGGGTGACACGATGTCGTACTCGTGCAAATTAATACAATTTAAATGCAATATACTAGGAAGTGACTCCTAGGTCGTCTCTCAAGGACCATCAATTTATTTCTGTCAAAGACATGACACGAAGTGGGGGTGTTTTTGGGCTTAGGACGAATTAATAATAGCAATTGCAAGAGAATTAAAAATGCAGTTTAATATATGAATAAAAGGCACCAATCCGATCTCATGTTGGATCCAAACTTCCCTCATTGGTTCAACAAGTTAAAGCACACATCTATGCAGTGTATTGGAACCGAGATCTCTGCATTCCAATACTGAACTATCACTCTAAGATCTTAGAGTATTTTCATCGAACTCTCGGTGGCCTTTAAACTCACACAATCGCATGAGAGCACACAACTTGGTTTCGAATCCTAAAATCAGTTCACTGCATTCGTTGTTTATCAACAACGCCAGAAATCAACAATCTCAATTCAAAACATCGATCGACATATTGAAATTGAAATTATGGAATCCAAGATGAGTACTAATTCAATTAGAAACCAAGAACCTAAGGAAATTTGGGATCCTTTTTGAGATCGAATTGGTTTATAAAATTAGTTACACATAATTGAATTTAAACTTAACACAAATCGGAATTGCATGATAGAAATCAAAACAAAACAGAAAAGAACAACAACAAAATTAAAATGCTAAACTTAATGAAGAACAATTATATTGCTTGGAAATTAAAGGTCTTGAATTTAAATTGTTGGAAATTAAGTTATGGATCTTTATAACATTAAGGTGAAGGTGGCATAGCCATCCATATTTATCTTTATAACATTAAGGTGAAGGTGGCATAGCCATCCATATAGATCTTTATAATGCAAGAATTGAAAGAAAATAAAAAGGGGCCAATGGCAAACCCTAGCAGAGCAAGAAGAGATGAATGGAGCAAGAACTAGAAAATGTAGAAATTTCACTACGAATCAAGAATGAAATTCAAATTGAAAGTATAGAAGAATGGAAGTATATTAATGGACGAATTCAAACACAACAATAGCTAGAAAAACTGAAATGGAAATAGCTAAAACGAAACCCTAGCAGAGAAGGGAAGAAGAAAAGAAAATGGAGCCAAAAGGAAATGGAAATGCTGTAATGTGTGTAATGTGTGAAGTGCAGAATGTAGTGTGTACAAAGAGCTCCCCCAACATCTGAATTTATAGCCAATACATCAAGAGAAGTGGGGAGAAAAAGTCAAAGAAAGTGGGGAGAAAAATCATCAAAATCTGTCCAAAATTTCTCCCAAATCTGGTATGTCCCCTACTAAATCCAATGTGCATGTGATTGGGAATCCATTTTTACCCATTTTTTCTTCACTTGACAGTCCCCTTGCACATGTCAAATTGGGTGAGAGGTCCAGGGCTCAATTCCTAAGAAAAACATTACAAAGTGGATCAATTAAATGCAACTAAAAATTGGTCCAACTCGCATAGAATTCTGTCACTGGAACATGGTCTACTTTCAAGGCTAAATTCACCCCCGATTCAATCCGAATTGGATCTTCATGTCTTCATGACTTTTGTAGCTCTATCTCTCTTGTTTAAGAGGAATTTAATCGCTCATCAATTGGACATCTGTGGAGGGAGTTATGCCTATTTTACTGAGACATGTCAAATCGTTAAATGCTGGAATTTCCAGAACAGTTCGTGTGCTGCATTCAAAGACATTTTCACACTAGATGCACTCCGACTGGGAATTTTATGTCTTCATAGAAGTTGTAGATCTTTGAGTCCTCTTTAATTTGACATAAAATTCAGCTCAATCAGAGGTCTGTAGTGAAAGTTATGCTCAGTTTTGTAAACCTTGTCAAATCTGGATAAAAATAACGAATTAGACCAAATTTATTATTTAAAGCCAAAATGAGTCTAAACTCATAAATACATTAAATCATACTAATTGACCACTAATAATGCTATTTTAGGATACAAATGATGCAGAGAAAGTAATCAAAATATTGACTTATCAATGGGAAAGTGGTAAGAAACAAAGCAAGGTTAGTAGCTCAAGGTTATAACCAATATGAAGGTATAGATTTCACTGAAACTTTCGCTCCTGTAGCTAGATTAGAAGCCATTAGAATTCTACTTGCTTTTACTGATCATAAAAATATCATCCTATATCAAATGGACGTAAAAAACGTTTTTCTAAATGGTTTTATTGAAGAGGAAGTATATGTAAAACAACCTCCTGGATTTGAGAGTTCATCTCAACCAGATCATGTTTTTAAGCTGAAGAAAGCACTATATGGTCTTAAACAAGCTCCTCGAGCTTGGTATGATAGACTAAGTTCTTTTCTTCTTCAAAATGGTTTTTCAAAAGGAAAGGTTGATACTACACTCTTCAAGAAAAGTGTTTCAAAAGACTTTATTATTGTCTAAATATATGTAGATGATATAGTCTTTGGAGCAATTAACGAATCCTTGTGCAAGGATTTCTCTAAGTTAATGCAGGATGAGTTGAAGTTTTTCCTAGGACTTCAAATCAAGCAGACGAAACAGGGCATATACATTCATAAACAGAAGTATACTAAGGAACTTCGAAAGAAATTCAAAATAGAAAATGCCAAACCAATGAAGACTCCCATGCATTCGTCTGGAGCCAGTCTCAACAAAGACGAATCAGGTAAGACCGTTGATCAGACGGTATACAGATGTATGATTGGATCTCTTCTCTATCTCACTACTAGTAGACCTGACATTATGTTTAGTGTATGTTTATGTGCACATTTTCAATCTGATCCTAGAGAATCACTTCTACAAGCTGTTAAACGCATTTTAAGATATCTTATTAGAACCACTAATCTCTCTCTGTTTTATAAGAAAAGTAGTGATTTCAATCTAAATGGTTATTGTGATGCTGATTATGCTGGAGATAAAGTGGAGAGGAAAAACACAAGTGGTGGATGTCAATTTCCTGGCTCATCATGAATCTCTTGGTCAAGCAAGAAGCAAAACTCCATTCCACTTTCAACCACTGAAGTAGAATATATTGCTGCAGTTGGGTGTTGCTCACAACTACTTTGGGTAAAACATCAACTTGAGGATTACTCCAGGTTTGAAACCCAAATACTAGTATTTTGTGATAATACAAGAACAATTAATCTCAGCAAAAATCCTATTCAACATTCAAAAGCAAAACATATTGAAATTAAATTTCATTTTATAAGTGATTATGTTCAAAAAGGTATTTTCGATATACAGTTTGTTCAAACTGATTTTCAATGGGCAGATATCTTTACAAAAGCTTTAGATGAAACTCGCTTTAATTTCATTAAATAAAATTTGGGAATTGTTTCTTTAATTGATTAAGTTTTTCCGTCTGAGCATTTCATTTCGTCTGTACATATTAAATGCCTTCGTTAAGACGAAACATTGCGTCTAATCAAGTTGAATCAGTCTGAGAAAATTCAACAGACGCAAGGTTATTATTTAATTAATTTAAAGTTAAGCGTGCAGGGACAACTTAAAGGCAACATTAAATGTGTCTGTTATTTATTGCACTACTCTAGGACATTGAAGAGCACGCGCTGGTGAATTGCGAAGTCAAATCAATCATTAAAAGGGCAATGATGGGGCCATGTTAAATTAGGGACTGTTTCAACTTCTTTCGTCTGATGAATTATAACCGTTTTTGTCTTTGACTATAAATATTCTCAAAGTTTACTCTTTTACTCCTTACTGCATTCTTACTATATCTAAGTATTTTATTCACACACTTTCTCTCTCTTTCTCTCTCTCTCTCTCTCTCTTTTCAAATTTAGAACAATGGTCGCCGAGAACATCAAAGCAATTGAAGCAACCTTTGTGCAAGATCTCTTCTTACCCAGCAACTGGGTTTCAAGGACCACCATTGAAGACATCTGTGACAGAGTATCAAAGATGTTAATACACAATGGCTGGATGGACTTCGCTGAGATGAGAGGCCCATGGTTAATGGAGGCCTACGCGAGGTTCTGGAGCGACGCGAAGGAGTTTGATGATGGTATTGTGGGTACCATTGACAACAAGGAGTATATCTTTACAATAGACTCCATTACTGAAGCTGGAAGTTGCAAAGCTGAAGGGCGCTTCTATAGCGCTGACTGGATGAGGTTAGAGTCTGAGGAGCATGTCGACAAGATTCTCTATGGAAAGGCTCGTGACCCCGAAGATCCCAAGTTTCTGAGATCTAGGAATCTCTATCCCACAGGCAGAGTCATCCACAACCTTCTCTACAACATCTTCACACCCAGAACAGGCTCACGAGACAATGTGAGTACTTGTGACAGATTCTGCATCTACTACTGTCTGAGGAAAGGAAGGTTGAGTCTTCCTCACATTATTCTTGACCATTGGATAAATGTGTTGAAGAATAGGAATATTCGTAGGAAGAGCATTATCCCTTACGCCACTCTCTTCTCCAAAATCATCTTAAACCAAGGTTTTGATGCCACTGGTGTAGTATGGCATGATGAAGGAAAGGAGGTCAAAGGAAGCACCTTTGCCAAGATGCGTTTGAACCCTAGCTTCCTTCATTATAAGAGGAGTGAAGATGAAGTTCCTCTTTCTCCTATCACCAAAGATCCTCCTCACAGAGCCCGCATCAAATGCGCCAAAACCCAAACAAAAACCCAAACACAAGCCCAAACACAAGCCCAAACTCAAGCCCAAAAACAAGCCCAAACACAAACTTAAACACCTATCACTCTTCCATCTGTGGTTGTATCTGAAGTCCCTTTCGAGGATGTTCAAGAAGAGCCTTTTAGAAAGAAGAAGAAGACTACCAGGATAAAACACGTTACGTCTAAGATGCAGGAGAAGGACATATCCCCCGATGAAGATGAAGGGGTTAAGAAAACATCTAAGGGTGTAACGTTTGTAAAGATTCTTACAGACGAAGAAAAGCAGAAGAAAACAGTTGAAGAGAAAGCAAGAGCTAGAGAGATTGCTCTTCAAAAGGCTGCCAAAGGCAAAGAGAAAATGAAGCAGAAGCTTGCGTTTGTGATGGTTGGAGAAACAGACGAAGCAAGGCAACTAAAAGAGGCTAAGAGGGTCTCTATGCTGCTTCAAGCTGAAAGAGAAAGAATCTTTCTCGAAAGCATTAAGGGCATTGGATCGTCTGAATCTGCGTCTGCACCAACAACTTCAGAAGGCATGAATAGTGAAGAAACTGCCCAGATCCAGAAGGATAATGCTCAATTAGCAGAGGAATTGGAGACTATGCTCAATGAAGAAGCTCCAACTATGGAAGGTTCTGCACCAACACTCCAAGACGAACATAGGATAACTGTCTCTGATCCTATTGTTGCGTCTCCTCTCAACGCCACTCTTGATCAGACGATACCTGCTGCGTCTGAAGAAACATCCTATCTACAAACGATGGAGATTCCGTCTGAGGTAATTATCATTGAAGATGCATGTTTTCGTCTGATGAAGAACATGTTATAAAGAAGATGGATGCACAATGGGTGAGATCTCACGCTGAGGTTTTAAATCTAGAAGATCTTCCACCCAAGCACAAGACTGACTATTCGTTTCTTAACGAATTAGTCATGAAGAGATTTGCAGAGAGTTCTTGTGCTGAAAGACTAGTCAAACCTGACTGGATTCTTAGAGATGAGCTTGAAGATATCTCCAATAGGGTGAATCGTCCGAGTCTGCTAAAGATGGCTACTTAGCAGATGATGAAGACAGCTTCGTAAAGGACACTCCCTATATTGAGTTGAAGATTCCTTATCAGTACAGAGGTAAAAAGAGATTCCAACTTGGGAGATTTGTCAACCCCATCATCTATCACAAACCCCTGATGCTAGTGGACTTCAAAGAAGATCTCATCTATACCCCTGAAAAGCAACGCGAATGGCTGAAGCGTCTGCCTTGGGAAAAACTGGCCTCTTTAAACATCAAAGGTTTAAAAGAAATAAACAAGTACAAGGATCATCTAACTGAGTCGGTGATTGAAGGACCAGCTTTTGGCTTTGAACCCCACATTCCCTTTAGAGAGAATATCAAGTGGAAGGTTCAGCTTGAACCCAATGCCCCTGCATTTCACCATTGCAGATATGGAGATCCTAGCTCCACAATCAATGAGCCAAAAGAGTGTTGTCATTGGCATCTGGACGCCATTGATCGCAATGATCCTGTACCCTTCACAATTCCAATGAAACAAACAGAGTATGTAGGTCTAGGACATACTCTTAAAATTGTTCTTCCTTGGACAAGACCGCATTGTTCAGGAATCTGTCCCCGCTACTCCATCCTCCTAAATGAATATGAAGACCCCGAAGAGTTTGCTCATGCGCTTCTTGAAGACTACAACACAACATTCAGGCTGATGGCGAATGCGTATAGAAGGGAAGAAAAAGCTAGATTGGTTTCCTTCTATCACATTGAAAGAAGAGCAAAGAAGGAGTCGAGATATTGTCCCTTCATGATGGGATCTCAATTCTCTTCTCTCATCTCAAACGTTACCAAGTTCTTCGTTGTCTTAGACCGAAAACGACCTTGCTTGGTCAAGTTTTTGGCTAAAGGAAAAGAGAAGAATAATCCGTCTGTCCCCAGAACCTTTAAGTTTGCAAGGCACATTCCCAAGAGACTTCCGTCTGCTGCATACTCGCACCTCAAATCCATTCAAGCCAAAACCTCAAGGTCTATCAATCCCAAGATTCAAAGGTTGATTGAAGATCATGAAGCCACTTCTG
The DNA here is from genome assembly GCA_026586105.1 of Hylodesmum podocarpum. NCBI lineage: Eukaryota > Viridiplantae > Streptophyta > Magnoliopsida > Fabales > Fabaceae > Hylodesmum > Hylodesmum podocarpum. The sequence goes on along the minus strand of JALJEV010001403.1, from coordinate 2,765,012 downwards.
CCTTTTTGCTCGGAACTTCATTTGATGGAGATTCTACAATCTGTGGCAAGATGTATCCTGGAGAAGCTTTCGCTTATACACATCCGTCTGAGGAACATCCAGATCTTGAGCTCTCTGTTCCCAACAGAGTGTTCACTTGGAAATGGAAGAGAGACTACACTGCATATCTCACACTTCCACTTTTCACTCTGCGACTGTTGAGGACTCTAACTGTGTTCATTGAAGATGATGAATTTGTTCCTATTGTTGAAGAGCCTCAAACGCCTCTTGTGGAGAATGATGATAACGTGGAGGTTACTGTTGTTGAGAGTAAAGTTGTGAAGGCTGATGAGTATCACACTCTGAAGTGTAAGTATGATGCATTGGAGGAGAATCGCGAGCATCTGAAGAAGAAGAATAAAGAGCTTGAGGACAATCAAGCCGCTCTCACATCTGAGATGCAACAGCTAAGGGAGATCGTTGTGGGACTTGTCCAACAAAAGCCTAAACCTTCTTCTTAAAGAAGTTTTTGATGATTCTCAACCCAAGGGGGAAAATATCGTAGAAGGAAGGAAATGTGGTGCTAAGCTAAGGGGGAGCTTTCGTCCGAGGGGGAGTATAGCAAATTTTGTTTTTTGTTCTATTTTAATTTATTCTTTATTAGTTTGTATAGCTTTATACATGTATTTTAAGAGCTTTTGTTTTCTGTATACCTTGTAACACTGTACATGGTTTACATCGCATTGATGTAACAATTCTTATAAAGAGGTATTATTTCAGAAAACATCGTCTTGATGTAAATCTGACTTGTGCTTAAAATTGTTTTTAGCTAACTCTGTCTTGTGCAGATGCCGTCTTGAGAAAGTTATCAGTATGGTCTGTAATCATAAAAAAGGGGGAGATTGTTAGATCAAGATAATTAACATCTCTAAAGTTTTGATTATTACAAGACAGACGAAACATTTACAGATGGAACATCAACAAGCTAAGTCAGACACAACGAGCACTGACAGAAGATGACTCCTCAAAGTTGAAGTCATTTGTCTGTCTCAAGTCAAGTCATCAGACGATAGGATAAGACGAAAACTCTTAAGACTGGAGAAGTTCATCGTCTGCCAAAAAAGTGAAGAAAAGTATGAGTCACTCGCGCCAAGATTTCAAATCTTGAGAAGTACTCATTAGAAGCATCGAAGATCAGTATGGGGATTTGCGCTTACATATGTAACTCAAAAAGGTCCTCACCTTTTCGTTAAAGTCTCTGTACAAGTAAGAAAAAGTACTGCGCACGCTATCTAAATCCGCTGCACACGCCATCAATCACTCAAGTACTCTCTGACACCTTTTTGGACTTCGCTTGGAAAACGCTCAACGGCTTTCTTCTGTGTCTAACGGATATTTGAAGATTTTGCCTATTGAAAGACTTCGCTTCTTCAAAGTTCAGTTGGCGAACACGCTTCAATATTCTATCTTATTGTGAATTCGCTCTCTGTTACTTCTGTTCTTCATTGTAAAACCCTCTCTGCGAAGAGGAACCTTTCTTTTTAAAGAACTCTTTCAAATCCACTTGTGTGATGTTTTAGCCTGAGGAGACTCGTTGTTCAAAGAATACCCCTGTTGTTTAGCCTGCGAAGGCTGTGTTCAAAGAATATCGTGTTATGGCCAGAAGTGGCTGAGCGCAAATAATACTTGTAACCCTTTCACGGTTTGTAGTGAAAACTCAGTTGTTACTGAGTAACTGGATGTAGTCTTGCATAGACGAACCAGTATAAAAATACCTGTGTATTTATATTATTAAAGTGTTTGACTAACGAGGATAATCAAACTATAACGTCTGTTCATTAAAATCAATCTTTGAAGATTAACATTGTTTCGTCTGAACATATTTAAACCCACAAATGAAAGGAATAATTTTTATTTTGTAACACAATTCAACCCCCCTTTTTGTGTTCTATCTTTTACAGAACTCAGTCTCCTCAGGCTAAACTCAGGTATTCTTTTGGACCTTAGCCTCCTCAAGCTAAAACTCAAAGTATTGTTTAAATAATTAGCTTCCTCAGGCTACAAATACCACAACGATGATTTACAATTAAGATAAAAAAGAATAGTCCTCTACACAGAGAGTGATTTTACAATATGAGTTCTATTCTAAGTTCAGGGCGTGTGAATTTTTGCTTGAGAGCTTAAAAACGAGATTTGAATATAATCTTTCCAGTGTAGTTCGCCAACTTCAACTCGCTGTAATGAAGTCCCTTTATAGACGTCTTCTTGAAGTATCCGTTAGACTGAAGATTTTAACGTTAGTCCTTTGTCTTGTGTACTTCCACATCTGGCAGAGTGAACAATCAGAACATTTATTGCAAAGTCAGCAGATGTCAACATGAGATCAAACTTTGACTGATTTGCTTAGTGATTTCATAGAAACGTGCAACTGCTTTTCGTGTTGCAGAGGTTTACTTCAAAATCTCTTTCTACCTTTAGAAGCTTCTGAGTAACGACTTGATTTGAACCAAGGCACGTGTTACTCAACATCTAAACTTCATTAACTTGATAGACGAATGGATGAGGATAAGGTTTGTGTTGAACTCATTCGTCTGTCTTCTTTGTCTTCAACTTCAATATTCATATCTTCACTCTTGAGCGTATGACTTGAAGTTGAGACAAACTCTCCGTCTTGATCTTTGAAGGTTCTTCATATGATGAGGTTGTCTTGAAGCATGATGACTTGAACACTTCATCTTTTGCGTCTTCTTGTTTGAGGGTGCATCTCTCGTCTATGCTAATAATGATCCGTCTGATCATTCTTCTCTCTACGTCTGTTGATACATTCGTCTGTCTTGTAATTATCAAAATTAAGATTTTAAGTCATTTTGACTTAATAAGATCTTAGTTCCATCTTAAGCAAAGATAAGACATTCATTTTTGGTAGCCTTATAGTAATGAAGAATCTCAAAATGGATGAAAGAGTAAAAATATAATAAAAGAATGAAAACCATGGTAGAACAACAACTAAAATGTAAAACTCAATAATGCAAATTATTATGAGTAGAAAGTAACTAAATTACCTTGCATTGTTAATTAAAGAAAGTTTCTTCCTTAATTTCCCTTTACATGGGAAACTTACTTGGAGTTACACACATTAAAATTTAGCATCAAAGCAACAATTTAGATAAAGTAAATAATAAACCAAAAAACTATTGAACCACCTGAACCTTTCAAGATTATTTCATTATAGATAATTATTAATTTAAGTGAAGTGATAAACAAGTCACTATGCACTTATTCAATTCTTTTATCGAGTATTTGATAATCTATAATAAATATTTAACTTACTTCTCCAAAATCCACTTAAACCAAAATAGCATTGTCTTATAAGCAATTAAGCATCATATCATCACACCAATCCCACTAACCAAGAAATAATGTAACCTACCTCAAACAACTTTTCCTTTTTCTAATCAAAATCATGATCATTCCAATTATTCATATTCTTTTAATAAATTGTTTTGAAAATTCATAAGTTGGTTATGTCAAGAGGCTTTATGCATACAAGTAAATTTTTTGAATTGTTAGACAAAATCACAATGTGATTGAATTCTTTCAAGTCTTAACCACAAGTTACAAGTAACTATAATTGTATATGCATGCACATATTACATTTCAAGTAGACAAAAAAAATAAAGATAAATAAATTGAATTCAGTTTACGTCAAATTTAAAATAATAGAATATTTTCGTGAAGCTGAAAATTGATCACCAATTTTCTAAGCTTATCTATTAACATATTGCCTTCATATTTAGGGTGAAAATTATAAGAACCATGATAAGAAGCAAAATCATCACCGTCTTTCCCTTTATATAAAGCAAAAGAGAATTAACTTTAAATTTAATGATATAGGTCATGTAAACCTTTACTCTCATGATGATGGTTTCTTTTTTTGGTCTACGAGCTAAGAAACTAATCAAATGTGTATATATTTCTATCAATGAAATTCTGATCCACTTGTCAATTTTAATCCATTGAAAAATCATTAAGTTAGCATGGGATTAAGCCATGCAAACCCAAAATTTATCCTAACTAGACAAAAAAAAAAGTATAAATAAAATGGAAGTGGTAAAAAAAAACTAAAGATACAAAGATACTTGTGATTAACTTAATTTCCAACATAGATTTGTCATTCAACAAGGTCTAGATTAACAATCATTTCTATGACAAGATGCTCAACCAGTATGCCGTTGTAACCCTTATTATAAAATAACAATAAAGATTAATATAAGCATCTGAATACATGTATTCATCTTCATGAAGTAGAACTCGTTACAGATTGTATCAAATTGTTAGATCAAGATGATTAACATCTCTAAAGTTTTGATTATTACAAGATAGACGAAACATTTCCAGACGGAACATCAAGAAGTAAAGTCAGACGCAACAACCACAGACGGAAGATGACTCCTCAAAGTTTAAGTCATTCGTCTGTCTCAAGTCAAGTCATCAGACGAAAGGCTAAGACGAAAACTCTTAAGACTGAAGAAGTTCATCGTCTGCCAAAGAAATGAAGCAAAGTATGAGTCACTCGCGCCAAGATTTCAAATCTTAAGAAGTACTCATTAGAAGCATCCAAGATCAGTATGAGGATTCACGCTTACATATGCAACTCGAAAAGGTCCTCACCTTTTTGTCAAAGTCTTTGTACAAAGTCAGAAAAAGTACTGCGTACACTACCTAAATCCGCTGCACACGCCATCAATCACTCAAGTACTCTCTGACACCTTTTTGGACTTCACTTGGAAAATGCTCAACGACATTCTTCTGTGTCTAACGGATATTTGAAGACTTTGCCTATTTAAAGACTTCGCTTCTTCAAAGTTCAGTTGGCGAACACGCTTCAAATATTTAACTATTGTGAATTCGCTCACTGTTGCTTCTGCTCTCCATTGTAAAGCCCTCTCCGCGAAGAGGAAACTTTCTTTTTAAGAAAACTCTTTCAAATCCACTTATGTGGTGTTTTAGCCTGAGGAGGCTGGTTGTTCAAAGAATACCCAAGTTGTTTAGCCTGCGAAGGCTGTGTTCAAAGAATATCGTGTAATAGCCAGAAGTGGCTGGGCGCAAATAATACTTGTAACCCTTTCACGGTTTGTAGTGAAAACTCAGTTGTTATTGGGTAACTGGACGTAGTCTTGTATAGATGAACTAGTATAAAAATACTTGTGCATTTGTTTTCTTAAGTGTTTGACTAACGAGGATAATCAAACTATAACGTCTGTTCATTAAAATCAACTTTTGAAGATTAAGATAGTTTCATCTGAACACCTTTAAACTCACAGACGAAAGGAATAATTTTTTTAAGTAACACAATTCAACACCCCTTCTTGTGTTCTATCTTTTACAGATTGGTATCAGAGCTCAACCTCTAAGGGTTGAGCGCTTTATAGCTGCTAGAGGAAAAGATCCAGAATGGAGTCACAAGGACCTTCGTTCTTGTCTGGAGGGTCATCCAAGAACAAGCCGCCGACATTCTCTGTAACATCCCAAAAATTTTAAATATAGTTTAAGAGGTTTTTATAACAGAGGGAAAAGAATAGAGAAAATATGTAGAACAATTTACAGAAGACATAAGTGAATGAGTTGTGTTTGCTAGATTAATTTCTTAATTGTGGTCACTTGCCTTTGTTTGTGTCTAATATTAGAATTTTTCTTTACCTTTTTTGTTTTGATATTCGACGTAAAACTTCTAAATTATTTTAAAAACTTGTTGTTTATTCTATGTCTTTCTAGAAAATTCTTGATTATTCTAGAAACTTCTAGATTATTTCTAGAAAAATCTTGATTATTCTACCTTGTTCTAGAAACTTCTTATTCTAGAAACTTCTAGATTATTCTACTTATTTCTAGAAAAATCTTGATTATTCTACTTAACTCTAGAAACTTCTTATTCATTCTATTTTTTTGGAAACCTCTTACTTATTCTACATGTTTCTAGAAAATTCCTGTTGATTTTTGAAATTCCTTATTATTCTAATTTTTCTAGAAACTTCTAGTTTACTCTACATGTTGAAACGGTCCAAACTGGCTCTTGATGTCTTCATGACATTTCTAGATCTTTCAATCTTCTTTAATTAGAAACAAACCGGAGCCCAATTTGAGGCCTGTGGAGGGAGTTATGCCTATTTTACCGAGAGTGGTCAAATGTATAGTAAATTCACGTCACTGTTTCATGGCCCACTTTCAAGGCTAATTTCACACTAGATGCAGTCCGAATTGGCTCTTTGGGCCTTCATGACATTTGTAGCTCTATCAATCCTCTTTCATTTGCAAGAAACCTGAGCCCAAAACGATATTTGTGGAAGAAGTTATGCCTATTTTACCGAAAGTGATCAAAGTAATGACTTTACAACCATTCTAGAATTCTCTTTAAGATATTTTCTTACCTTTTAAGATATTTTCTTGGAAACTAAGATATTTTCTTGGAAACTAAGATATTTTCTTACCTTTTAAGATATTTTGATGGAAACTAAGATATTTTCTTGGAAACGAAGATATTTTCTTACCTTTTAAGATATTTTAATGGAATCTAAGATATTTTCATAGAAACTAAGATTTTTTCTTTAGAATCAATCTCCAATTCTCTAGAAATATCTTGGGAAGTCTATAAATAGGGCTTAGGGGTGCCAAATGAAGACATAACCCAAAGAATACTCCTACATTCTCTCAAACTATCTTCTCTACAAAAAAAAACCTTTCTATACTTTCTCCACCTTAGGAAGAAATCTCTCCAACCAAGGAAGGAGCACGTAAGTAGAGGAAGAATATAGGAAGCTAGGAGAAACCAGTAAGGGGACCTTTCCTTATCCTTCTTTTCTATCATTTATTTTGTTGGTATTTTCATTATCTTTCTTTAGTTTCTTGCTGTAAGGGGACCTTTCCTTATCCTTCTTTTCTATCTTTTGTTTTGTTGGTACTTTCATTTTCTTTCTTTAGTTTCTTGCAGTAAGGGAATCTTTCCTTATCCTTTTTTTCTATTCTTTGATTCTCTTACTACTTTCACTCTCTTTCTTTGGTTGTTCCATTATCTTTCTTGGAATCCTTGATGTTTCTTTTCTTCATCTTTCTTACACTCCTTTTAATTCTTTAAGTTGGTATTTTCTTTATCCTTTGAATAATTAATTTAAAGTTGTTTTCCTTCTTTGATCAAACTTCTTTAAATACTAACATACTAAAAAGTATATGTCATAAATATATATTGATGATAGTACTATGGTTGTTTGATGACTAGTTTTGTGCTTGATATACAATTACTTGGTGAATTGGATGTGAATAAGTGGTGACATGCATGATTGCATTAAAATGAGTATGGACTTGAATTGTTTAATGACCGATTGAAAATGCCTAGTGGAGAGGCAACATTCTAAGATTGCTTGGTGAATGGGCAATGCTTAGAATGAGGTGAGATAAAGATGACCTGGTGGAAAGGTCAATATCTGAAATATAATGAAGGTCATTATACAATTCAAGGTCCTAGAACATGTTGCATTGATGACTGGATAGTAGTAGACCAAGTCCGTAAGTCACGGATTCCCGTCTGAGTGAGTGGAATGCCGTGGACTGGGGGGTTCTCTTGGTGGGGAAATTGCCCTGCTCATGATGATCACATGTTGCGGGGGAGGTCCTGCCGGACACTGAGGGAACTCGACAAATTACGGAGTGTCTACCTCTGGTGGGTTTGATTGAGTGTGAGAATCAGATGCCCCAGGCTATTTTCAGTGGAGGGCGCCACATTGCATTTCGAGTGAAGAGTGAAAATGCATGGTGAAGGTGCATGCATCATGTAGGCTTAGGAGCATACATTAGTAATGGTGTGTTTGATTAAATGGAATTCATGCCTGAATCATTGATTGTGATTGATGGTTTGTTTGATTTGGTTGTTGATTGCCTTACTATGTGATTGATATTTTGATGATTTTAATGAAACCTTGGAGAATATTCTAAATATATAAAAGAAAAGGTTTTCCTTGAACTACAATCCATTTTTTTAATTATGGTTAAGGAAAGCTCACCCTTGCACTTTGTGTTTTTAACACCTGTGATGATCTCGAATAACGTTCGGGGGAGCAGATTTGCAGGGTTAAGAAGATGTGGATGTTTCCAATGATTGTTGATACTGTCTTACCGAGAAGATGTTTTGTTATGTTTGGGGGTAGATTTGCTAAGTAAGTAGAGAGAAAATTATGTAGAATAATAAAATGACAAAGTTATGCAAGCTAGTTGTAATGAACTTTAAATCTTATGTAATAAAAGTGTTGTTTCCTAAATCTCTCTTTTATTTATTACATCATTAACAATCTTAAATTACTAATTAAAAATAAGATAAGTAAATAAGAGGGGGTGTTACATTCTCTGGTGATGCTATCCATACTGGGCTTGATCGATTGAGATGTACATCAAATCCACCCAGTACAGACTGTGGAACATTATAACTCAAGGAAATATCCCTATTGTCAAACCCGAGGTTGAATGGGGAAATGAAGAATACTCGCTTATAGAACTCAACAACAAAGCCAGATATGCCATCATGTGTGCATTATCAAGGACAAAATACAACAGATTATGTGCTTACAAAACCGCTAAAGAGCTTTGGGATGCCCTCAAAATTTCGTATGAAGGAATTGAGGATGTGCGTTTGAGGAACGCTGTCACTCTTCAAAGAGAATATGAGATGTTCTCAATGAAAAAAGGAGAATCCATTGACATGATGTTTGGAAGATTTCAAACAATATTGAATGGACTTACTGCGCTGGACATTAAGTTCACCAAGGCCCAAAACAACATGAAGATATTGGATAGTCTTCCTTCTTCATGGGAAGCTATATCTACTGCCATCTCAGTTGGGCGTGATATTAAGACATTAACTCTTGATGAGTTAATAGGAGCCTTGAGAGTACATGAGGTACTTCTGTGTAAAAGAGACAAGATCAAAGTTCAAGAGCCCATAGCTCTTCCGACTGTCAACACCATGCCAAAGGAGGAAACTCCTAAAAGGGAAAGAAAGAAGAAGCACAAAGTTTTGAAAGCTGACACCACTAAGTCTGATTAGTCTGACGAATCGTCTGATGATGAGATTTCTCTCATGGCCAGACGCTTTAAGAAGATGATGATAAAAAAGGGAAGAGGTCAACGCTTCTTTAAGAAGAAGGAAAAGAAGCTCACTGAAAAACCTTCAAGCAAGGAGGAGAGCTCAGAAGGTATCTGCTACGAATGCAGAAAATCTGGACACATGAGATCAGAGTGTCCAAGATTAAAGAGAAGATGGAATCCTCGCAAAGACAAGGGTAAGAAGAGTCTGGTGAGTTGGGAAGAACTTGATAGCAAATGTTCAGAGGAATCCACTGAAGAAGAAGAAACTGCAAATATCTGCCTCATGGCTGGAGACACTGTCTCATCAGAGGTAATTGAATCTGAAACTTCTTCATTTGAGTCTGAGTCAGAATCAGAAGAAATTTCATATTATTAAATCAAGATGATTAACACATCTAAGGTTTTGATTTCTACAAGACAAAAGAAACTTTCTCAGACGGAACATCAGCGAGCAAGTCAGACGAAACAAGCACAGACGAAAGATGACTCCTCAGACTGAAGTCATTCGTCTGTCTCAAGTCAAAGTCATCAGACGATAGGATAAGACGAAACCTCTTAAAGACTGAAGAAGTATATTGTCTGTCCAAGAAGTGAAGCAAAGATTGAGTCACTCGCCCCAAGATTTCAAATCTTAAGAAGTACTCATTAGAAGCATCCAAGATCAGTATAAGGATTCATGCTTACACATGCAACTCAAAAAGGTGTTCACCTTTTTGTCAAAGTCTCTGTACAAGTCAGAAAAGGTACTGCACACGCAATCTAAATCCGATGCACACGCCATCAATCACTCAAGTACTATCTGACACCTTTTGGGAAGCTCTCAAAGAAATATTCAACGACATTCTCATGTGTCTAACGGTTATCTGAAGATGATGCCTATTTAAAGACTTCACTTCATCAGAGTTTAGTTGGCGAAAACGCTTCTATTATTCTATCTTCTGTGATTTCGCTCAATACATCTGATTGTACTTCATTGTAAAACCCTCTCTGCGAAGAGGAATCTTTCTATTCTTTAGAACATCTTTTTAAAATCCACTTGTGTGGTAGTTTAGCCTGAGGAGGCTGGTTGTTCAAAGAATACCTCTGTTGATTAGCCTGCGAAGGCTGTGTTCAAAGAATATCTTGTTATAGCCAGAAGTGGCTGGGTGCAAATAATACTTGTAACCATTTCACGGTTGGTAGTGAAAACTCAGTGGTTCCTAGGTAACTAGACGTAGTCTTGTATAGACAAACCAATATAAAAATAGTTGTGTACTTATCTTCTTAAGTGTTTGACTAACGGGTATAATTAAGCTATAACGTATCTTACTTAAAAACAATCCTTGAAGATTAAGTAATACTTCGTCTGAACATATTTAAACCCACAGACGAAAGGGAAAAATATATTTATAAAACACAATTCAACCCCCCCTTCTTGTGTTCTATCTTTTACACATACGATACTGTTTTGACTAACTCACATTTTATTGCTAAGCAATACAAAGTATGCAAAGCCAAGTTGAAACAAACTTTGGAAGAAAATGCTACTTTGAGAACTGAAAATGAGTTGCTGCAAAAGGAAGTATCAGATGAAAAATCATCTGAGTCTGAAAAGGATACTTTTATTTCTGAAAACGAAAGATTGAAGAAACAAAATGAATCCTTACTCAAAGACTTAACAAAGTTCACTAAGGGATCCTCAATGCTATATTTTAAAATATGGGAGGTCTCCGTCTGATAAGAGTGGACTTGGTTATGTTCAAGAGTCAGAAAAAAAGAAAAACAAATTTGTTTCTTCTGCTCATAAGAAGAAGAACAAAAATTACAATAAGGTTCCAAATAATTATAGAAAAGATAAAAGAACCTTAAACAAAAAGAAATCTTCTTCCACTAACAAATGAGGACCCAAAAAGATTTGGGTACCAAAGTCATTTATTATTCTTGTTGCAGACATCCTTAATAGGAAGAGAGAGGACTTCAAGCTGGTACCTGGACAGTGGGTGCTCACGTCACATGACGGGAGACCTGTCTATGTTCCAAGATCTCAGACCAAGTAAAGGGTCTATATCATATGGTTCAGGGAAAGGTAAAATCCTAGGTATTGGGACTGTTGGTAAGACACCCAATCCTCTTATCCAAAATGTGTCTTATGTTAAAGGTCACAACTTCAATCTGCTTAGCATAAGTCAATTTTGTGACAGTGGATATGAAGTAGCTTTTAACTCCGATGAATGTATAGTCAAGAAAAAGGACAAATACATTCTGTTTGTTGGGAAAAGAAGGAATAATCTCTATGAGGTTTGTCTTTCTGACCTTAGTGGTCAGAATGTGACATGTTTGATTTCAGCAGATGATGAACGAGATATGTGGCACAAAAAGCTTGGACATTTAAGTCTCAAGTATATTTCGAAAATTTCTAAAAAGGATCTTGTGAAAGGTTTGCCAAAAATATCTTGGAAATCCAATCGTCTGTGTGAATCTTGTCAGCATGGGAAACAACTCAAAGCATCTTTTAAATCAAAAAATGTTGTTTCCACGACAAGACCACTAGAACTGTTACATATTGATCTCTTTGCACCTACTCAGACTGAAAGTCTTGGAGGAAAGATATATGGATTTGTAATTGTGGATGACTATACTAGATTCACATGGGTATACTTCCTAACACAAAAACATGAGTCATTCAGTATCTTTGAAATATTCTGTAAACGTGTTCAAAAAGAAAAAGGAATATGTATTGCGTCTGTTAGGAGCGATCATGGAACAGAATTTGAAAATTCTGAGTTCAATGCCTTCTGTTTTGAAAATGGTATTTTCCACAATTTTTTGTCTCCAAGAACTCCTCTACAAAATGGGGTTGTGGAAAGGAAAAATCGCACCTTACAAGAAATGGCTAGAACTTTGTTGCATGAAAGCTCTCTTCCAAAATATTATTGGGCAGAAGCAATTAATACTTCCTGTTATATTCAAAACAGAATATTGATAAGGCCAATATTGAATAAGACTCCATATGAATTATGGAAAGGAAGAAGACCCAACATTTCTTACTTCCATCCTTTTGGATGTGAATGTTTCATCTTAAACACTAAGGATCAACTTGGCAAGTTTGATTCAAAAGTGGTGAAGGGATTCTTACTTGGATATTCCAATACGTCTAAGGCCTATAAAGTATTTAACTCTAAGACGCAAGTTGTAGAGGAATCAATTCATGTAAAATTCTAAGATAACTCAAAGGCTGATAAGGAAATATCAGACCTAGAAAATTTATTTGATAATTTGCAGATTAACACTTTTGGTCAAAGCTCAAGCTCAAATGGTCAACCTAGGTCAGACGCAAGGACTGACACAAGAGCAGACGATAGAAGTACAGACGAACCCTCTTCGTCTGATGCTCACTGACATGATGATCAAGCTCCTATAAGAACGTGGAAGTTTGTCTCAAACCACACAGAAGATCTTATCATTAGAGATAGACATCAAGGTGTTCAAACAAGATCTAGACTTAAAGAATCGTCTAGCTATGCTCTCGTGTCAAATATAGAGCCCAAGAACATTGAGGAAGCCCTACAAGATAATGATGGAGGACCATCTCCCAATCATGAGAATTACAAGAGAAATGCAAAGTTAAATAGAAGCTCAAGTTGAAAAAGAGTTGACCAAGTCAAAGTCAACAAGTCAAAGTCAAAGTCAAAGGTCAACTTTTAAAAGTCAACAAATTGGGCAAATGAAGCCTTGTAATTTTCTAAGTATTTTGTAATTAGTTTAGCTTTAATTTGTGTAAAGCTTGGACCTATGTTTGTTTGTGAATTTCGGCCAAGCTCCTTTTCTAGACATGTTGACTTTTATTTATGTTGGTCAAAGCCTCTTAAGATGGGCTTAAGTGTCTTATAACCCAACTAAGCAAGTGTAATACACTCTCTTAAAAGAGAGTGGATGGATTAGGAGAGAGAATTAGTGGAATTGCCACTAACTTCATTTAAATTTCCACCACTTCATTATCCCATAATCAAAGGTGTAAATTTAAGTCAAATTCTAAATTGTTGACTCTCATCTAAGAAAGGATTCTAGCCTTAGGATTTACTTCTAATCCAAGGCATAGAATTCCATCTTAATTAATTCATGATCATCACAAACTTAGATGAGTTATGAGCCTCTTGATCTCGTTAACTCTAGATCCTTCTTGAATTGATCAAGTGAGGGGTGCTTAGCATCACTTGATCAATCCATCAAGGATCAAGTGGCTAGGATGACTCAAGGCCAACCACACACAAGGGGTCTTATAACTTAGGCAATTTCCATTTTGGAATCACTTTTTGAATATTGAATGAAATAGAATTCTAAGACTTGTATCTTTAGAAGGGAGTGCTCTCCTAGGGTTTCTCAAGAAAACCTTGAATCTTATCTTGATCCATGACTCAAGTGGCGATTCATCACTTAGCTTATTGATTCCTTTGGATCATGGCGCTACCATGCTTCTAATCTCATTCCATTTTTGATATCTTCTTCTTTTGGTCACCTACCGAAACTATCCTACATACTTAGCCTATTCTGCAAGCTTATCTTGATTTGTGAGCGAGGATCACTTGGTGAATTGAAGATGGGGCATTCAAGGTGTTAAACTGTGGAGTCATCATCATAGCTTCATAAGTTTGCATCAGATAATGACTGGATTTTAGCTATGGAAGAAGAGTTAAACTAGTTTACCAGAAATGATGTTTGGACTTTGGTAGAAAGACCAAGAAGCAAAAGCATTATTGGAACGAGATGGGTGTTCAAAAATAAACTTGATGAAGATGGGAAAGTGGTAAGAAACAAAGCAAGGTTAGTAGTTCAAGGCTATAACCAACAGGAAGGTATAAATTTCACTAAAACTTTTGCTTCTGTAGCTAGATTAGAAACCATTAGAATTCTACTTGCATTTGCTGCTCATAAGAATATCACCCTATATCAAATGGACGTAAAAAACACTTTTCTAAATGGTTTTACTGAAGAGGAAGTATATGTAAAACAACCTCCTGGATTTGAGAGTTCATCTCAACCAGATCATATTTTTAAGCTGAAGAAAACACTATATGGTCTTAAACAAGCTCCTCAAGCTTGGTACGATAGACTAAGTTCTTTTCTTTTTCAAAATGGTTTTTTAAGAGGAAAGGTTGATACTACACTCCTTAAGAAAAGTGTTTCAAAAGACTTTATTATTGTCCAAATATATGTAGATGATATAGTCTTTGGAGCAACTAACGAATTCTTGTGCAAGGATTTCTCTAAGTTAATGCAGGATGAGTTCGAGATGAGCATGATGGGAGAATTGAAGTTTTTCCTAGGACTTCAAATCAAGCAGACGAAACAAGGCATATACATTCATAAACAGAAGTATACTAAGGAACTTTTAAAGAAATTCAAAATGGAAAATGCTAAACCAATGAAAACTCTCATGCATTCATCTGGAGCTAGTCTCAACAAAGACGAATCAGGTAAAACCGTTGATCAGACGGTATACAGAGGTATGATTGGATCTCTTCTCTATCTCACTGCTAGTAGACCTGACATTATGTTTAGTGTCTGTCTTTGTGCACGTTTTCAATCTGATCCTAGAGAATCACATTTACAAGCTGTTAAACACATTTTAAGATATCCTATTGGAACCACTAATCTCTCTCTGTTTTATAAGAAAAATAGTGATTTCAATCTTATTGTGATGCTGATTATGCTAGAGATAAAGTGGAGAGGAAAAGCACAAGTGGTGAATGTAAATTTCTTGGTTCATCACTAATCTCTTGGTCAAGCAAGAAGCATAACTTCATTGCACTTTCAACCACTGAAGCAGAATATATATTGTTGCAGCTGTGTGCTGCTTACAACTACTTTGGGTAAAACATCAACTTAAGGATTACTCTAGGTTTGAAACCCAAATACCAATATTTTGTGATAATACAAGTGTAATTAATCTCAGCAAAAATCCTATTCAACATTCAAAAGTCAAACATATTGAAATCAAATTTTACTTTATAAGAGATTATGTTCAAAAAGGTATTTTTGATATACAGTTTGTTCAAACTGATTTTCAATGGGCAGATATCCTTACAAAAGCTTTAGACGAAACTCGCTTTAATTTTATCAAAGAAAATTTGGGAATTGTTTCTTTAATTGATTAAGTTTTTCCGTATGAGCATTTCATTTCATCTGTACATTTTAACTGTCTTCATATGTGATTTTTTTTTACTCCCGTGTTAAGGCGAAACATTTCATCTGATCAAGTTGAATCAGTCTGAGAAAATTCAATAGACGCAAGGTTATTATTTAATTAATTTAAAGTTAAGTGTGCAGGGACAACTTAAAGGCAACATTAAATGTGTCTGTCATTTATTGCACTATTCTAGGACATTGAGGAGCACGCACTGTGAATTGCAGAAGTCAAATCAATCATTAAAAGGGCAATGATGGGGCCATGTCAAATCAGGGACGATTTCAACTTCTTTCGTCTGATGAATTACAACCATTTTGTCTTTGACTATAAATACTCTCAAAGTTTAATCTTTTATTCTTTACTGCATTCTTACTATCTCTGAGT
Source organism: Hylodesmum podocarpum (assembly GCA_026586105.1). Classification (NCBI taxonomy): domain Eukaryota; kingdom Viridiplantae; phylum Streptophyta; class Magnoliopsida; order Fabales; family Fabaceae; genus Hylodesmum; species Hylodesmum podocarpum. The sequence continues at coordinate 2,749,351 of JALJEV010001403.1, read as the reverse complement.
ATTTTATTCACACACTTTCTCTCTCCTTTCAAACTTAGAATAATGGCCGCCAAGAACATCAAAGCAACCAAGACAACCTTCTTTGCGCAAGATCTCTTCTTGCCTAGTAAGTGGGTCTCAAGGACCACCATTGAAGGCATCTCTGACAGGGTATCAAAGATGTTGATACACAATGCTTGGATGGATTTCACTGAGATAAGAGGCTCATGGTTGATGGAGGCCTACGTGGAGTTCTGGAGTGACGCGAAGGAGTTTGATGATGGTATTGTAGGTACCATTGACAACAAGGAGTATATTATCACAATAGACTCCATTGCTGAAGCTGGGGGTTGCAAAGCTGAAGGGCGCTTCTACAACGCTGACTGGATGAGGTTAGAGTTTGAGGAGCATTTCGACAAGATACTCTATGGAAAGGCTCGTGACCGTGAAGATGAAATTCCTCTTTCTCCTATCACCAAAGATCCTCCTCACAGAGCCCGCATCAAACGCGCCAAACCCCAAACACAAGCCCAAACACAAAGCCAAACACCTTTTCCTCATCCACTTGTGATCATATCTGAAGTCTCTTTCGAAGATGCTCAAGAAGAGCCTCTTAGAAAGAAGAAGAGGACTATCAGAATAAAACATGTTGCGTCTAAGACGCAGGAGAAGGACATATCCCCCGATGAAGATGAAGGGGTTAAAAAATCATCTAAGGGTGTAATGTCTGTAAAGATCCTTACAGACGAAGAAAAGCAGAAGAAAGCAGCTGAAGAGAAAGCAAGAGCTAGAGAGATTACTCTTCAAAAGGCTGCCAAAGGCAAAGAGAAAATGAAGCAGAAGCTTGCGTCTGTGATAGTTGGAGAAACAGAAAAGGCAAGGCAACTAAAAGAGGCTAAGAGGGTCTCTATGCTGCTTCAAGCTGAAAGAGAAAGAATCTTTCTCGAGAGCGTTAAGGGCATTGGATCGTCTGAAGCTGCGTCTGCACCAGCAACATCAGAGGGCATGAATAGTGAAGAAACTGCCCAGATCCAGAAGGACAATGCTCAGTTAGCAGAGGAATTGGAGACTATGCTTAATGAAGAAGCTCTAATTATGGAGGTTTTTGCACCAACACTCCAAGACGAACATAGGATAACTGTCTCTGATCCTATTGCTGCGTCTCCTCTCAACGCTGCCCTTGATCAGACGATACCTGCTGCGTCTGAAGAAGCATCCTATCTACAGACGATGGAGATTCCGTCTGAGGTAATAATTGTTGAGGACGCATGTTCTTCGTCTGATGAAGAACATGTTGTTATAAAGAAGATAGATGCACCATGGGTGAGATCTCACGCTGAGGTTATAAATCCAGAATATCTTTCACCCAAGCACAAGACTGACTATTCATTCCTTGACGAATTAGTCACAAGGAGATTTGCTGAAAGACTAGTCAAGCCTGACTGGATTCTTGGAGATGAACTTGAAGATATCTCCAATGAGGGTGAATCGTCTGAGTCTGCTAAAGATGGTTACTTAGCAGACGATGAAGACTGCTTTGTAAAGGACACTCCCTATATTGAGTTGAAGAATCCTTATCAGTACAGAGGTAAAAAGGGATTCCAACTTAGGAGATTTGTCAACCCCATCATCTATCACAAACCCCTGAAGCCAACGGACTTCAAAGAAGATTTCATCTATACCCCTGAAGAGCAACACGAATGGCTGAAGCGTCTGCCTTAGGAAAAACTGACCTCTTTAGACATCAAGGTTTTAGAAGAAATAAACAAATACAAGGATCATCTAGCTGAGTCGGTGATTGAAGGACCAACTCTTGGCTATGAACCCCACATTCCTTTTAGAGAAAACATCAAGTGGAAGGTTCAGCATGAACCCAATGCCCCTGGATTTCACCATTGCAGATATGGAGATCTCAGCTCCACCATCTATGAGCCAAAAGAGTGCTATCATTGACATATGGACGCCATTGATCGCCATGATCCTGTACCCTTCACAATTCCAATGAACCAAACAGAGTATGTAGGTCTAGGACATACTCTTGGAATTGTTCTTCCTTGGACAAGACCACATTGTTCAGGAATCTGTCCTCACTACTCCATCTTCCTTAACGAATATGAAGACCCCGAAGAATTTGCTCATGCGCTTCCTGAAGATTACAACACAGCATTCAGGCTGATGGCTAATGCTTGTAGAAGGGAAGAAAAAGCTAGATTGGCTTCCTTCTATCACATTGCAAAGAGAGAAAAGAAGGAGTCGAGATACTGTCCCTTCATGATGGGATCTCAATTCTCTTCTTTCATCTCAAACGTAACCAAGTTCTTCATCGTCTTAGACCGAAAACGACCTTGCTTGGTCAAGTTTTTGGCTAAAGGGAAAGAGAAGAAGACTTCTTCTGTCCCCAAAACCTTCAAGTTTGCAAGGCATATTCCCAAGAGACTTCTGTCTGCTGCATACTCGCATCTCAAATCTATTTAAGCCAAAGCCTCAAGGCCTATCAATCCTAAGATTCAAAGGATGATAGAAGATCATGAAGCCACTTCTGCCTTTTGCTCTAGGACTTCATTTGATGAAGATTCTACAATCTGTGGCAAGGTTTATCCTGGAGAAGGTTTCTCTTATACACATCCGTCTCAGGAACATCCAGATCTTGAGCTCTCTGTACCCAACAAAGTTTTTAATTGGCAATGGGAGAGGGACTTCACTATGTATCTCACACTTCCACTTTTTACTCTGCGTCTGATGAGGACTCCAACTGTGTTCATTGAAGATGATTCTGATCCTATTGTTGAAGAGCCTCAAACTCCATTTATTGAGCCTTTAACTGTAGTCATAAAAGAAGAGTCTGATCCTATTGTTGAAGAGCCTCAATCGCCTCTTGTGGAGAGCGCTGATAAAGTGAAGGTTACGGTTATTGAGGTTGAAGCCGTGAATGTTGATGAGTATCACACTCTGAAGCGTAAATATGATGCCTTGGAGGAGTATTGGGAACATCTTAGGAAGAAGAACAAAGAGCTTGAGGATAATCAAGTTACACTTACAACTGAGATGCAGCAGCTGAGGGAGATTGTCATGGGTCTTGTCCAACAGAAGTCTAAACCTCCTACTTGATGAAGTCTTTGATGATTCTTAGCCCAAGGGGGAGAATAACTTAGAAGGAAGGAGAGGTGGTGCTAAGGGGGAGCCTTCGTCTAAACGAGGATTATCCGTCTAAGGGGGAGTTAGCAAGATTTTTTTTTTTTTTTTGCTCTATTTTAATTGATTCTTTATTAGTTTGTATAGTTTTATACATGTATTCTTAGAGCTTTTGTTTTCTATATACCTTGTAACACTGAATATGGTTTACATTACATTGATGTAACGATTCTTATAAAGAGGTATTGATTCAAAAAATATCGTCTTGATGTAAATCTGACTTGTGCTTAAATTGTTCTTAGCTAACTTTGTCTTATGCAGATGCTTCCTTGAGAAAGTTATCAGTATGGTCTGTAATTATCAAAAAGGGGGAGATTGTTAGATCAAGATGATTAACATATCTAAAGTTTTGATTATTACAAGACAGACGGAACATTTCCAGACGGAACATCAATAAGCAAAGTCAGACGCAACAAGGACAGACGGAAGATGACCCTTCAAAGTTGAAGTCATTCGTCTGTCTCAAGTCAAGTCGTCAGACGAAAGGCTAAGACGAAAACTCTTAAGACTGAAGAAGTTCATCGTCTGCCAAAGAAGTGAAGCAAAGTATGAGTCACTCGCGCCAAGATTTCAAATCTTAAGAAGTACTCATTAGAAGCATCCAAGATCAGTATAGGGGTTCGTGCTTATATATGCAACTCGAAAAGGTCCTCACCGTTTTGTCAAAGTCTCTGTACAAAGTCAGAAAAAGTACTGCGCACGTTACCTAAATCTGCTGCACACGCCATCAATCACTTAAGTACTCTTTGACACCTTTTTGGACTTCACTTGGAAAATGCTCAACGGCATTCTTCTATGTCTAACGGATAGTTGAAGACTTTGCCTATTTAAAGACTTCGCTTCTTCAAAGTTCAGTTAGCGAACACGCTCCAAATATTTAACTATTGTGAATTCGCTCACTGTTGCTTCTGCTCTCCATTGTAAAACCCTCTCTGCGAAGAGGAAACTTTCTTTTTAAGAAAACTCTTTCAAATCCACTTGTATGGTGTTTTAGCCTGAGGAGGTTGGTTGTTCAAAGAATACCCAAGTTGTTTAGCCTGCGAAGGCTGTGTTCAAAGAATATCGTGTAATAGTCAGAAGTGGCTAGGCGCAAATAATACTTGTAACCCTTTCACTGTTTGTAGTGAAAACTCAGTTGTTACTAGGTAACTGGACGTAGTCTTGTATAGACGAACCACTATAAAAATACTTATGCATTTGTTTTCTTAAGTGTTTGACTAACGAGGATAATCAAACTATAACGTTTGTTCATTAAAATCAACTTTTGAAGATTAAGATAGTTTCGTCTGAACACCTTTAAACTCACATACGAAAGGAATAATTTTTTTAAGTAACACAATTCAACCCCTTCTTGTATTCTATCTTTTACACAACTATAAACTTCACATCCTAGGAGTCTAATAATTAAGTGTCTTCAACCATAAGAAAGAAATATGAAATTAAAGGATGAAATAGAATGGAAAACACAAAATTGTCAATGGATTCTAAATCAGTCTATTCTTGATTATAAGTTATCAAAACCAAAAAGGTTTATTACTTAGCAGAAGTCAATGAACCAATGATTTCATATCCTACGGAGCTTGATGAAGCTATTACTAGTGGTTAAGAATATAAAATTTAGCATTTTGACTAAAATGTGTACAACCGTCATAGAAAAGGATTTTACATTTACTGTAGAAACAAAAGCTTGACCTAAGTATGTAATAAATACAACTGAACTATTTAATCGCAAGTTTTATTGTTATAATTTCTTAACTCTAGCAAAATTTTAAAATAGACAGACTAAATGCCAATATTAGCCCTTTTAAGTTTTAAGACATTTTCATTTTGATCTTAAGTTTTAAAAGTCTCAATTTTATCCTTATATTTTGAAGTGACATATTCTGGTCTTCTAAGTAATTTTTGTTTAAAAAAATCAACATTGATATGATTTAAATTTTAAAATCATTCATTGAAAATTGTGATGACTTTTAGTTGTTATTATGTGTTTAAGAATAGAATAATAATATATTTTGAAAATATAAAGATCAAAATAATATATTTTTAACGAAAGTTTTTGAAAGGATTAAAATGTGACACTTCGAAAATATAAATGATCATATTGAGATTTTTTTAACTTAAAGGATAAAAAGAAAAAAACTTTAAATTTAAAGGACTAAAAATGAAATTTAGTAAAAAATACACGTTGATTCATTAAGAACATGGAATGAAAGCTATACATCTAGAGCTTCTACTTTTTTTTTGGTGTCTTCTTTACACACTTCAGTCTCTTTCACGTAAATGTAGAACATTCTCATGCTTCCCAAATATTTATAATGTTAAACAAAAAATAATCTAAAATAAACTTGAATCAATGAAACCAGACATGACAATTTTTATTGATAACTGATGCCCATTATTTTAATCTCATTATTCTAATAAAATTCTGAAATAAATCAAAACATAACCCTAAGACTAGCGACTATCCACTATGGACCACTTTTAATGCACTTTGACAATTCCATTGCAAGTCTTTATTGTACTGCTCATATCTTTATCCCTTTTATGTATCTTTTGATGCTTATTCATATAAAATAAAATAGCAATAGACTGTTTTAGTTAATTAAATAAAAGCATTCCAAACAAGTAACTATAAAAATTGTTATACTTATAAAATTATCGGCATGACTTTAGGTTTATGACTTTAGGTTGACGAAGCATCACTATTAAACTTTCTCTTTAACTGGGAAGAATTATTACTATCGTATACCTAAGCATAAACCAAACAGGGATAACTATTTACAGAGAGACATTTAAAATTCACAAATAAATACTACTAAAAATATAAACAAACATTTCCTTTATCATTGCACTTTTATATTAAACTAGTATGCTCTTTAATCATCCATATTGAAACATCGACTTGTACATTGGAAATATTTTAATATAATGACAACAAAACAATAAAACTTGTATAATAATGTAAATTTTCTAAACAAGAAACATATTATAATAATATTATCATATACTCTTTTTTTTTATCATCATTGGAATATGCAAATGAATTATCTTCGTCAATACCATATAATTTATCTTGCAAAAGTAATTGTTCACATGTTTTGATTGTGTGTTGTATGTAAGGATAATGTTTAATTTTTCCACTAAATTTACACAATCATGATAAGAAGACAAAATTCACTAAATTACATGTGAGGAAGATGAAAATAAAAATATTATAAATAAAAATTTTAAAACTAAAAGTATTTTACATTATAATTTATTTATTTAATTTATCCCCTGACAATCACCTTTATATATATATATATATATATATATATATATATATAAAATTAGTAGGTTAACTTAGTTACTACATTTACATTGTAATTTTACTCTCTAAATTTAAGTTTTTCAACTCTAACCCTCATCTTATTGGAAAAACAAACTATTATAAAAAATAATAATTTTCAATATGACCAATGAATCTCTCTTGTTATCTCTGTTATCCCAGATACTTAAGAATATAAATACCTTAATTTAAAAGTGGTGCTAATAAAAAAATCAATCTCTGCCTCACTAGGCAACGATGTATTTTGGTTCTGGTGGATGACTCCTTAAATATTTTGTTATTACAATAATATAATTTTTTTAATATTATATGAAAGGTGCGTTTGATTTTAATCCATTTTGTTTCTTTTTCTCTAGGTACAATTTATGAAAATAAAATTATTTTTTATAATATATTTTTTCTCGTTGCTTTTGTCATATTAACTTTCTACACTTTTTATCTGTATATTGTGATAATGGTTATTTAATACCTTCAAACTCTAATTTCTTTTTATTTTTTATTTTTTATTTTTAAAAGTTAAAAACTGAATTTTTATATTATATTCATGTTTGTTTTTAAAACTGGATTTTTAAAAGTTAAAAACTGAATTTTTATATTAAAAACTGAATTTTTATTTTTTATTTTTAGACCGTCAATGATATTACTATAAACATGGTCTGAAACCAAATAAAAACTTTAGGATGCAAATTTATTAAAATGTCAAGGTAAAAAGCATGAGCACGTTAATGTCTTTAGTGTGTATTGATAGCTCGTGATAATATGCAAGAGTTCCATTCTCCAATTTATAAGAAAAATAATTGGTAGATAATTAAAATATACAGACTAAGAATATAATTTAAAACTAGAAAATAACCATGATTAGAATTTTAGGAGGATAGGCATTTTCTTTAATTGTGTTTATTCTTATTTGGTTTAATAATTCATATTATTCCGTAAAGATAAATCTGATTTTTTTAATTCTTCTAACTTCTCCATGAATACTACTTTGATGAAGTTTTCATAAGTTAGAAATCAAATACTGAACTGAATCATAATATTTATAAACCTCTTGTTCCACACACACACATATATAAGTAGTTTATCTATAAAATCTAATGAGATCGTTTTCAAAGAGAGAAAACCTTCATCACAAACTAAGATATTTTTAACAATTATATCGATACAAATAAAAGATGTTTTGTTCACCTTTTACAAAGGGTTGACAAAGATATGGTTTCTTTATTGGAAATCATCGGAGACTTAACCGCTAATTGATATTAAAAAGTGAAACAAATGTTAATTGATATTAAAAATAGAAAGAGAGTATAAGTGATGTGATGCAATAAATACAGAGACCGAGTGAAATATGTATTAATGAGATGTTTCTTTCATTGAGTAAATTATATTGAGATTTTTTTAAAATAATATATAATATTTATCTACTTTTCAATATTAGTTTTATATATTTTTAAGAGTTTAATGTATACTGGGAAATAACAATCCTTGATGTGTTACATGAAAGGCTGAGGTGTGAAATCGAGATTTTATGTGGCAGAAATAAGATAAAGTAGATATTTTGAGTCATGAGCCTAATTGGCGATGGGACTTTCGCACTGGATGAGTCCTGCATGTACATCACATGTGAGCAAGTCAGGATACTCCTTTTGGCTACTCTGACACAATGATTATCTATCTGTCCGGTCTAGGCTAGTAGGTGATCATTGCCTATCACCACGCACAATATAAAAGCAATTCTCCCTTCTGCCCAAGGTAAGAAATCTATCCATCCAAAAGCCTAAACTTACTTAGAAAAATACTGACTTTAGCATCGGAGTGCTTTTAGCAGGTACCCGACCTCGTTTCGTGATTGACAAACCCCAACAACGTTGCTTGTGTATTCAGCTCGCCTGACTCCCTCGATAGGCCACATTTCGGCAAGAGCAATTGGCACTCACTGTGGGGCCTTGACAAAACTCATCCCGAGGCCACAAGGTTCATGGTACACACACGCAACCAAACTTATGCTGCATCTTTTTCTGCGAACATGGATCCTTCCCTCTTGAATACTCTGAAGACACATATTAAAGCCACTATGGCAGGGATAAGGCAACAAGTCAATGATGACATGCACAAGCTGCATACGCAACAACAAGCAGAAATAGATAAGTTGAAAGACCAATAGAGAGCAAAATTGGAGGTCCTCAGGAATCACATTCCTCAGACCAAGGAGGGGGTGCCCCGGAACATGGAAGAAAATTCCCCCAATCACTCCAAAACAAGGAACCGTTGGTCATGCCACCACTCACGATGCTCTCAGTATCCAGACAATCCCATGCCAGCAATGTGCGAATTCTGCAAGAAATCCCATTCCAGAATGTGCAAACTCACAGAAACCCCGAGTTACAGAAGTTGACTACCTTTCACTCGTTCACACCAAACATCATGCAATGCAAACTCCCTGATAACTGGAAATGGCCAAGTCTGCAAAGATATGATGGAACCTCTGACCCGATGTCTCACGTAAAGGCATATCTTACACAGGTCAGGTTAGTTTCAGATGACTTGCGAATCCACTGCCGACTACTTCCTACTACCCTCAAGGGCATGGCTCTAGAGTGGTACTACTCTCTTCCACCGATGTGCATCGAATCATTTGAGGCATTGTGCACCAAGTTTGTGGCTCACATTACCGATTGTAAACATGTATTGACAGATTCATCACTACAACATGTAGTCCAAGGAGAAGCAGAATCCCTCCAGGATTACATGGCACATTTTTAAAGGCCACCATGAACATTCCCGACTTGCATCCCGTGGTCGCCATGCACTCACTCAAGGTAAGGGTCCATCCCTAACCTTTTTCCAACTCCCTCTATGTCGAACCGCCACAGAACATGGATGAATTATGGGCCTAGGCTGTGAGATTCATGAGCATAGAAGAGAATGTTGCTGCTCGGAAACGAACAAGAGAACGGGTAGATAACATTCGATCCAACATGCCCTCGAAGAAAACTTGGGAATCAGAACCAAAGAAGAAACGTGTGGGAAAGTTCACAAACTATACCCCCTTGAATCAACACAGACCTAGTCCGCCTCCCAGTACCGTGCCCGACTCCTCGGAATGCCGATGTCAGGCGCTCTTGCAGCTTCCATCAAAACCATGACCGCAACACGGAAGATTGTCTAAAGTTAAAGGATATATTGAGGAGCTGATTCGAACCCTAATTCGGTTTGTTCGGTGAGAAAACTGAGATGGGATGGAACCGATATAATGGGGTTCTTGGAAGGAAAAGAGGATAAATCATCAGGGTCAACATTCAAGCGTAAGAGGAGGTGAGAAGGAACGAAATGCACAACCAGCAGAGCAAAGCACCCAAACTCCTTCCGGAGTCTGAGGTACAATTAATACAATTGTAAGGGGGTTTTATAGATGAGGACTTCAGCACTAAAGACCCTGACCATGATGACCACATGGTAATATCAGCCGTAATTGCTAATTGGAAGGTGAAAAAGGTACTCATAGACCAGGGAAGCTTGGCTGACATCTTATACTAGAGTACATTTGGTAAGTTAGGCCTCAGCTCGAATCTCATCTAACCCCACAATGAACCCCTGCTCGGATTCGCCAGAGAAAGAGTCCACACCAGAGGATTCATAAACCTATTAACAACTTTCGGTGAAGGGACGGAACATAAGACACTTATGGTGTGATACTTGTTGGTGGACGCAGAGACATTGTATAACATAATTGTAGGAAGAAAAACTTTGAATCAGCTCGATGTCGTTGTTTCCAACCCGCATCTAGCAATGAAGTTCCCCTTGGGTGCACAAATCGTCACAATTAAGGCCAATCATCGCACAATGCAAGAATGCTATTCCCAAAGTTTTAAGACCAAGAATCGACGATAGGTACCTCCAGAGGACATGTGAGAACCGGAGGATTCCATTGCTGGGTGTCACAATGTCGAGGTCGAGCTAGACCCTCGTTTCCAATCCCCGGAGGAAAGACCAAAGGCCATGGAGGAGACTTCTAGTCTGCAAATCGGACTGAAGGTAGGATAGGTGGTCAAAATAGGACTACACATAGATGCGCCGACAAAGATGAAATTTGAACATGTTCTGAAGGCGAACGCTGACTTGTTCGCATGGAGTGTTGGCGATATCCTAGAAATAGATCACGAGTTTTTATGTTACAAACTCGCTATATTACCCCAGGCCAAAAAATGTGTTTTTGGAGTGAGAGGAGGAAAGTTTCTAGGATTCATGCTGACTTCAAGGGGAATAGAGGCTAATCCCGATAAGTGTGAAACAATTCTCCAAATGTGGCACCTAGAGACTTTGAAAGAGCTACAACGGCTGAACAGACGTTTGGCCGCCCTTTCACGATTCCTTCCAATGTTAGCTAAAAAAATACGCCCATTCTTTAAGATACTGAAGAACAATCAGCGATTTGAGTGGAACAAGGAGTGCGAACAAGCATTTGAAGAAATCAAGAGACAGATTTCTACTATTTCGGTGTTAAAAAAGCCCGACCTCCCACAAGATTGACTTATACCTATTAGTTGCACACTCCACGATAAGTTCGGTCCTCACAATTGAGAAAGAGAAGCATCAGTACCCTGTATACTTCATTAGTCACACTCTCCTACCAGCCGAAGAGCGATATCAGGTTATAGAGAAACTGATCTTAGCCCTAGTATTCTCAGCCAAGAGACTGCGCCATTATTTCCGAAGTCACGAGATCATTTTAAGGACGGATCACCCTTTGAGACAGGTACTTCAAAAACCTAACCTTGCAAGAAGGATAACCGCCTAGTCTGTGACACCCCGTCTTGTCGTCACTAAAATACTTTTCATTGTCTTCTTTTATTTATTTATTTTGAAAAGGTTTCCTTCCTTTAAATTTCTTTGAATGAAAATTTTAAAACACTTTATATTTCCAAAGAAAACGACACCATCATAAGTCTTAACATAAACATACATCAAATATTATTCACAAAACGTTACAAGAGTACGTAATATTGTGATAACTATAATATACACTTTATTCACAAAAATCCTCATGTTAGCTATCCTTCCTTCACATCTCCAAATAGAATTATCCTGTTAATCTGCTCCCCCAAATAAAATTTAAGATCATCACAGGTGTCAAACCACAGACACAAACACGCAAGGGTAAGTTCCAAAATATAAATAACAATACATAACATATAAAAAAATATCAATAATAATACATATCATACTCACATAAATAAATAATGAATTATGACTAAATGAAATTTCTATATGATGCATGCTCCAACCTCAACTCCCAAAAATATGCAATGTGGTACCATATCAGATAATACGACATCATCATCGTAAAACTTACCGACCAGTTGGGATTCCACAGTGGTGCACAGAATCTCATAAACAAACATGTGATCATCATGAGTTAAATGAATTCTCACCATAAAAATCCCCCAAGTCTAGCATCACGCCTAGACGCACGGATTAAATTTATTATCTGCACCTCTAACCGAGGTCACCTCTTTTGAGGCATGCATGAATGAATGAAATCTTATCCTCCTTTTTCAAAATATCAAATAAAAAAAATACCAACTAATGAGTATTACAAGACCAATCCATAATTATATCACACGTTAGTGATTGATAATTTATAGTCCCAACCGTCAAAATTCACACCACAAGTCATCAAAGTGCATAATATAACAATTAATCACCATCTCAAACATCATCCAAAACTATAGAATAGGTCATCCAAGTTCAAAGAAAAGATGTTCAAACACAATCCAAATCATCATCAAATTCCACCACACAAAACATCATAGTTCAAAGCATAAGAAAATTAACCGTTATAAATTTAGAATTTTAACGTTTTTAATTATTAGGTGACTTTTAATTACTTTTAGTTGCTGCCCATTCTATTTTAGTAATTGATACATCTTGGTCAAAAGGTTTTAAGGTTCAAAACAACTGAAAACCATGTTAAACATCCTTTAAAAATAAGTTTTCAAATTACTCTTTAAAACCGTTAAAAATCTTCATAACATTAGAGAGTCTTAGGGAAAGCTTGAACTAAAAATTATTTGATTAGACAATTCAAATTTTCTTTTACATATAATAAAGTACCTTATAACATTATTATGATATAACGCATGAATTCAAAGTTATGCATGTATATAATATCCCCCAAGAAAATTTGAAATAAGTAATAAACTTATAAGTTTCAAGTAAGGTGGCAGAGCCTCCTAGTTAGAATCTTATAATTTTATTCAAAAAAAATAATTTTTCATATAAAGATTAAAATAGAAAAGAGTTTAGAAGCTTTAAAACACAAAATTTCACAAAGTTTAGTAATTTAGAACCTTTAGAAACTTTGAAAACCTAAAGAATTTGAAAACTTCCCTTACCTAGATTTCTTTTGGCTACTCTTTGGAAGACTTTGAGAAAGCTTTTGAAGGTTGAAATGGATTGGTATCACTGTTCTCTCAAACTTACTTGAAGAAGGTTAGGGTGAAAGGTGAAGAAATTTTCCAAAAACACTTGAAATGGTGCAAAAGGTGCTAACGTTTTTTTTTTTTTTTTTTAATTTGAAAGTAAAGAGGATGTGGGTGATTTTGGGCAAGTAAGTCACGTTGTGAAAAACTGCCTACACCTTGCTGTATTTATAGTTGAAAAAAAATTAATAAAATAAGCATGTAACTAATTGGTTAGATAAAATTGGTTTCCTTAAGCATTAGTTACTTTAAAAGTAACTAAGTCATTAAATGCATGAGATAAGACTTATCTTATCTTCATTTAATGCTTTCATATCTTATCTTCAATTTGACTCTTTCTTCCTTCATGGCACATGGCAATTTGTGAGGTGTGATGGCTAAAAGGTTTCTAAATGTCAAAATTTTACAAATTGTCATAATTTGCTAAAAATTACTAAATTTTATTAGTTTTGAAATCTTTGAATGGTTAACGTGGGTTTCTTTCTATGTCCACCTTGACATCTTCCTTTCATCTTTTTCATTCATAGTTAATTATTTTACAATTAAGAAACACTAATTGTACATAAATCCATGTAATAGCAATTTAAAAATTAAAGTTTTATAATGATTTTAAATGCTAATCTCTCTTCTAAATTTTATGATTCTAATTCCATTCTTCAAATATCATATTTGATTATACCATAATTAAGACAAAATTATAAAGATTTTAAAAATTATTTTTCCCTAATTTTATGGTTCACAGATTGTTTTATATAAATTTTCTAGATGTTTTCTGTATTTTATTTACAGAAAATTTGTTATACAGTGTTTCATTCCAACCTGTATATTTATTTATCCTACTCCTAATTCTACATATTATGGGTCATATTCCCTTTGATTTCCTTGTTGTTTTAATTTTTCAACTTGTACTGCGTGTACAACCGCAGTTCAGAAAATAATTAAATTTTTCTAAAACTGTATATTTTTAGAATAAGTAAATTCTCATGTGTAACAATATATAATTTTTATATATTAATTCTTAATAGATTTCTGATGCAAATCCATGAGGAACTTGTAAGGGATCTTCATGAATAAGCAAAGGGGTGCCCCAATCTTCATTCACCAATGTTCAATCACTCTTAAACAACAGAATAAATCAATATATAGCAATGATAGCTCATGGTCAACACTAAAGGGGGAAGAAAGAAATCAAAAATGGAAGAAGTTTAGGAGATGGAAAGCGCCATGAACATGGAGTTTAATAAGCTTGGTAGAAGAATCGCCACTTGGATCATGGATCCATGATAAGATTCAAGGTTCTTAGAAGAAACCCTAGGAGAGCTCTCTCCTTTTCTCAAGACTTTAGTCTTAGAAATTCTCTATTTCATATATTGACCAAAAGTGAGTACAATACAAATGTTGACCAACTTAAATGAAAGTGCAATGGGCCTAAGGTTAGAAATCTGAAATGTTCTCCACCCTAGGATGAAATGAGTGATCAATGGTGAGATGAGAGACACCCTAGGCTGAGCACACTTCACAATTACAAGGCCCAAATCCAAGTCTTAAAATAAATACATAATTGAAAGAAACTAATAGGCCTAAACAATTAAACAACTCGCTGGAAAATTCTGGCAGTATCCAAACGTTACTTTCAAGCCCAATTTCCTCCTAGATGAAGCTAGAACTGGGCTTTTATGTCTTCATAGCTTTTGTAGCCCTGTAAGTTAACTTTACAAAGACATCAAGAACAACTAAATTGGAGTTGTGTAGCCCAAGTTATGCTCCGAATACTAAACCTGGTCAGACAGTCAAAAACATAGCGAATTTTATTAGAAGCTCAATTTATTAAAAAGTAAGGTTGAAGAGTTTGTTGAGCTTTTGGAGATGGTCCTCCATCAAACCCTCCTTCTTATGGCCAACTTGTCCTCAAGTGGCCTTAGGTTCTTACCTACAATAAAAATAATCCACCCGGATCAAAGATCAAGCAAACTCTATCAAGTTTAACATTTAATAACAAGATGCTTTGTCTACTAATATCATTAACACAATGTAGAGAAGTAAAGGAAGAATGCAAATGATTTTCTATGATAAAATTTAAACTCCAAGGAGTCTCTAATTCCTCCTTTAAATGTATAGATACTAGTTCTTTAATCCATGTGTACTCCACTTTGTTGAAATTCTTCTTTAAGATACTTCTTTTAGGTGTAGAAGCTTGTGATGTTCCATCTTTCTTAAATTCATTCTTCCACCTAAAAGGATATTCAACATCAAAAAGAGAACCATTAGTAGGCTCAAGTAAGAATTCCAACTTAGTATTCTCAAATATTTTCCAAGGTATAATTCCATGAGATTCTATTGTGTCACAAAAAGTGTTGTGCAAATTAGAATTAATATGAGAAGTAAAAGGCAAGGAAGTCTCCCTTTTTGATAATGCATAATCTTCAAGTACTCCTTTCCCTCTTCCCAAGTGACTCCATGGTTCCTTTATGCATAACTTCTCACTTGATCCTAGAACACAATAATACTTCTTGAGAGTGAAACTCTTATCTCTCTCACAAGGTGCCTTTGGTCTTTCAAAAGATGTGGAAGTTTGTAATTTGCCCTCCTTCTTAAATTCTTCCATCAACCTATATGAACAATCAATATCATGAAAATAATAGTTAGTAGGCACAATTAAAAATTCTGCACTTCTAAATTCAAGAATTTTCCAAGGTTCAATGTCATACGATTCTAGTGTAGGGTATGGAATATCATTTTTATTACAAGAGAGAGGAATAGTGAGTGATAAAGATTTTTCCTCAAAGGGGAACTCAAACTCTATAAGTATTTCTTTCTCTTCATAGTTTTTGTTCCAAGGCTCACTTATGCACAACTCTTCACTAGGCACCAAAACAAAAGAATTTTTATCAAGATGGTCATAAGAAATTTCACAAAGGTCTTTAAGTGCCTTTATTTCTACATCTTCATACAAGAGATTGTCAATATCCTCTTCATAGTCATCCTTTGGAACCATACCTACAATATTGTCAAAATAAGAATCAAGAGTTTCAAATGAAGGGTTAGCACAATCAAGTAAAGAATCATTTTTCTCCTTTAATTGTTTTTCCATCAACTCTATTTCCTTAATTTCTTTTTCCCTCAATTCTTTTTCTCTCAATTCTCTCTCTTTTAGCTTCTTTTCTCTCAACTCTTTTTCTTTCAAATCTTTTTCTCTCCTCTTATACTTAGTTTCTTTTCTCTCATACTCTTCTCTAATCCTTCTCTCTTTGCTATCTCTATATTCCTTCCTAAATTCATAGTAATCTCTATCACTTCTTTTATATGAACTAGGATACCTCTCTTGATTTCCTCTTCTCTCATTTTTTCTCTTATGTTCTTCCCTTAGTCTCCTCTCAAGGTCCTCCCTCTTACTCTCCTCTTCCCTCAACCGCCTAACATTTTCCCTTCTCAACTCATTCAATGTCTCCATAAAGCATTTCAAAAATCTAACATCACTAGGAAGTATTTGGTCTTCTATATTTGGGAAAATATCTCCCATGGCTGCAAAGAAAAAGGATTAGTATACAAGAAAAATATAAAGCAAATAAACCTCACCACTCAACTAAGTGTTTCACTCAACACTCTTGTATCACTCTTTAGAAGGCTTTTTCTATAAGGTTCACACTTACCTTTTTCCTCTCAATCTCCTTAGAGTTTCTTGAGAAACCTCTATCAATTATCAATGTCCAAATAGCCCAAGTGAAAGAGGAACAATTCAACTACAAGCTTAAGGAAATTCAAAGGAGACAAATACTCAAGACAAAACTACTAGGAAGCCAAGAAGACAAGCAACAAAATAAGACTCAATGAATAATTAGTTACTCAAAAATTGAAATTAATGATCAAGACAATGTTTAATATATTTACTGCACTAATAATGAAGGAAAACTAGTATTTAAAACTGCAAAAATCTTTGAAACAAAAACTCAAAGAATGGAAGAAATCACATGCACTTTTGCTGGAAAATTGGCTGAACCGTCACCAAATCTGCCCAAACTTGTGAAATTTTTTTAGCATAGCAAATGAGCTTGGAAAATTATAAAACTTTCCAGTTGAGCTTATATATATGTATATTGAATGACCAAATGCCCAGAATTCACCAAAACAACGTTTAACCCCTTGAACCAACTTCAAACCCGAAACTGATACAGCAACAGCAGAACCGTCACTAAGCTGGAACTTAGGCTTGGAAGTTGGCTCAAAATGACTTGAAATTTTGGGGATTGGTTTGGGTGATATTTATGCAAAAAATAAGCTCAAATTAAGGCGCAGGGCAGACACAAATAAGGGTCCAAAAACAGGGCAAAAACAGGGCAAATATGTCTAGGCACATGCAAAGCACACCACAAGTTCAAATATTATGCTATTAGCAAATTTGACACAATTTGTAATATGATGCTTGAGCCTAATGAATAATGTTGCCTAATTGAGCTTGGACACTAAATTTTTGGGTGTTTAATGACCTAATTTACCAATGTACTGCACTCAATTTTTCCAAAAATTTTCTACTAACAAGAGCTACTACTTTTTCACTCAATTTTTCTTCAAACTTCTTTTCTTGTATTTTTTCTTTTCTTGAATTTTCTTTGACTCTTTCTTTTGAGTATTTTTTCTTGCTCTTTTCCTTTCTTTTGTTTTTCTATATTTTTCTCATGCCTTTTCTTTGCTGGATAGTCCAAGTATAGGCTCAAAAACTCAAGCAAGTCAAGTCAAACTTTGCTAACATGTAAAATAATGCATGGTAGTGGTAACTTGATCTTATAATGAGCAATGCACATAGTAATAACACATATAAGCACTAATTAAGCCACATATGATGCAGGGGATTCAAATTCCAGCAAAGGGACTTAAAATATATATTGAGAAAATTCATCAAACACATGGGGGCTATTGACTAGAATGTGTCTAACATGTAAAATAAGCCATGTATGATCTACCATGAGTGTCAGAACATCTCTTCTATGTATTGGACAGCCAAGACACACAACAACAACTCAACAAAAATTCAATTGAATAAAAAATTTAAATAAAAAAGATAGGAGCTAGACTCAATACCACAAGTGAAGAACAACTAGGTGAAGAACAAGCTCTTGATACCAAATTTTGATGCAAACCCATGAGGAACTTGTAAGGGATCTTCATGAATAAGCAAAGGGGTGCCCCAATCTTCATTCATCAATGTTCAATCACTCTTAAACAGCGGAATAAATCAATATATAGCAATGATAGCTCATGGTCAACACTAAAGGGGGAAGAAAGAAATAAAAAATGGAAGAAGTTTAGGAGATGGAAAGCGCCATGAACATGGAGTTCAATAAGCTTGGTAGAAGAATCGCCACTTGAATCATGGATCCATGATAAGATTCAAGGTTCTTAGAAGAAACCCTAGGAGAGCTCTCTCCTTTTCTCAAGACTTTAGTCTTACAAATTCTCTATTTCATATATTGACCAAAAGTGAGTACAATACAAATGTTGACCAACTTAAATGAAAGTGCAATGGGCCTAAGGTTAGAAATCTGAAATGTTCTCCACCCTAGGATGAAATGAGTGATCAATGGTGAGATGAGAGACACCCTAGGCTGAGCACACTTCACAATTACAAGGCCCAAATCCAAGTCTTAAAATAAATACATAATTGAAAGAAACTAATAGGCCTAAACAATTAAACAACTCGCTGGAAAATCCTGGTAGCATTCCAACGTTAACTTCAAACTCTATTTCCTCCTAGATTAAATCCGAACTGGGCTTTGGATCTTCATAGATTTTGTAGCCCTTTAAGTCAGCTTTCAAATGCCACCAAGACGAAATTTATTGGAGTTTTGTAGCCCACATTATGCTCAAAATACTGAACCTGGTCAGCAGCCCGCTGGAACATCCTGGCAGTATCCAAATGTTACTTTCAAGCCCAATTTCCTCCTAGATGAAGCTAGAACTGAGCTTTTATGTCTTCATAGCTTTTGTAGCCCTGTAAGTTAACTTTACAAAGACATCAAGAACAGCTAAATTGGAGTTGTGTAGAAGAAGTTATGCTCCGAATACTAAACCTGGTCAGACAGTCAAAAACATAGCGAATTTTATTAGAAGCTCAATTTATTAAAAAGTAAGGTTGAAGAGTTTGTTGAGCTTTTGGAGATGGTCCTCCATCAATTTCTCATACGAAATACAGAACAAAATTGTCCACAGATGATAATATAATTAAAATAGTGAATTTACAGTAAATCAGAAATATTTAATAACGTTCAAAATGTCAAATAGTAATGAAAATGTCAAACAGTAAAATTATTTTTCTGCTACGTTTTTATTTACAAACGTAATCGTGATTTTCTCAAATTTCTTAACAGTATTTTTATAAGATAACAAACTGGTTTGAATTACGTTTTTCTTCCTAATTAAATTATAACAATAACCAGTTAAGATGCACATTTTTATGGAAATTTTAGTAAACATTTTAACTATGTTTTTCATATACGTAGTTATTTACATAAATTAATTTTTGAGGGTGTTACATAGTCTGTAGAACCCTTTGAGTTCGGCATGATATATCAAAGTTGAGGTCCGATGAAAGCACAATTCCTCACAGATTTTTTGACTAAACTACCGCCGAAGAGGAACCTAGAAAAGAAATGGACGCTTAGTGTTGACGAGTCGTCCAACAAAAAAGGAAGCGGAGTAGGAGTCATCCTGGAAGGACCAAACAACCTTATCTTGGAACAGGCAGTTAGGTTCGAATTCCCAACATCAAACAATCAGGCCGAATACGAAGCTCTATTGGCCGGGTTACGGTTGGCAAAGGAAAATAGGGTGAAAAATATCAAGTGTATTTCTAACTCCCAATTAATAACGGGACAAATGAAAGAAGAATATCAAGTTGAGGAACCCCTTCTCCAAAAGTACTATCTTCTAGCTAAAAACCTGGCCAACCAGTTTAACCAATTTGAGATACACCATGTCCCGAGGACAACGAATGAGCGCGCCGACGTACTCTCCAAGTTAGCTAGCACTAAGAAGAATGGTCAGCATAGGACTCTCATTCAAGAAACTTTATCCCAACCCAGTTGGGAGCAAGGAGAAATATATTCAATCACAAGCATCGGTCCCATTTAAATGGAGCCTATCATCCAATTCTTAGAAAGCGGAAAGCTCCTTGTCGAGCCCAACGCGGCCAAGCGCCTTAGGCGACAAGCTGCATGGTATACCTTGCATAATGGTAAATTATTACGACAAGGCTTCTCTTCACCCTTTCTCAAGTGCCTCACCCCAGATCAAGCACATTACATAATGAAAGAGCTACATTAAGGTATTTGTGGAATGCACATCGGGGTAAGAACTATGGCCAATTGAGTACTACGAGCAGGATATTACTGGCCTACGATAAAAGGAGATACCGCCAATTACTCAAAGCGTTGTCTTGATTGTCAGAGGCTCAACAACTTGTCATGTCTTCCCCCGACCAAGCTACACACCATAGTATCCGCTTGGCCATTCATGACATGGGGAATAGACATTCTGGGTCCTCGGAAAAACAAGTAAATGTGATTAAACCTTAGAGAAAAAAAAAACGTCTAAGAAGAAGAACCTCAGAAAAACGAGTAAATACGATTAAACCTTAGACGAAAACGTCTAGGAAGATGAACCTCGAAAAAATGAGTAAATGCGATTAAACTCTAGACGAAAACGTCTAAGAAGATAAACCTCGGAAAATGAGTAGATACGATTAAACCTTAGACAAAAACGTCTAAGAAGATAAACCTCAAAAAAAATGAGTAACACGTTTGAGAAGAAAGAACTCGGACAAAACGAGTATAACGGTAAAAGCCTCGGCGAAAGCATAACCTCGGAAAAACGAGTATAACGTTTAAAGGAAATAAACCTTGGGAAGGCGAGTAAGTGCGGCCAGAATTATGTAATTACACCGAGCAGTACAAAATAAATTATAAAAAGAAGAAAGTACAAGTCAATACATCAAATATCCCCAAGGAAAGAATCTTAAACGACACAAAGAACTGTGAAAGCTTTAAGTCACCTACAACCTCGGTGTCCGACAAACAACAACAAGAATTTGCAAAATATAAACGTCGGGATGATCCCTTGTTCCTAACAAAGGACGATGGCTGAGGATTCGCCATTCTTGCTTTAGCCCTCCGCGAGAGAAAAAGGAGGAATCCTAAGAGTGAGAACCCCTCCTTGTTCCGCCCTCGTAAAAAAGAATCTTGTCAAAATCAACGACAGAACTTTTCAGGGGACGGGCCGATGGCCGAGGATGATGACAAGGAACGGACCCCTGAGTAGATTTTGACCATGAAACCCAAAACAGGCCTCACCTCCTTGCTCAAAACTCCCGGACCAAGGTTTTTTCATTCACACATCATCCAAGCAAGTAAACCAAGTACAAATCATCCAACGACGTTTCCAGTAACAGTAACAAGGAAACAATAGCCATACAAGCAAAAAGTTATTATTATTACCCATGAGGGGCAAGCAAAGCTATTATTATTACCCATGAGGGGCAAGCAAAGCAAAGGAAACACAGAGGAAACGAAAGAATGATGCCTATTTATACTAGTAGGGCGCCTCGATAAAAGAAAATAAAAGTATCGAAAAGAGAAGGCATGAGAAACATAAAGAGCATGTCCAATCAGAGTAAGATGCGTATGAGGAAAAAAGTAAAATCAAGTTCCAAGAAACAGACCAAGTTCCATGAAATAAAAAACAAACACATCCTTAATCGTCTATGAGGGCCCTATTGACAACAGCCTTAGTCTCATCAAAGAATGAAGTGTCAAAATCAGGCATATGAAGCTTGAGTTGGTCAAGAGCACGCTTGAACCCTTCGGAAAAAGCTTGTAAACCTGTTTCACACTTCTTATCGACCTCAGCTTCAAGTTCGACGACCTTGTCAACATAAGTCTCGTTGACATCCTCGGCCTCCTTCAATTCGCCCTCAAGCTCAGCAATTTTTGCACCAGCCACCAACCACTTCTCCTTGACCTCGGCAGAAGCAGTCTTCTATTTAACCATTTCCTCTTCAAAACTTTTTTGGACTTCTTCCTCCTTGATTCGTGCTTCCTCCTTGCTCGCCTCAAACAAAGTCTCCATTTCGTGTATCTTCTGGCGGAAGTCCTCCACTCCTCGGGCCATCAACCCCTTTTTCATTTTTCGACGCCTCTAGACGACTCCTCAGTTGGCTCCTCTATGACCTAGTAGCTCTTAATTCAACTTTTCTATCTCTTTGGCCTTCTCCCGAGCTTCACCACTATGGAGAAAGTCCTCCCTGAAGGAGCAAAGCAAGAAATAAGCAACAAGAATACATCAGGATAAAAGAAAATGGTGTATTAAGACGTACATGTAGTGATGAATCGTTAATAAGCACCGCATTACCATGATGTGGATCCCATCCACTACAGTCGGCCTACCCACAAAGTTCAGTAGCTAAGTGTCATATGGGATAGGGAAAATGCCGCTAGAGCTAGAAAAATGGTGTCCTCAGAGCCCAGTATTCCAAAGGGAGGTCACCCCGGGATGGCGAACGGAAATGTGCTCGAGACGAGGAGATTTCTCCTGGCAACCATGAAACAAAATTCCAAGGGGAGGAGGACAAGCCCCAACGGAAGAAGTTGATGAGGATCTGATGTGCTGGGCAGTGTCTCCGATGCCTGTGCTTCCTCGACACTAGTATCCGGAGTAGGAAGACCTCCCCTAGCGGTGGAAGACTCCACCATAGGATAGTCCCTCACCTTAGCAGCATCACTCTACTCTAGGACTGAAGAATCACTAATCAGGATGGGGGAGACCTCGGTACGTCTCCTCACCTCTCCTCCCAACCGTGTCTTCAGTCTCTTAAAGGGACGTGCCTGAGTAGCCGAGCGCGAAAATTGACCAGTCCGGGAAAAAGATCTCTGCTCTAACATTATCTCTGCAACAGAAAAAGGCATCATTATGTAATAAAATCCAAATAAGGAATGAAGGGTGAACGCACAAAATGAAAATACCTAAAAAGAGTGCCCTTGGATCCTCAACGTGTGACAAAGATAAAAGACGATGGGCGTCGAGGAGACGATCTAGGGCCCTCA
Organism: Hylodesmum podocarpum; assembly: GCA_026586105.1. Taxonomy (NCBI): domain Eukaryota; kingdom Viridiplantae; phylum Streptophyta; class Magnoliopsida; order Fabales; family Fabaceae; genus Hylodesmum; species Hylodesmum podocarpum. Next base: position 2,726,282 of record JALJEV010001403.1, on the reverse strand, counting down.
GATTTTCTACACTTTGCTTCTTGGAAGTGGAAAGCAAGCAATTAGACTAAGACTTAAATCTTATTGGGGCAGATCGATAAAATAGAAACAAAGGAGAACCATCCTGACCAAAAAGAATACTCCTATCTCCAGGGCCGGGGTAAACTTTAAAGAACTTGTCTTTGAAAGCCTTAAAGGATTGGCATAAACAGTAAAAAGGGGGTCGTCTTAAGCCCCGGTAAAAGAAACCCAACCCACTCTCACCCCGTGCTTCAATTGGTAAAAATATATGAAAGCCAACGTTGAACATTCAACATCGAGATAAGTACAAAGGAGCTGAAACGCCTTTAACAAAGCCCAGCTATTAGGATGAAGTTGGCTTGGTGCAACATTTATCTTTCTCAAAACCTCGCACTCAAAAGAAGATAGAGGAAACGTCACATCAAACTTACGAAGCAAACGCTCAGACACATACACGAAATTTGCCTCCCCCTCAGATGGCCTCATGAAGACACTCTCATCAGAAGAACAAGCTTCAACCCTTAAAAGATGACCCTCAGAATAACACAAATAGGATTGACACTCAAGACCTCGGAAACGTGGTTTGCACTCAAAATCGATTTGTAGGCATTAACCTCGTCTATTATCCAATGATACTCACGACTAATGGGAGGAAAAGATTGCTTGCGATGAATGATAACCACTATCGAATGACTATCAAAAGCTAGATTTATCCCCAATTAAACTTGTAATATAGAGGAATCAACCTAGGTCATCTCTCAGAAGACATACATACATTCAATTCGGAATTGCTCACTATTAGGAGGGGGATTTTCATGAATTAATGCAGCAAAACCTAAACGGAATAGAAAATACAAAACTGAATGAAGAACTAAAGACAAAATTGGAATTTAAACATAGAGCAGCAGCGAAGTGTAAATTGAAGCAATGAATGATAAATGCAGAAAATGAACAGTAGCGTAAATCTTGAGGAGAATTAGGAATTGAGAATAGAATGGAGAAATGTAAACTAAAACAATGAATTAAGCTAATTGAAACAATGCATTAAACAGAAGAGAAGTGCAGAAAAAAGAATCAAGCACAGTAGCATAAAGTGTGAAAACCTAAACGATCAAGAACAGAATTATAAAGCGTAAATGTAAATTGAACCAGAGATTTATTGCAGAATTGAAGAAGAATCAAAGTCAAAGAACTGAATTCAATTGTTGCAGTAGCTACAGTTGTGAGGAGAAATTGAATACATGAAGATTGAAAGTGAAGAAGTAAAGCATGAGGAGAAGAGGGAACAGAGAAAAGTGAAACGAGAGAAGAGAGAATTGTGCAATCGCACAATTCAAACTTGTACAAGAAGCTAGAAAACAGAATTATGAGAAGTCCCCTTTCAATTCGCGCCCAAACAGCTATATATAGCAGGAAAAACGTGCCACCCTTAAGTGAAAACACGCCCTGGCGCGTTTGTGCCGCAAGGGGCAGTGAAACGCGCCACTTGAGCGCGCCCTGGCGCGTTTTTGCCGCAAGCAGGGCATGAGCGCGCCACCCTGGAGCGCCCTGGCGCGTTTTAACAGCCATGGATGCTCAACTTGGCTTGCTCTGATCTTGATTTGGGCTTCCCTTCTTGTTCTTCTTGATGGCATCTTCATCTTATATCCATGGCTAGCATTCAATCTCCTCCTTGCTCCTATCTCTTCTTCATTCTTCATAGTTCTAGAAGCGACTGCACAAGAATCAATATAGAATCATAAGAACTTATGGAATTTTAACTATTATTTACTACTACTACTAAAATATACTTCCAACACAATATCTAAGATAAACTACCAAATTATAACACATATAATAGCTAATTGACCTGAAAACAAAGTAAAGAAAATGTATATAAAATGGATTATCAAATACCCCCACACTTATTCTTTTGCACTCCGGGGCAAAACTTACTAAAAGAAGAATTGATGTTATGTGAACTGAACCAATTCCAGTTGAGCCACAGATGCATATAAAGAGAAAGGGACAAAATTCAGAGCATCAAGATCAACAACGATTCATGAATCTAATGTGCATCCAGAACAAACAATTTGACAAGTTGAGTTAAAGAATGAATTCAAAGTGATAGAACCTCACAAGTCAGTGTTTCCTCTTGACTCTCAAGTGTTTAGGATTGTATTTGCACTCAAACACATCATGCAAGTTAGCACTACCAGATTTTTACAAGCCTCTAATTTCAATAACTTGAAACACATGCAATTAGAGATCAAAAGGACTTTATTAAGCTTGTAATGTGGCCAAGGTGCAGGTGGGATAAAAGAGGGATTATTTAGGCTAATAACCAAGAGAAAAGAGGAGCAATGGGGAATAAATCTAATAAGCATGAAGATTACCCTCCTAGCACTTACCTCTTTTTGGTTTCCCACTTATTTCCATCCTGAATTTTCATTTCCTTCTTTTTCTCTTTTCTTTCTTTTGCTTTCTTATAACTTTTGGTGCTTTCTTTTCTTCTTTCTTTTGCTTTTTTTTTTTTTTCTTTTCTAGATTTCCTTCTTTGCAGCTTTTGGTATTTTATTCTTTGTATCTTTTTCTGTATATATATATAGATATATTTTTCTGTGTATTTGTTTTCTTTTGCATAACCAATGCTAATCCATTTACTAACTTCACATATCAGAATTGTCCTAAAGGGTTATACCCCCACACTTATTTAAAACCTATTCCCAAAACAATTCCAAGGCTCCTTTAATCCCTAAGGTTAGGGAACATCATTGTTTTCCATTTTTCGGCTTGTAATGAGCTTAAAATTGAAGAAAGGGAAATAGAGGCTCAAAAGGGGATGACAAGGGATAGATATGTAAGGTGGGCTCATTTGGCTAGTGGCTTAAGAAGAAATTTGCCTAAATCATTTCAATAATGCATGTGATCAAGAAATATCAGCAAGAGTCAAGGAAAAATCTAGAGCAACTAACAAGATGAGTGTAGTCACACAAGAAAGAAATTTGAAGGAAAGAATAGTTCCTCCATATAAGGCTCAAACTCTCACAAGGTTTATTTTTCTATCACTAATTATCCAAACTTTATCTTCAAGTCAATTGCAATTCAAAGATGCACACATAGGTTATAAGAAGATTGAAGAATCTATCAACTAAAAATGTTTGTAACTTCCACAGTTTATACACCTGTAACTTCAAAGAAAAGGTATGTTTCACATTTACTATTATTTTCCTTTCAACACTCAACCAGAACAAAAACAGAACAAAGAATTAAAGAAAACAGAACAGAAAACATAACAGCAAAATATTCACAAAATCCCCCCCACACTTGAAATTTGCATTGTCCTCAATGTAACATAGAGTGCATCAATGAAGTCAACTGCAATTCAAGACAGAAAAGGGAATAGAAAACTCCCTCAAGGGCCAAATATCTGCATGTCCGGCCAGCTAGGTTCAGCCAAGGACAATTCTGCCTCAGCTTCTTCTGCTTTCGGACTTTCATGAAATTCCTTGAGTTAATGACCGTTTACCTTCCATACTTTACCAGTAGCTTCATCTCTTATTTCAACTGCACCATGGGAAAAGACATTAGTAATAACAAAAGGACCATCCCATCGAGAACGAAGCTTACCGGCTATGAGCTTCAACCGAGAATTGAATAACAACACTTTTTGGCCCACTTTAAACTCCTTCCTCAGAATCATACTATCGTGATACTTCTTAACTTTTTCCTTGTAGATCTTGGAGTTCTCATAAGCCTCCAAGCGGAGCTCCTCAAGTTCTTGTAATTAAAGCTTTCTATGTGCACCAGCTTAGTCAATTTCCAAATTGCATTTCTTCACAGCCCAGTACGACCGATGCTCAATCTCCACAGGTAAATGACAGCCTTTACCAAAGACCATCCTGTAAGGGGACATGCCAGTTGGTGTCCTATAAGCTGTTCTATGGGCCCAAAGAGCATCTTCAAGTTGCCTGCTCCAATCTTTTCTGTTAGGGTGGACCATCTTTTGTAGCATGAGCTTGATATCTCTGTTGAACACTTCAGCTTGACCATTAGTTTGGGGATGATAGGCTGTGGAAACTCTATGCACAACCCCATACTTATGTAGCAGCGATCGCATGCTGAAATTGCAAAAATGGCTCCCTTTGTCACTGATAATGGCCTTAGGCACACCAAACCTGCAAAAAATATTGGATCTAACAAAATCCACAACAACTTTAGAATCATTAGTCCTGGTGGCCTTAGCCTCAACCCACTTTGATACATAATCAACAGCTAACAAAATATATGAATAACCAGAGGAGACAGGGAAAGGGCCCATGAAGTCAATACCCCAAACATCAAATACTTCACAGAAAATAATAGGTTGTTGGGGCATCTCATGCCTTCGAGTGATGGCCATCCGAGCTCTCTGACACTGCTCACAGGAGCTGAAAAGCTTATATGCATCCCTGAAAATAGTAGGCCAATAAAACCCACTATCCAACACTTTCCTGGCTGTCCGTTGAGGTCCATAGTGTCCTCCCACTGGTGAAGCATGACAAAAATGGAGGACTGATTGGATCTCATGACTTGGAATACACCTGCGGATAATGCTATCGCTGCAAAACCTCCACAAATAAGGGTCATCCCAGACATAATATTTTGCATCACTTTTTAATTTTTCAATTTGTGATCTAGATGCATTAGGAGGTATAGCAGATGTAACCAAGTGATTAACAATATCAGCAAACCATGGTACTATATCACAAGAGTATAACAGCATAAGATGTTCATCAGGAAAATCATCTTTAATCGGTAAAAGATCAAGGTTACCCTCAATCCTACTCAAGTGATCAGCAACTAGGTTTTCTGCACCACTTTTGTCCCTGATTTCTATGTCAAACTCCCGTGTTAAGCATCCATCTAATTAACCTTGGTTTAGCATCGACTTTCTTCAACGAAATTTCAGCCGCATGGTCGAGAAAAACAATGATTTTAGAGCCAAGCAAGTAAGCACGAAATTTATCTAAAGCAAAAACAATTGCCAAAAGCTCTTTTTCAATAGTGGTGTAGTTTGCTTGGGCAGCATCCAGTGTACGGGAAGCATATGCAATAACATGAGAGTGTCTTCCAATTCTTTGAGCTAAAACTGCCCCAATCGCAAAGTTAGAAGCATCGCACATTAGCTCAAAGGGAAGCTCCCAATCAGGTGGCTGCACAATAGGTGTTGTGGTAAGCCGCATCTTTAGCTCATCAAAAGCCTTCATGCATGTTTGGTCGAAGGAGAAATCTGCATTCTTTTGGAGGAGCTTGGACAATGGTAGGGCAATCTTGCTGAAATCTTGAATAAATCTCCTGTAGAAACCTGCATGTCCAAGAAAAGAACGCACTTCCCGCACAGAAGCAGGGTAAGGTAAAGAGGTAATAATATCTATCTTTGCTTTATCAACTTCAATACCTCTACTAGAAACTAGATGTCCTAGGACTATACCCTCACTAACCATGAAATGGCATTTTTCAAAATTCAGCACCAAGTTAGTCTCAATACATTTATTTAAAACTCTAGAGAGGCTATCCAAACATGTGTCGAAAGATGAACCATATACAGTGAAATCATCCATAAACACCTCCATGCAATTCTCTAATAGATCAGAGAAAATACTCACCATGCATCTTTGAAATGTACCAGGTGCGTTGCACAAGCCAAATGGCATCCTAGTGTAAGCATAAGTCCCAAATGGACAGGTGAATGTGGTCTTATGTTGATCTTCTGGGGCAATGTGAATTTGCATATAGCCTGAAAATCCATCCAGAAAGCAATAATGTGATTTACCTGCTAACCTCTCTAAAACTTGATCAATGAATGGGAGAGGAAAGTGGTCCTTTCGGGTGGCTTGATTTAGTCTCCTATAGTCAATGCAGACTCTCCAACTGTTGGTGATTCTAGTTGGTACCAGCTCGTTATCTTTGTTCTGCACCACGGTTATGCCAGATTTTTTTGGGACCACTTGCACAGGTGAAACCCATGTGCTGTCTGAAATAGGGTAGATGATGCCAGCTGCAAGCAATTTCATGACTTCTTTCTTCACTCCTCCAGAATGGTAGGGTTGAGTCTCCTTTGTGGCTGTCTCACAGGCTTAGACTTATCTTCTAGCAATATTCGGTGCATGCAAATGGCTGGATTAATTCCAGGGAGATCGGCCAACGTCCATCCAATGGCTTTCTTGTGCACCTTCAAAATTTTCAGCAGCTTCTCCTCTTGCTCACCTTGCAGGGTGCTGGAAATGATAACTGGAAGCTTATGAGCATCATCTAAGTAGGCATACTTCAAGTGATGAGGCAGTGGCTTCAATTCCAATCTCGGTGGCTGCTCAACGGAAGGTAGTAATGGCTTGCTTGCTGCAATATCAGTGGATGCAAGAATCTGTAGATCAGGGTCTGCAACATGCAAGTTGGAACCTGCATCTGCGATGGCAGTATTAATCTCTGCACATATAGTACAAACACTATCTCCATCATTACCACAGCAGCAAGCCAAATCAGAATTGAATCCAAAAAAATTAGTAAAATCAAAATCGAATTCAGAATTAAAATCTGTACAACTATCTACAAAATCATCAATTAAATCTAAAGAGAAAACAGAATGCTCTTCAGCAGGTAGTTTCATGCTTTCCAGTATGTTGAACTTCACAATGTCATCTCCAAACTCCATAGACAATGTGCCGGAATGAACATCAATCTTAGTCTGTGCTGTCATCAAGAATGGTCGCCCTAGGATCAATGTAGGCGAAGGTGATCTATCCTGCATATCAAGAATGTAAAAATCTGCAGGAAAAATTAATTCATTAACTCGAACTAACACATCCTCTAGGACTCCACGTGGATGGACAGCACTCTTATTGGCAAGCTGAATAATGACTCCAGTTGGCTTTAACTCACCAATCTGCAATGACCTGTAGACTGAAGTAGGCATCACATTAATGGAAGCTCCTAAGTCTATCATGGCATCCACAAAAGTACGATCCCCAATTGTGCAAGGCACTGTAAAAGTTCCAGGATCTTGGCACTTTTGTGGAAGGTTAGACGGAAGGAGTGGAGAAACATGTGTGCTTTGTATAAGTGCAGAAACATTTCTTCCCAAATTTACCTTTTCATTTCCTTTAAATCTCCTTTTGTGAGTGCACAATTCTTTTAAAAATTTGGCATACTTGGGAATTTGCTTAATAGCATCTAACAGAGGAATATTAACTTCTACTTTCCTGAATGTTTCTAATAATTCTTTTTCTAATTCTACTTTCTTTGGTTGTATATTTACAGAAGGAAAAGGAAGAGGAAGTTGTTTTACCTCATCCTGCTGTGATTTTTCAGTATCCTGAACCTTTGGCTGTAATTCCTTACCATTTCTCAAAGTGATGGCACTCACATTCCCCATTGGATTAGCTACAGTTTGGGAAGGAATGTTGCCAGAACCTTGTTGCTGCAAGTGGTTCACAGTGGTGGCCAACTGTCCAATTTGAGTTTTCAAATCTACAATTGAAGCACTTACATTTTGCTGAAACTGCAGATTGGAAGTTGCCATCTGTTTCATCAAATCTTCCAAGGATGGTCCAGTACTATTCACAGGTTGTGGTTGAGCAGGTTGGACCATTTGTTGTTGTCTCATGGGAGGAGGTTGGTACTTGTTAGGAGGCTGAAACCTTGGTTGTTGTTGTGGTGCTTGCTGTTGGCTAGGCCCTGGACCATATCTCATATTAGGATGATCCTTCCAGCCAGGGTTATAAGTATTGGAGTATGGATTATCTTCTTGTCTTTGGAGGTCTATATCTTTTCTATCCGAATATATCCCAGCTACATCCACAGCCTGCTGGACCAGTTGTTGTTGTTGTTCGGTTTCTTGCAGTTGCGGACAAGCATCGGTGAAATGTTCAGCCCCACCACAAATGCCACACGGTTGCCTAATCTGGCTTACTGCATTCACATTTGGTTGCCTTTGTTGTTGACTCAAAGCTAACTGTCTCACCAGTGAAGTTAACTCTGTTAGCTTGTTTTCCAATCTATGTGTATCAGCAGCAGCTATGGAGGCTTCATTCACATGTTTGAAAGAGGTGGAATTTCTGGAACTAAATTGCTGGGAATTCTCTGCCATGTTTGCAATCAAATATCTTGCAGCAGCCGGTGTCTTATCCATCAAAGCTCCACCACTTGCTGCATCTATCATATTTCTCTCCATAGGCATGAGTCCTTCATAGAAGTATTGAATGAGGAGTTGTTCAGTTATTTGATGGTTTGGACATGTAGAGCATAGCTTGTTGAATCTCTCCCAATACTCATATAAGGTCTCTCCCTGCAGTTGTCTTATCCCACTTATATCTTTTCGGATAGCTGCAGTTCTAGAGGCAGGGAAGAACTTCTCTAAAAACCTTCTTTTCATGTCATTCCATGTAGTAATAGGTGTTGGTTGAAGATACAACCAATCCTTTGCAGCGCCGTCTAGTGAGAATGGAAATGCCTTCATTTTAACAGCTTCTTTAGGAACATCGTGAGGCCTCATAGTAGAACAAACCACATGAAATTCCTTAAGATGTTTATGTGGATCTTCACCTGCAAGTCCTAGAAACTTAGGCAACAGATGAATCAGTCCAGATTTTAATTCATAGTTAACAACACCTTCTGGTATGGGAAATTGGATACACAAAGGCTGATAATTGATATCAGGTGTAGCCAATTCCTTGAGAGTTCTTTCAAGTGGATTTGCCATCTTTTCAGCAGCAGAATCAAGGTTAGAATCACAGTGAGAAGTGTGGTTTCTATTCCTATTTTGATTTCTCAGCCTATGAACTGTTCTTTCAATTTCAGGATCGAATTTTAGTGAATTATCTATGTTAGATCTGGTCATATACTACACAAACTTAGAACAACTAACAGCAAAGATATCTAGAAAAGAACTAGAATCTATGCAGGAACTCAACAAAACAGTCAATACCTACACTAGAAACAACAACTACTATATGAATTTATGGTTAGTCTATACAATTGTAATATTCACACAAGATTTATATACATGAGAAGTGATAATTCTAAACTGAATGACGCATGTCCCCGGCAACGGCGCCATTTTGATAACCACTGTCGAATGACTATCAAAAGCTAGATTTATCCCCAATTAAACTTGTAATATAGAGGAATCAACCTAGGTCATCTCTCAGAAGACATACATACATTCAATTCGGAATTGCTCACTATTAGGAGGGGGATTTTCATGAATTAATGCAGCAAAACCTAAACGGAATAGAAAATACAAAACTGAATGAAGAACTAAAGACAGAATTGGAATTTAAACATAGAGCAGCAGCGAAGTGTAAATTGAAGCAATGAATGATAAATGCAGAAAATGAACAGTAGCGTAAATCTTGAGGAGAATTAGGAATTGAGAATAGAATGGAGAAATGTAAACTAAAACAATGAATTAAGCTAATTGAAACAATGCATTAAACAGAAGAGAAGTGCAGAAAAAAGAATCAAGCACAGTAGCATAAAGTGTGAAAACCTAAACGATCAAGAACAGAATTATAAAGCGTAAATGTAAATTGAACCAGAGATTTATTGCAGAATTGAAGAAGAATCAAAGTCAAAGAACTGAATTCAATTGTTGCAGTAGCTACAGTTGTGAGGAGAAATTGAATACATGAAGATTGAAAGTGAAGAAGTAAAGCATGAGGAGAAGAGGGAACAGAGAAGAGTGAAACGAGAGAAGAGAGAATTGTGCAATCGCACAATTCAAACTTGTACAAGAAGCTAGAAAACAGAATTATGAGAAGTCCCCTTTCAATTCGCGCCCAAACAGCTATATATAGCAGGAAAAACGTGCCACCCTTAAGTGAAAACGCGCCCTGGCGTGTTTGTGCCGCAAGGGCCAGTGAACCGCGCCACCCTGGGGCGCCCTGGCGCGTTTTTGCCGCAAGCAGGGCATGAGCGCGCCACCCTGGAGTGCCCTGGCGCGTTTTAACAGCCATGGATGCTCAACTTGGCTTGCTCTGATCTTGATTTGGGCTTCCCTTCTTGTTCTTCTTGATGGCATCTTCATCTTATGTCCATGGCTAGCATTCAATCTCCTCCTTGCTCCTATCTCTTCTTCATTCTTCATAGTTCTAGAAGCGACTGCACAAGAATCAATATAGAATCATAAAAACTTATGGAATTTTAACTATTATTTACTACTACTACTAAAATATACTTCCAACACAATATCTAAGATAAACTACCAAATTATAACACATATAATAGCTAATTGACCTGAAAACAAAGTAAAGAAAATGTATATAAAATGGATTATCAATGAACTAAGATGGGTTTTCTCCTAAAGGAATAGCAACTACACCCTGCCCAGAAGAAGGGACCCTAAGAGGCAGAATAGAAGGGGAACCGGAAGGACTAGGGGTTTGTTCTGAGGAAATAGAACCACAAACCTTCCTTTCGACTAAGCGGGCAGCTCGAGGGGAGCTAGAAGCTGAAGAAGAAGCCATAGATACGTACCTATAATAGTTGAAGCAAATCCAGAAACTGCAAACAGGGGAAGAAGCGAAATGAGAACGAGGGTGAAAGTGAAAGGCAAGGAAAGTGATTACAGAAAAGGCGAAAGTTAAAATCGTTCCAGTTCAAATGGAAAACAAAACGATTCCCCTACCCACATCATAGGTAACAGTCACAAGAAGGTTAAAGGACAACATTTAATGCGCCGAATAAATAGGCACAAAAACTGAACAGTCTGGCCACGTCATCTGTGGGAAAATCGAAAAGCTCACAACCTAGAATACTACCTATCCTCGGCTCCGAGTTTAGGGGCTTATGTACTGGGAAATAACAATCGTGGTGACGTGTCACATGAAAGGCCGAGGTGTGAAACTGAGGTCTTATAAGGCCGACCATGTGACAGAAATACGACAAGGTAAATACCTTGAGCCACGAGCCTAATCGGCGATGAGACTTTTGCACAGGATGAGTCCCTACATGTACACCATGTGTTAGCAAAACAAGATATCCCTTTTAGCCACTCTAACACAATGATTATCTATTTGTCCAGTTTAGGGTAATAAGTGATAATTGTCTATCACCACACATAATATAAAACCAATTCTCCCATCTACCTAGATAAAAAGTCTATCCTCCAAAAGCCTAAACTTACTTAAAAAAATATTTATTTTAACATCGAAATACCTTTTAGAAATACCTAACCTCGATTCGTGATTGATAAACCTCAGCAACGTCACTTCTGTTTCTGCTCAACTAACTCCCTCAACAGACCACATTATGGGAAAAAAATATAATGTAATATTTTTAAAATAATTAAAAAAAAGTTGTATAAAGATAAAAAAAAAAGAGAAAGTGTTTACAACAGTAAAAGGGATGTCGATATACTCAACTTTTTGTTTATAAGATGAGCACGAATTGAAGAGGTTTCTAGTGACTTTCGCGTCATAATCCCTTAACATTTATTGAAATATTTATATACCTTTTCTGTTGATTACATTCATGAATAATGATAGAGACATTGCCGATCATGACCACGGGGTATATTTAAAATTTTAAGTATATATATATATATATATATATATATATATATATATATATATATATATATATATATATATAATCACGTTTAATCTTTATTTTTCTAAATGTTTAATGTACATATATTTTTTTAAAACAATATTTTTATTTAGACGTTTTAGAATAAAATAATAATTTATCTCTAGAAATACAATTTTCTTATCAGATATGATAAAATTCATATATTTTATATTATGAAATTGATGTAATAGATTGAATTAATTGTTTATTCGAGAGTTTTTCTATTTATTTATATTTTAGTAAAATTGTTTCAAATGTCTTGGTGCATTTATAATCTTATTTACGAATAATTAATCAAATCTTAAATCTTAATAAAATCTGATTTAATTATAGTTACATATAATAATAATATTTAATTATTATTTATTAATATAAGATAATATTTAAATTATTTATTTATACTCATTTATTATAAATATATTTCATTATAAAGAATTATTTCAATTTTTATAGTATTTTAAATATTTATTTTATTAATATATTAATTTATTTAATTAAAGATACAAAGATTTTTCATCTATTTTTATATTTATATTTTGAAGGACCTGTCTATATTTTTATATATTTATATATATATATATATATATATATATATATATATATATATATAATTTAAATAAAAAAAAATTTAAAGCTTGGTCTCAATCACTATAAAAAATATAATTTTATTTCACAATTACATACATAATTTATCAACTAATTTATTTATAGAACAAATATATATATATATATATATATATATATATATATATATCTCTATATATATTTCTCTCCCCACATAATAATCTTTCAAAAAAGTCTCAACCTTCAAAGAAGATGAAATTAGATAAAGATTATTTTAGAAAAATAAAATAACTTTATCCTATGTCAAATTAACTTACTTATTTTAATATTTGTAAAATATTCATTTAATTTTCTATAAATTAAAACTGATAAGTTGATTTTTATCGTATAATTTTTTTGTTTTAATTTTATTTTCTCATGAATAATTAAGAATTTTTATAAAATATAACAGTACACACTTATATATTAGTGTAGTACTGGGCCGGCCCTTATTGGTGAACCTGAAATCTAGGGATGGGGTATCATGTTCCCTAATCGCAAATACAGGAGCAGCCCTTTATTTTTATGCGATTAACCAAGTCAACAGCCGCGGTAGTCCCAATGTAATTACAAAACTTTGCCTTTGAGTACATCTACGGACTACGGGTATACATAAATATATCAAGGATATATACACACACGAGGCATCTCACATTATACGTAAACATATCTTAATAACTTTTATATAAATTAATGTATTAAATTTTAAAAGAATAAAGAAAGCTAAACTATAAAATTTCATATAATATAAATTTCTTTATGTGATACCTAACCATCAAAATATGTCAAAATTATATAATATGTTGTCATCTAATTATTAATATTTATATATTTTAATATTATATAATATATTAAAATAAAATAATTCGATAAATTATCAAATAATTTTAAAATTTTATAAAAATATATACATATAATTTTATTAATAAAAACATTAATTTGAATAGTTAAATGATTCAAATTTAATTTATCTTAAAAATTATTAAAAAGTCAACCGATTCATATATATATAATCACTGGTTAGAGTTTATAAAAACACTATCTATTAGAAATATGAATATAAAGAGATGTGCTGGATTAGAAGAGATTCAGTATAAATAGTTAGTGGAGGAGAACCAACTTTCTTCCACAACACAGCCACGTACTACGTACTGACATAGCAACCATGACTAGCTATACTATTTGGCTGTTGACTGTATTTTGTGTAATTTATGGTAGTGCAGCTACTCATCAACATGATAGAAATCTAGAGAGTCTCTCTTCTTATTCCTCCAATCAACCTTACAGAACTGCATATCACTTCCAACCTCCTAAGAATTGGATAAATGGTATGTATATAGTTTTTTTTTAACGGAAAATAAATTTCAACTTATCTTAAATTTTCTCCTATGCCCTTCATTCTTTTACTTTTTTCTATTGTTTTCATTTATTGTGTGATATTATATTTCTCTAACAATTTGCATACTGACTTTTTTCATCTGTGATGTTATGTATCCGAAATGGACATGTTGGTGTACCTGGACTTTCAGATCCTAATGGTTAGTTCAGTTCTCTTATGAATCTCACTCAGTGCATCTTTTTTCATATATTCTTTTTGCAGTTTCCTTCCATCCATGTCGTGTTATATCATCCCTGTTCTCATGTTCATCCATTTATAAATAAAGATGATCATTTGAGGATTTCTGGAAAGTCAAAATGGTTCGAATAATGTTCAAATGTGATATAAGAAAACTAGGAAGAATGCAGAAAATACAATATTTCCCAAGGTTGGTTGAAAGACACTTTCAAAGCATAGAAATAAAATTATAACATAAATTAATTTGTTAAGCTAGATCTAGGGCCAGAGGAAAAGAAAATGAGCTCATAATTGATTAAGAAGATTCTTCCATTTGGTTGGCTTTTCTCTATTATAATACACGTTTTGCATGTGGATTACAATGAAGTCAAAATTACTTATCTCGTTTTATGTTCTAACTAACTAAAAAAATAATAGGTCAATAAACAAATAGTAGTAATTGGGTGAGGAAGTATGGTTATGTGTGTTATTTTTTAAATTAAAATAATATAACAATAAACGCATAGAAAGACTCATGATTTGAATCCAATGATACTAGTTTTAAAACATTGATGTGTCATTAATTTATTATGTGTGTGGTTGGACTAATATTTGCAAAATTAATTTTGTATTAAATTAATTTTTTATAATTGATTACTTAAAATTGATTTTGAAGTGATGTGATTTCCAATTGGATATTTCTGTTTAAATTTTACTATAAAATTAAGTTCATAGTAAAATCTAATATAAATATTTTTTCTAACACAAAAATTATCTAAAATTACTTCAATTTAAAATTAATCGTAGATCTAGATTCTATTTCATTATGAAATTAAATATGTAAAAAAAAATAAAAAAAAAAAGTCAACTTGAAACCAAATACATTCAGTTTTTAGGGTTTCAAACTAAAAAAATGTCTTTAATTGTGGTTTTTGGCAGGACCATTGAGATATGGAGGACTTTATCATTTGTTCTATCAATACAATCCCAAGGGTGCAGTTTGGGGTAATATTGTGTGGGCACATTCTGTGTCAAAGGATCTTGTGAATTGGACTCCATTAGATCCTGCCATCTTTCCATCTCAACCGTCGGATATCAATGGCTGTTGGTCAGGATCAGCCACATTGCTTCCAGGGAACAAACCAGCCATTTTATACACAGGAATTGACCCCATGAACCATCAGGTACAAAACTTGGCCCAGCCCAAAAATTTGTCTGACCCATTTCTCAGGGAATGGGTTAAGTCATCTAGAAATCCTCTAATGGCACCAACTAGTGCTAACAAGATCAATTCAAGTGAATTTAGAGACCCCACCACTGCTTGGCTTGGAAAAGATGGGCATTGGAGAGTACTTGTTGGAAGCAAAAGAAGAACCAGAGGATTGGCACTTTTGTTTAGGAGCAAAGATTTTGTTTATTGGGTCCAGGCCAAACACCCGTTACATTCAATCCTTGGCACTGGAATGTGGGAGTGCCCTGATTTTTTCCCGGTTTTGAATGATGGCACATCGGGTGTTGACACTTCCGTGAATGATGATCATGTTAGGCACGTGCTCAAGGCTAGTTTGGATAACACAAAGCATGATTACTATTTGATTGGGAGTTATGATGCTGCCAAGGATGTCTTTGTCCCTGATAAAGGGTTTGATGAATTTGTTCTGAGATATGATTATGGGAAATACTATGCCTCAAAAACCTTCTTTGATGATGGAAAGGACAGAAGGATTTTGCTTGGATGGGCTAACGAATCATCAAGTGTTGCGGATGATATCAAGAAAGGATGGTCCGGAATTCATGTAAGTTCATTTCAATTTCTTAAACAAATGACAAAAGTAATACACCATCTATCATCTAATTATAAATTAAATTTAATATGATTTACAGGTATTTTATTATTAAATACAATAAATTTATCAATAATATGAATTGTGATTAATTAATAGATTAGCGGTATATAAACTTGAAAAAAAAATCTTATTCTTTAAGGTATATTAATTTTTTAATGTAATTCTTTATTATATAAGGTGAAACTTTAATGCCAATTAGAAGATCATATTAAAATACTTACCAAAATAAATCTAAATTTTATCCTTTGTTTTTGTAAATATAATGTTATTGGTTTTCTCATGATGATGTTAAAAAATCTAGATAAGACTTAAAAATTTATCAAATCAGCAAGTGTTGACTCGAGGTTATATTTGTTTTATTGGGCATGGTTTATGGTAGATGGAATATGGTTTAAAATATGAGATGAGCCAACTCATAGCTTAAAAAAATTGAAATAGAAAACAGTGGGGGAGAAATTTGATGAAAATGCACATGTATTTGCAGACAATTCCAAGGGCAATCTGGCTGGATAAGTCTGGTAAACAGTTGGTACAATGGCCAGTGGTGGAAATTGAAAAGCTTCGTGCAAACCCAGTCAAGTTGCCCTCCCAAGTGCTTAAAGGAGGCCAATTGCTTCATATTAAGGGTGTCACTGGAGCACAGGTAAAAGTTTTACTTGCTACAATCTAGTTCCGTGACAATAATACTAATTCAACATGGTTGCAAAAGTTTAAAAAATAACACTAATATTACGGAAAATTACGCTCAAAATATGGCCAATAAACCATATATAATATAGGTCCTAAAGCTTTTGAAGACCACGAAATTTTTAATATCGCGGTCCTAACTGTATATAGGCATAGCTTCTTAATTCTGAAGACTCTTTGGTTTAATAATACTAATAGCTGTATGTAGAATATTATATGTGTGATGACGTAAGATTTTGTCGTATAGGCATTTAATTTTAATATGCATCTTAAGTACAAATCGAAGCTGACTCTAATTTCTTCTAAAATAAATCTCTTGTACTTGAATTAAACTAGAATCAATAGATATGAAAAAATATATCTATTTTTCTTAGTGGATTCAGTGGGATGATGTTTATACAAGGAGAATACGGCATTATATGGTTCACAGATAACATTTGATCTTGGTGAAAAAATATTTACTAGATGATGTCAGTCCCTTGAACTCTTGTACAACCAGAATTAGACTTTAATAATAAAACATTCTAATAAAAAAAATGATTTTTTTACTTGGATAATACATGACAAACTCATGATTATGATGATTGATTGATGGTGTAAAATGTTGTACACTCAGATCACATAACATTATTTTTCTTTTAACTTTGATGGTTGTAGCATGGTTATTAAGATGAACACATTTTTTTATTTAAGTTATGATATATTTTCTCTTATTAAGTAAAATTTATTCATATTAGACTATATATGAATCTATTTCTCATTCATTACGTCTCTTATTAAATTTGTAAAACTTACATGAATTTTAATCTATAAAATAGAATATACGGTAAAATATATCCATTTTTAATATTTCTCATATATGTTAAACGTACACATTCTTAATAATTTGTAATTTGTATGACTTTCTATATAATTAAATTTAGAATTCCATGTCGAAATTCACTCACCCATCCTTATATTAACATTGTAAATTTAGATAGAATACAATGAAATTTGTCACTGAAAAATGATAGCTACACTCTTTTTGCTATTAATTAATTTTTTTAAAAAAAATTATAAATTTTAATGGATTTAACCTCACATTTAATAACAATTCCTCCTTAATTATTTAAAATGTGATTTCTAATCAATTTTATCTAATAATAAATAGTGTTGCCAGCATCCCATGCTAGCTATTCATTCATATTATATAAACCGGTTTTGTTAACATTTTTTTAAGAGTTTGTTAACATTATTTTATGTAATACACAAAAAAGATGTTTATTATACTTCATAAGTTTTTGTAGCTATTGCATTTTATATCTGTAGTATATTAAATATTTATTTTTCAATAGAAGAATCTTTTAATTTAGCTGTTGAAAATCAATCGTAATAGAAAATGATGATTAAACCGATGGAATAATTAGTGTAACAAATGTTTTTATAACTTGATCCGCGATTTAACTAGTTAAGGTATTGATCCAATATTTAACACTGAATTGTGTTTAACTGTGGTCAAATCAATTTTAATAAAATAATAATAATAATAATTAAATAATATTAAATAAATATAATATAATTATTATATAGCACTTAAAATTAAAATAATTATTTATAGTTCTTATTAAACATCTGTTTTTACTTGACTTAATATTTTAAATTAAATATTATAAAAGTTTTTTTTTTTTTTTTTGGTTATGTAGCCGATTAAAATCTGGTTTGATTGATTAGTTGAATGGGTGGGTCCAATCTACTGATGGTTTTAATGTTATTGTAATCGTTTCTCATTTGCAGGCAGACGTTGAAATTTCATTCAAAGTGAGAAGCTTGAGAAAGGCACAAGTATTGGAGTATTGGACAGATCCACAAATTCTGTGTAGTAAAAAGGGTTCAGATGTTAAAAGTGATTTGGGCCCATTTGGTCTTCTAGTTTTTGCTTCGAAGGGATTGCAAGAGTACACATCAATATTCTTTAGGATATTCAAATACCAACACAAAAATCTGGTGCTCTTATGTAGCGACCAAAGCAGGTTTGTATCTATGCCTTCTAATGGTTTCCATCAACTCAACTCAGATCTTTAAACGAGACTTATGAGTTCCAACTCTTCTCATTTCCAAATGCATGGACAGGTCTTCCTTAAATAATGACAATGATATAACCACTTATGGAACTTTTGTGAACGTGGACCCTCTTCATGACAACTTATCATTGAGAACCTTGGTAAGTTCCAACCTCCAATTCATCAAACCACTAGTCATTAACTTTGCACATTTATTTCTTTAAATGTGAATAGTTATGCAGGAACGCGTTCCTCAAACTCAAAGTTAATTTCTAAGGATTATAGTGGCCTAAAAATTGCATTAATTTATACAAAACTTACAATTGCATGATCACATAGTTGGTAAAATCATGATACATAATACACACTCTTAAAGCATAGATGTTACAACATAGTTGGTTGATATTTTTAAGAGTATGTTCAATTAGTAGCTGTGTAAATATAAGATTTGTAGTAGTAATCTCGACTATTCGAAATAAGAAAATGTGAAATATTAACGATACACTATCAAACATACTCTTCTAAACACATATTTTTTGTGATTAATTCAATTTTAATAAAAATTATATATTTTGTGGATATTATTTATTATTTAGTGATTCTTTTTCTTATCCTTGTGCTTATATATTTTTTCATTCTGTGTTTTTTTTCTTCGAACTAAAGCTCTTTAATATTCCTATTAATGCACGAGTTTGTCCCTTCAACAGATTGATCATTCCGTGGTGGAGAGTTTTGGAGGAGAAGGAAGAGCTTGCATCACAGCCAGAGTTTACCCCACATTAGCAGTCAATGATAAAGCACAAATATATGCTTTTAACAATGGAACCACTGATGTCAAGATCACAAGCCTGAGTGCTTGGAGCATGAAAAAAGCACAAGTAAGTTGAAACTAGGAAAAAATGTGGCAAATGGAAGAATGATGAATGTTTATGATGACAAATTTTTAAGTACTTTTTTATATTAATGCCTCCAAAGATTACTAAGGCAATAATAATATGTATCCCATTTGCATTGTTCTCTATCATCACTTTAACTGCACTTTGAGAACTTATTGATGGTCCATTCTAGCCTAGTTACATTCTATATTGTCACACCAACATTTTCACGCAGCTATTAATTACGTGCATGCATCTTCACGCAGTTAACATTCTAATTGATTCAATGAAATAATAAGTAATAGAGGGATTAGTTATTGATCTAAAGTATTACTTGTAATCTTGGATTACCTAAACCTCCATCCCCTTCTACATTTACCATATCCATCATTCCCGTAATTTTCCTGCAAACCCAATTTTTTAAATATCGGTGTTTAAAAGTTTTAATTTATTTCTTTGATAATGTTTTAAAAGTTTTAATGTATTTCTTTAAGTCTATATATTTTGTATATTTTAAGGTTTATTATCTATATACGTCTGTCAAATTATTTTATTCTGGTATATTTTATTTTTAAAATATTTTAGTATAATAATTTTTAAGTAATTTTATTTAGGTATATTAATTTTACGAAAATAATCGCAATAATCACAATAAATTAATATTAGAAACAATTAATTTGACATATTTTAATATATAAACTAAATTAACTAGATCTTAAACCAAATCGAATTCTTATTTGTCTTATTAGTTTCATGATTATTGTGATAGTTTTCGTAAATTTAATATACCAAAATAAAATTAATTAAAAATATTGTATAATAAAACAAAAAAATTTAAAAGATACATAATGGAATAATTCGATGGATTGACGTTCGCCAATGACAAATAGTAAAATGTATCGAAATACAATAAATACAAACTTAAAAGCTGTATTTCTGAAACATTATTTACTAAAATATTTTTTTTGTAATACTTTTAAATCCATATAACTATTTAAAAAAATATTTTCAAAATAAATTGATCGAAGCTTAAGATTTTAAAATGATGATAGTTTTGAAAAGCAGAAAACAAAATCTATAGTTTTAGAAGAAAAAAAAAGTATATATATAACCATGGTCTAGAATAGTGAGGAACTCAGTTATAAACGTGGGATTGTAAGTTCAATCTTTAGGGTCATTATTGTTCACTAAAAGAAGTATTTCTGCATTTGTCTTTATTTCAAAAGATCACGAACTTATATTGTATAAGAGTTTAATATTTATTTAATTAGTGTAAAACATTATATGACACTAACTAATCAGAGAGAAATATTGATATTGATTTTAAGGCATCTAATATAAGAATCAATAATCTATTACACACAATAATTTCCAAATGGGTGAATCTAGAAAATAATGCCTTTAAAGTTCAAATTTCATAGGTAACATTTTATCTTAATTTTCCTCAACTAAAGACGCGTGTTTTAAATTTTGTGATTGAACTACCGAAACCAACGATGGATTGATTATCATCATTCATCATTCATCATTCATCATTCAACAAACGGCAACTCTCATCTCCCAAAACGACCCCATTTCTTGAATGCACTGTTCCTGCCGCTCCTTCTCTTAGGTCACAATTATCATTGATTCAATGAATGTTTGCAGTTCAAACATGGAAGGTTGTTGCTCAATTCTCATTTGTATGTAAACTATAGATTAAATTCTTCGGTAAGGGGAATCGTTTTTAAGTCATTCAAAATGTAAAATCATTTACATTTATCCAGTACAATTAAATAATTAATGAAATCTAGAATTATTGGCTAAGCAGAGTGTTTAATTTAGTACGAATTTCCTGACAGATTTTTACTGATAGAAATACAATAAAATAATAATCATACATTGAAAGTGAAAAAATAAAGAGAAAATAGGTTTTACACTAAAAGTGTACGGTATTCTTTTTACAGTTTTACACTATTATCAATTTCAGAAATTGCTATTTATAATACATCTTTATGATAAATATCTTAAAAATTACACCCATAATTTTTATTGGTTTAATGTGTAACTATTACATTTATTAAATATAATATATTTATTGAGTTTAAATAATTTAATGATAATATATGTATTAAGTATATAATTTTCAAATGAATATACATATATTAAAAAACTATTAGTAAATAATGTAATTATTAAAAAATTTACTTATAGATTTTATTATATATTTTATCTTATCAGAGTGGATGTGTTATGTAAATATTAAAGTACGTTCTTTTTCATGAAAAAGAAAATTAAAAACAAATAAAAAATTTCAAAAATTATGTCTCAGAAGAATGATTAGTTTCAAGTGAAAGTCTGTATAAAATAAATAAAGAAGACAACAAAAGAATACAAAAAAACAACTCACGTGAATCAAAAAATCTCATAATGAAGCATATTTTTCTTAAAAGCGTGATAAAGTTTTTCTAAAGTCTAAGCACTTCATTGTAAGCTTTTTTAGCAAGTTTATAGACTTGAAAGAGATTTTTTATCGATCGTGCATGAGCCTTGTAAAATCATACTTTATGTTTGATATAGCCAAGAATACTTCAATAATTACTGGTAAAATCAACGTTATTACATTAATCAATTAACTTTATAAAAACTCAAAATTTTTAAAATATAAAAAAAGATATAACGCTGTGATGCCACCACGTTAAAGACAGCACCGTAGTCCAACACCATTATACATCATCAATTTTTATTGCATTAGGTCATAAAAAGGCTATATATTATAATTAATTAAGTATTTACCACTAAAATAGTTATTGTTCTAAATATTACAAGTATTTAAAATTGTTGTTATCAGATTCTGACTAATCAAGCTCAGCTCGGTTAAGAGCTTTACGGTAATGGGAGGGGTTGGTTCCCTCGTTGATGTGGTTGTGTATTTGAGATTATTGTTCAGTGGTATATGATCATACCTTAATAGCGGGTGACGTTGTCGATAACGTAGGACATCCTTCCAAACTCCGTGTGACAGATGGTGGGTACTTGCAGGGACTCTGATGACTAAGTCAGAATTAATCAAAGTAAAACTAGGTTAGAATTAGAGTTTCAAGGTTATCAAACCTAACTGGTGAACACCTATATATAAGAATAAGTCATTAAGGGTAAATAAGTAATTGTAGCTAAAAAAGAAATTGGGTCTGGACGGGTACATTGGATGAAGCCGGTTATAATGTTCGTCCCGATACAAAAATAAATTTAAAAATAGAAAAACCAATATTTAAAATCTTAATTAAACAACTAAATATATTTTTACGTCATTTCATATTTATTAATTAGCTTATTAGTTAATCTCACCAAATTCTTTCTATTTATTCAATTAATTTATAAATTTTTCAATTTATAAACCCTGATCTTAATTTCTAAGCTTACAAATAACTTATAAATTTTTAAATAACTTAAAGCTTTGTCAAAACACATGTTAATTCTTATTTGTTTAACACATACTAACTTGTATTTTACTTAATAAAAAAATTACCAAACAGCTAAAAAGTGTCATTTCCCTGAATTATTAATTTATTTTGCCACCTATTTTTGGCATGGTTCTGCATTTTTCAATTCACCAGGAGATGCCAAGTATCTAATACTATGAGATTAGGATTTAATTAAGAAAAGGAAACTCAGCATCAAAGTGGAAATTAGTTTCCACGAATATTCTTCACAAAATTCTTTAATCCCCACTATTCCTTTCCCCTCTTCTTCAAAAGCATCACCTTTATCTCACAAACCCATCATTTCTTTTTTTCTTTCAAACCCATCAATGCTGAGTTTTACAAGAACAAAGCGAGTCACCGACTCGTTCGACGAAGAGGCCCGAGCCCGACTCGTCCACGCCGATCACCGCCAATTAAGCTCCGGTGACGGAGACTCCCTCTCCCTCTCTTATCTCGTCCACACTTTCCTCGAACAAGACACCAACAGTAACGAGGACTCAGCAATTGACGACTCGGACTGGGACAGAGTCGACTCAGTAGCTGACTCGCCGAGTGACTCGCCGAGTTCGGGACTCGCACTTTCCTACAATGCGGACCCTTACAGGAATTCACTTATCGCGCACGTTACAGAGGCTATGGAGAAGTTCGCGTTTCTAAGGGAGCGAAACGCTTCGATCTTCCGGCGACACGTGGCATCGTTTCTCAGGGAAAAAAGACACGATGCGGCGGTGTGCGAATCCTCCGCCGCCGGGAGCCATGAGTTCATCGACGTGGTCAAACCGGAGTCCGCTACGTGGCGGTACTTCGTGGACCTCGATTTCCGCACTCAGTTCGAGATCGCGCGGCCGACGCGGCGGTTCTCGGCGATACTGGACGTCGTTCCCGGAGTGTTCGTCGGAAGCTCGGAGGAGCTCAAACGCACTGTTTCGACGGTGTGTGACGCGGCGAGGAGGTGTTTCAGGAGCAGGGGATTGCCGATTCCGCCGTGGAGGAAAAACCGGTTCATGCAGAACAAGTGGTTCGGACCGTATCGCCGAATCGCGAACCCGGTTCCGAGAGTTGCGAACGGGGTTAGTTGCAGGTTGGTCGAGTTTGACGACGTCGTTTTGGATGCTGGCCATAGACGTGGCGTTCGTACCAGATGATCCAATTAGAAATTATGATCTTGAGTTTTCGGTTATTTTTAAATCAAATTAGTTTGCATGTTAATTCAAATATTGAATCAACTCGGTAGGCAAGAATTGATTTTGTAAAATTAGTTTCTCTAATTCTTATCATAATATTCCACTTAAAAATATAGTTTAACTCTTTATATTCAGTCTAATTTATAACTTTTATAAATTAATTATTTCTTATAAAAATATTTCTTATTTGTCAATAACTTTTTAATGACGTTTTATTAGAGAACGATTAGTTATTAATATTTGTTATGTGTAATTTTTTAAGAAATATATAAATTTATAACCGTTTTAATATTTTTAATTAAATTCTTTGGTACGTGTTAATTAGATCTTACGCGTAAAAAATATAATGAAATTCTTTAATTTTTTAACATAAATTATAGTTAATTACATCTTAAAATAGAGAGGAGAGGGAGTAATAATTACGTAGTAAGTTTTGTCTTGTCGATTAGGGATTAATTTAATGAAAATTATTTAGGATGGATAGAAATGCGGCGAATGCACATTGTGTATTGTCTTAACGGAGTTGTTGGAGAAGGAGTAATAAGTATCACGTGTGGGAATTCACTGAGTTTGAGGAAGAACAAGTATCACGTGTGGGCATCATCGCTTGGAATTTAGAGGAAGTGTCCTATCAAACCTATATTTTATAAATTCTGCTTAGGTTTATCATTTAGTTTACCTACCACATACTTATGCATAAATAATAATACAAAATTATTTTATATTATTACTATTCATGGGGTGTGTTTGAAGAGGGAAAAGAAAGAGTAACATATGGAATAGAATGGAAAAGAATATAATAGAATATAGAAGAGATAAATTAGAAATTAAGGTTGTTGAAATAGAGTAAAATATGATAAAATGAAAGAAAAATATTGTTATAATTTATATATACATATATTGGATGTGAAAAATCAAATTTAGAATAGAATGAGTTCGTAAATTATATTATTAGCTTTTTTTAATATTCATTTACAATTATCTTAATGGATTAAATTTAAATGCCTGATCGAAAATTTGATGCATAACATTGTTTTAATATTTTTTATTATTTGATTTTATTTTTCATCATTGTATAAGTAATTTATGTTCTTTCTCACTTAAGAATCACATAAATTTTTCATGTGGATCGGCCATAAAAATTAAAAAAGTTAACGCTATTAAAACACGATATTTCGCGGGATTTAAACATGGTCTTAGTTTACGTGTATGCAAAATTTTTAATTTTTAAGTCCTCGTATTTATAAATGATTTCTTTTACTTGTATTTTTAATTTTGTTTCAATTTCTGTCGTTGAATAAAACTTATAGTCATTAATACTGGATGATGTGGCATTGATGTAGTGTTAAGGTATATTGCATTTTACGTTTTAGTTCTTATATTTGTAATATATTTACTTTTGACTCGTATGTTTATACTATCTGTACGCTTTTGTTTTTATACATGTTTGTATAATCTTTATGCTTCAATACTTACACTTAGAAACAACTTAGTTTAGTTGTATATGTGCAATTTTTAATTTTATTTTTTGTTTAAAAGTGTTTTAATTCTCATGAATATCTCTCTCCATTCTTCTTTATCCTCCTCCTTCTACTCTCCCCTTTCTATTCCTTGTCTCATTTTTTCTTTATTTAACACGTGTCTCTCCCTTTGAATTTGTAGTTCTATTTCTTCTAAATCATTTTACATCAACTAATTCTCATTTATTCTAAAGAGAAGAGTCACCAAGTCAAAAATTTCAGACGAACTACTTAGACAAAATAAGATAGCTTACGAGTTACGATTTGCATGACACTCTTTGCAATGACTTCAACTTGCTACATCATTTTAATATTGCAGCATAAAAAATTTAAAAACGTGTAAGTTGCCATATACTTTATTTTCTAGATCTCATAATAGTTTTTCCATGTATCGCTACAAAAATCGCTTCCAGATGTAATGTGTGATGAGAAAGCATTTCCATTTGAAAAATTTTGGCACTTTAGCAAACCATCTAAATATTTTTGGCAATTTACTTTACATCCCTAGTTTCGATTATGTAGAAATGTTAGAGAACCTAAATTACATGGCTATTGACAACAAGGACTAAAGCATAAAAATAATGCTCATAAGGGTTGATTTTTAATTAAGTTTAAAATAAAACTAAAATCACATATGCTTAAACATACGTCATACTTTATTGTGTTGATGAGTATAACAATCAAATTAATTGAGAAAAATTAGCTGGAGAATGACGAGAAAAAGAGCAACAGTAGTTGGTTGGTCTCTGACTTTGTTTCGTACGCACATATGAGTAGGAATAAATTAAAAAACAAGAAAATCCTACTTTATATTTTTCCTACAATTGTTTTGTAAAATCATATTTTATTTTAAAATAAAATATTAAAAAAATAAAATATAGAAAATTAGAAACTATAGTCTTAAAAAAAATAACTGTTCAAACGTTTTTTTACTTAAAAAAGGAAATTCATACGAAACTTATTTACCAAATAGATAAACAATTTTTCAGCTCATAAAAATAACTAAAAGCAAACTAAAAAATGTTTTATCTCATATAACATTTATGTTTAAAAATTCAAAAACAGATTAAACCCGCATTCTATGAGGTTCTTTTCACTTTTATTTTTTCCCCTTTTAATATATTTTAAGCAAAATATAGTAAAATTCACCAGTTTAATTTTTTTTATTACAAAATACACCAGTTTAATACCCTCGTATGTATATATTGCCAATAGTTCAACGAAAATTAGAGTAATATTTAATAAAAT
This sequence comes from Hylodesmum podocarpum, assembly GCA_026586105.1. Taxonomy (NCBI): domain Eukaryota; kingdom Viridiplantae; phylum Streptophyta; class Magnoliopsida; order Fabales; family Fabaceae; genus Hylodesmum; species Hylodesmum podocarpum. Next base: position 2,699,671 of record JALJEV010001403.1, on the reverse strand, counting down.
GTTGAAATGGTGAAAAACATGCACGCAACCAAATGGAAATCCTTAACAGCAGATGACATCAACAATGTTCACGATGTTGTCATTAAGCAGAAACCATGTTAACATGGTGTAGACATGCATTCTTATTTTCTAAATTTATTAATCCTTTAGGTTTTTTTTTTTCTCGCAACACCTGTCTTTAATTCCCACTAACTACACTCTTGAAAGAGATGTTTTTCTTCGATGATTTGGATTTTTTTTTCATTTCTACGTGCTTGAGACTTCTCTTTTAATATTTGGTTTAAAATATAGTGCGTTTTAAAAATTAAACTAATCACTGAACTAACAAAAATATTGAGTTATGGTTTTGGGTTACCCAGTAGCTCTGCTAAAGAAAATTACACAGTAATTAAAATAATTAAGTAATATTTTCTATACTTTATCATGTATTAAAAACAAATTAATATAAAGATTAAAACTAAATATAATTTAAATTACTATATGTTATAAAATAAAAATTTATAGCAACAATAATAATAATAATTTAATATTCATCTATATTTATTCAATCTCCTTTAAAAAAAATATTGATAAATATATTCTTATCTCTCTAGATTAATTTTTTAAGAATTTATTTCAATTTTATCATTCAATTAGTTTTTATCTCCAAAAAAAAATCAACAATAAATATTGTTCTACAAATAAATATATGAAATTTTATATAATTTTGTTAATTTGTATTATCACAATATTTTTTAATCCATAATATTCATTTATTTTAATTATATAATATAGTTAAAATTCGTGGAATGTAGGAAATAAGATACTGGTTCATATATAAATAGCTAAAACAAAGCATTTATAATAGTTTGAAGTCTGAAGATAAAATATATGAGATGTTTGAATGTTAGAACTTAGAAGTAACCTTTCCCTTTAATTTCGTGAGAGTGGGAAGATTGAAAAAGCTTTCTCGAAACAACCAAAGTTACTTTGTAAAATCAAAAACGAGACCAACTTCATGAAGCAAAATATACTTTGAATAGTACATCATATATATAAATCTATTTGCACATATGAAGAAGTAAAATACTACCAAAAACAAACGACCCATTCAATGTCTCCTTGTGTGTTTATTAGGGAAAGGTGATAATTTCGAACTAATTTTAAACAAGGAAAATATATATGTGGCCTTGTGGAAGCATAAAATCCTTTGCTCTTCATTTTTTTACTAATTTTAAACACCCCATTTTCAGATACCTCATGTTTTTTTTGTTACTAATTGTAAACAAATCACACGTTTAATTACTAGGAAAGAAGTGCAACAATGGGTAGTAAACACATCCACAAACAAACAATAGTATAAGAAGGTCGAAAAGAAAATCATTTAGTAATGAAATTTTGTGTGATGGATTAAGGACCATGTATGGATGAGAAAAATTGATTGATGAATAGACATACTTTATCTTTAATGAAATATCATCCATTTCATTTTCCAATATGCTTAAAATATGGGTGAATACTGAAGAAGAGTCTGACCGCATAAATACAAAGCTTGTAGCCTATTCAAGCCACACATTGATTTGACACTCTTCCTTCCATTTTAACCTTCTGTCACTTGTGATTAATTTTTTTTTTTTTTTTTTTGTCAATACTTATGATTAATTTTCTCTTTGCGTTAGATGTTACAAAGTTGAGTAGTACATAAAGGAAAATAAGAGAAAATAACATGTGTGAAAAATTGATGATAAATTGGAACTTATTTTTTTGCAGTTAACGAAGGGTTGAAATTGGACAGGTTGTGGCAAATCTTGCTTTGTCTCGCACAACTTTTTTGAAAGGCAAAGACAGATTCACCTAACTATGACCTTTATTGTAGGTTCACTGCCTCCGGACAGTGTCTTGGATACATATACATAATAACCCCTTTTTTCTCTTTATATTTTAGCTACTATCCCTTGAATCTGAAAGTGAAACTTTTCTTTTTTTAAGTGACCACATATTTTTACTAAACACAATCTAAGTCAAACCAAATAAGATTGTTAGAGCATCTATAAAGGAAGTTATTTAATGAGTTGTTTATTAAAAATATGTTATTTTAATGTGCTACATATGATTTTAAGTTGTTTAAAATTTGAAAGAATTGTTTATATAAATAACTCTTGTTCATGAATTGCTTCATTTTATATTAAATATAGGAGAGAAAAAAAATATATTAACTAGTTAGTAATTCCTTTTATAAATGTTATTATTGGATAATATGACTTTACCATCAAATATCTGACGGTTATATACCACTTACTTCAATCTAAGATTACTGGCTAAATGAGTGGAACAACTTTGTATTAATTGATGCATGTTTTAATAGTATTTGAAGACCGGAACTAAAATGGTTTAGCAATAATGAAAGTTTAGAAGTTTCAATTATTAATAACCAGATGTTATTTCAAAATATATAAATAAACTTTATGATAAATCATTTTTTTAAAAATAAAAGTCATGTTTATGTTCATAATTTATGTTTATCATCATGATAAAAGTACATTAAAATGTTTCTAATAATGCAGTTTTCAGCTACAGGATGATGATCATAACATTTTCCAAATAATACAGTTTTGATCGGTAATGATTAAGAAATTAATAAATATTTTTTTAATTAAAATTTATGATGAAGTTGTATTTATAACATTAAACTTTATAATTTAAATATATGTTTGGCCTCTATACTTTGGTCTACTTTTTATTTTAGTGCTTAATCTTTATGTTTTGAATTTAATCCCTATCATTTGAAAATGTTTAGTTTTATTCCTTATCGTTAATCTCCGAAAGAAAGACAATGATGTATAAATGGTAAAGCAATTTGTAACAACTATTGACTATCACAAATTTTAAAACCAGTTTTTTTAGGTTAAAAACTATCACAAAACTTGAAATGGAACCAAAATTTTCTTCATCTTCTTCGTGAGTGTCTTCCTTTTCTTACAAGTTCTCAACACTTAATGAGTTTGATGCCGCTCATGACAATATTGTGACAGTTGACAACAGTGGTGTGTTAGGCGAAGGATTGTTGGGAGAGAAACATGTCAGTAGTAATGACTGAGGCTTATAACAGTGGTTGTTAGAGCTCCAATTGAAAATAAGAGAATAGTTACAAAGGGATAATAAGAGAATGGAATTGACCAATATGTGAGCAAGGATCTATTGTTAAATTCAATGAAGAGGTTGGAGATTAGTAGTGGTGGAAGAGATAATATTGAAGCGGTAATGAAGAGATTGCAAAGCTTGCAAAAACAAACAAAGATAATTTTAGTTCAATTTTAAAGTTAAATAATTTCTGTAAATCTTCACAACACTTATAAACACGGCCAAACTAGCCTTGGGCCATATAGTAGCTTCAAAAATTTGGTTACCACTAACCATTCTCATATAGGAGCATACAAGATTTTATAGTTGCCAAGTTCAAGCAACGGACTAACGAAAATTCTAGTTAGAAGGTGAAATGTGGAGACAAGAATTTGGGTGCATCATTGTATTTAAAACCAACTCATATTACGGTTCCTAATGATATAAAAACGATTTAATAACGGTCACAATGCATAGTTGGTGCTGGTTATATAACCAAATTCTGTAATACTCAAGACCGCCAAAGATCAGAAATTGAGACTTCTAAATTTCAATGTCTAAAACTCTCATCATAGAAATCTGCAGAAGTAATCATAAGGTAGGGGAGAAGTTCCTAGTACTATTGAAATTTTGATGAAGTCCTATGTTTCAAAAACCCATGTTGTCTAGCAAAAGCCCAAGTTATTGCTTCCTTCCTCTTCCTTTCTTGGTCGGCTGAACATCCATTTGGTCTTTTCCAGTGACTTCTGATAGATCAACTGCAGAATTACAAGAGATGGAGAATGTGAAAGAAATCTCATAACTTAAAATTAAAATGCAATATTTTAAGTTTCTAAAAATTTATTTATGTTGTAAACCACAGAGTAATACTGTATAACATTGTATCTTATTCTTGCCTGCAATTCCAACTTGCATCAAAATCCCGTGAAACAACATTAAAAACATTTCTCTAGTGCCTTTAACATTTTTTAGCTAACATGAATGTTAAGGAGAATAGGTATTAGCTAAAGCATCACAATTTATAGCTTAGGGTAAAGATATACCATCAGGACCACGAGCCATCAAAGCAAAGAACATATTATTCAGTTTTTCCATCTTCTTAGCTTCTTGTGCTTGGTCTGTCTTATACTTTAGACACTGGTAGAAAGTACATCAATTCACTATCAGAACATTGCATAGAAACTAATAATGTAACAGGTAGTAAACAAGAAAACACTTTTAGAAATGTCTGTTGCCAGGAATACAATTATTGTGTATAATTGAATCCTTGACAGTCATATAAGTAACAGAGGTTTATATTCTGCTAATTAAAATGAGTCAAACCTCAGAGACATACCATCATTAACAGGTTTTAAAATTTCACCACCAAAAAATATTATCCCTGTTCTTAACAGTCTGATAGAAATATCTTATTGGCAGAGTTATCTATCACCTCAAAGTCAAAGGGGCATGCCAGCAGAAACAATAATAGATAACTTCCTGCCTACTAACCCTCTTTAATGTGAAAAAACTACAAACTGTACACATATAATAATAAAAAAAAATGCCACTAAATTTCTAGATGTTAGAGATTCCTACAGATAGGAACATTATCTTTAATGTAAAACCTATAAGGCCAATGTAGTCCATCAGCATAAGCAGAGATGTCAAAAGCCTACTAATTTAAGCGAAAAGAGAATGACACGTTGAAGGAATAGGAAATTACAAATGTAGGGTCCTTTAGTATTTCAATCTCCTTTTTATTCAAGCAACCTTAGCCAGCTATGATTAGTTTCATCTGAAGGCTAGATTTTTTCAAAATTAGGGTTCTATCCTATACAAGGGACTTTTATTGGCCGTAATAAGAATATAGAATTAGCTCAGACTTTTATAAATTGTTTATCAGAAGATAGTCCTCTTTGGCTGTGTTTTAAATGTCTTTGACTGTTCTCTCACATTATTTCTCTTATGTGTGAGTGTTAAGATCCTTAGCATCCGATTCTGCATCAAACAACCACAAGTAAATACAAATTGTATGGCTTCAGAAATTAAATTGAAAGCTTTCATTTTTATTTCTAACTTATTGCATGCAGAATATGCTTTAGTTAAAAGATAATCTAGTAGGTTCATCATTTGTATCCCACTTAGGTCCCTCTAACAGAGAACATGCCAAACTACATAACAATAATGTTGTTTCCACTTTAATGAATCTCTCACAAACTCATCAATATCCAAGCTATTGTGAATCAGTGGTTTCAGGTTAGGCAGAGGCTTTGGAATGGTTACATATCTCCAACATGCCCCTTGGGTGAGACGATTGGGCAAAGTGTAGAGAGTACACAAGCCCATTCACCCTTGAACTTAAATTCAACATAATTATGAAAGGGCGGAAGGGATTTACCTTCAGACCACTAGGCTATATAAAATCATTTATTGGACCCCACATATATTCCAACCTGTGTTGGATCAACAAAACAATAACTTAATGATAAGTTAGGCCATTGACCAGCTTCAAACATAATTTTCATTCCAAATTACGTGGAAAAGCAATCAGGTATTGTTCATGATATAGATTCTCAACGGAAAGAACAAGAAACTAATTTAGTCTTTATTTTATAACTCGAACCAAAACAATATAGACTAGAACAGAAGGAGATGTTTATAGCCCTATAGGATGATTAGTCCATAAATCCTTATCCAAACCAAACAATGGATGGGTAGTAATATCTTATAGTAACAACGAATAAAATGTATAACCCACAAACTTAAAAATCCCTATATTACAAACCTCAATTTAAAATCATATCATCAAACAAATAAACTGTAGCAAGGTTGTCTAAATTGAGTTTCAACATTGGAAGGAGGGCAGGCATATGATCATAGGATCATAAAATAAAACATAAGTTCCAACTAAAATGAAAAGAGCAGGTGTACGATTGTAACATGAATCATAAGTTCCAACTAAAATGAAAAAAAAACACAGATAAGGAAAATAACCTTGCACTGTCTCACACATAAAAGAAAAATAACCTCAAGAATATAACAAGCATTTAATTAAAAACTTAAATTGAAGACTCACAAGGTTTCATACAACTCAACTCATAAGCCATAAAAATTTTGATAACACATAAAACTAAAATATACAAAGAACAGATTCACTGCAGAACCCAAACAGAGTCACAGAAAGCAGCAACAACAGATGACAAAACCATAGAAGAACAGGGAAGAAAGGGCCAAGTAGGTTAGGGTATAGAGGGAGAACTACAAGGGAAGAGAGGGGTAACGGGAGGCAGAGAGTTGGGGCATGAAACACAGGAAGCCTTTTTTTCCCAAAAGGGGTTATGCAAGCTAACTTCAGTTTTCACCCGTGGCGTGCCTTTGGAGCACCACTCCAATGATCCAACACCTTGGACTGACAATCAAAAGTAATCTACCCATAGAAGCAATTAAGCATGGCACACAACTTGTAAGGGAGGAAAAAATTCATTGGATCATACAACCATGAACTCTAGATTACATTAATATAATCACATTGTGTACCATGGAATGAAATCAATGATATTGTATAGGGAGTTCAAAATTTGATATAGTCAAACTATGTTTGGGGACAAAGAAACCATAACATTCCTCTGGAGAACAGCATTTTGTATTGAAGAATCAAATATGATATCATGTCAATCCATATTTTCACCCTCAAACATGCCAAGAAGATCCAAAATAAAAGTTATAATAAGACTATGGCAATTTAAAGAGAGTATAGAACAAATATAATTTTTTAAACCTTTTTGTGTTAGAAAAATAAACCAATACCTGTCGGTTATCCGTGACCTTGAGCACCAACTTTCCATCACAGTGCCTGTACTTCATGAGATACCGTGTCTGTTCCAAATACAATTGAACAAAGCTCATTTAAAGTAGAAGAGGATAATAGAATAACAAGGACAAGATGGATATCTTGGGCAATCATCAAACTAATAACTGAATTATAAAAATTCAATATGGTATTGCACCAAACTAAACATGAAAAGAGAGCATATGTTACAATTGCAGGCTTTTATAAGCATAAAAAATAAAAACAAAAATCTGAATGCATCTTATGTTGATGCAAACATAGTATTGTACTCGGTTGGAAGCTTATAAAGGTTTGTGTTATTTGTGAAATGAAAAAAGAATGAAGTAGGGAATTACAGAATCAGGATCTGCACGGAATAACTCAATGGATTGCTCCACAAACTTGTCCCACTCAGTTATATAAACCATTGCGCCAGACAGATACTTTGGGATAAGAAGAGGCAGGGATGCTCAATAATTTTTTGCCTGTTGCCAATGGGAAATAAATGAAATTATAAGAACCAAATCACTAAATAGATAACAACAAGATATTCATGATAAAAAATTTATGATCTTATAGCAAACAGTTGATTTTCATTATATTCACAAAACTGACAATGTAAAAATTCATATGCATAGTCGGACACCTCCTGACATTTTACATGAATACTATCATCCAAATGAACCAATCTACACTTTTCTGCAAATACAGACACATTTATTTATAATAAATTAAAAAAATATTAGAAAAATTATTGATAATAAACAAATGGTCTTTCAAATCCAACACTTCCTTATTTGAAAAAGCTTCGTATTTTCACCTCAAATCCAACACTTTCTTAAGATCTATCAAACTAAATTATGCAAAAAACAATGCAAGTTCACCTAAGAGAGACAACGATGTAAGAACAGTAATTCAAGCAGCAGTAGTTCACTTCAGGACCAATATTAGTTGGCAAAAATTATAGCAGCTTATGTCTCTTAACCGAGTGATATAGGGATTGAATCCTGACTAATCTTGGGATGCAATAGACAATGTTAGGAGGGGAATACCTGCATTATATACTTTCAAGTTCCCCAACCAAGTTAGTCATGCTTCCAGTACTCAAAAAGCAAAGAAAAAAGGGTGCTTGATCCAAACCCACCAAAGCCAACTTAACTTACACACACAAGTAATTAACTAATCAAGGAAACTGTACCCATTTGATTGCAAAGGTGAATTACCGAGTGACATAAAGTTCCTGAGTGCATAGCAACCAAAAGGAAACACCCTTCTAGCATGAACATCATTCATTCAACAACCACATAGCAATACCCATTAAAAAAATCAATCCAAATCAAATGATCCATGACAAGAAAAATAAGCCATCAAAATAATTCATCCGTTTGATTGCAAAGAGAATCGACACAGTGCATACCTATAAGATGAGAACTTGGGGGTGTTCTTCAATTCAATCATAAAGGGTCAGGGCTTCACCTCCAAAATCCACCCCGTGTTCAAATTGTGTAAACTTGGGTTGGATCTACTAAAATAAAAAAATTATAGTTAATGCATATATTATTTTAAATCTAATTAAATTTTGAAATAAATCTTAATATTATCAGTATTTTGCTTGATTTTATGTAAGATGAAAATTTTATTTTATCATGTTTCAAAATATTTATAAAAAATCCAAGCTTTAAAATTTAAATAAGTAAACAAATAAAATTTGTTGTAAAAAATTAAATAAAATAAAATTTTAATACTTTAAAACATTTTTAAAATATTTAATATTTTTAAGTTATTAAATTGGTTGTTGAAAAGTATTTGTAAAAGTTACGGAGAAAAAGGTTTGTGCATTGATACATTGATAACCGATTTATTAACTTTTGACAACAAAGTCTTGTAAATTATAAATCATTTCACCCTATCAATATTATTCTAAAATAGAATATAAGCAAAAATTAATTTATGTTAATTAAAAATAGTAACTTCATTTATTCTGTATTTTCATTGAAAATAAATTTTACCGAAGGATTTAATTTTATAAAAACTTAATTTAAAGGAAAATGTTATTTCTCTTTTTTTGAAAGTTTTGCGGCGGATATCATAAGGAGTGGAATATTGAAAATTAATATTTTGTCAAATAAAAATATTTTAAGTTTTAAAACATTTATCTATATTTAAATCATTATCCATACCATTTTTGCTTATAGGAGGAAGGACTACATCTTAAAATGATTTATAATGTAAAAAAGATATATATATATATATATATATATATATATAATATGTATTTTTATTTTTTATATTTCGGTAGGAAAAAAAGAAAAACATACTTCTATAAAAAAAAATTGGAAAGGAGTTTTTTATTAGAATATAATGTAAATATAATACTAAACTTAAATCAATAATCTATTAGGTATTAAATTTATATTAATATTGTTTTTCAAGAATATTCATTTGTTAATATAAATTATTTTAATGTTTGTATTGGTTAAAAAAAATCTTTTTAAATGTCCTGTTGTCTAATATTTTTTTTTCATTAAGTGTTGTAAATAATTTTGTTTTATATGCAAGTGTGTTTTTTTTTAACTGTTATATGATTAGTATAATTTTTTTCTTATTGTTATATAGTTTCACGTGAAAGACAGTTGTTTTTTTCGAATGAAAAAGGATTTCTCTTTAATTAGCTATATAACTTACCTATTTAAATTATTATTTTATGTTTACTATTAAAATAAAAATAAAACATTAAATATTATATTTTTTTAAGTTTTTCCGAAAATCAATAATTTTTTTATTGTGATAAAAGACGCTTAAAATACTAAATGAAATTTGTTAAAAAAAAAAAAAAAAAACGGGTGAAGCAATTGAAAGTCAGCCAAAATGTAAGGAAAGGAAGCCACAAGAAAGTACAGGGTCTTTTGGGTAAAAAAAAGAAGAAGAAAGAAATTGGGCATGTTTGATACAGAATTAATGAGAATGAGTTCAATTTAAAATTAATTATAAATTTAGTGTTGTTTTATAGAAGACATCATGTTATATGGTGTCTTTAATATGACTCTAGCTTAATAAAGATGCACTATTGTATATGATTTTATATATGATGGTCAAAAGATCATGACACTTGCGTTAATGAAAATGGAAGCGTCACGATCAATTGCACCTTTTATTCTAACGAGTCAACAATAACACGTAATCTAATCACATATCAAACGTTCCTACCTATCGTGCTTTTTGTGCATTTATTAAAAATTTTTTTAGTTTGAGTTTTGTTGTATTTTTGGAAATAACTTTTATTGATGTAAAAATTAATTTCTTTTGTTAGTTGCTGTTTTATAATTTTAATGACTGTAATTACAATATTTGTAATTGTGAATTTTTTATTTAATTTTAGAATGGTTTGTGTAATTATAATAATTGTATTTTGGAATTTTTTTAATATAGGAATAAAAATATTCGCGAAAATTTTATGTACGTTTTGATTTTTTTTTGTTTTAGTTGATGTTATTTTATTTTATCTTGTAGTTTGGATTTTATTATTTCTAGGAAATATCTTTCATTAATGCAGAAATTATCTATTGACAGAATTGTTTTTGTTTAAATTTTTTTATGGTTTGAATTTTGTATTTTAGTTGGTAACTTTTTTATCTTAATTGAAAAAGTTGGAAAATACTTGATATTAATTCAAAAATTATTTATTTTTTAATTATTAATTATTTTTTTTATTTAATTTTAACTACTGTGGTTATAATATTTGATATTGTTAAGTTATTTCTGTATTGGAAGCGTCTCATGTGCTTGTACCCTTGTGGGTCCCACTTGTTAGGAATATTAATTATAGGTGTGTGATTTATGACGTCTTTATCTCTCTAACCTACATCAAATAAGCGTCTTGACCTGTTGTGACACCTTCTAACAAAATAATATCACAATTGTAATAAGTTTAAAATTAACCTTATTTTAATAATAAATTAAATAAAGAAGACCGCTCTCATCTTTTTGATCGTCTTTTGTCATATAAGACTCACTTAGACAAACATAAGTCTTAATATGCTCATACGGGTCGTTCATCCTATCATATCTATTTAAGTGTCAAATTTTTCCAAATGGGAGGTAAGAGAGTTTCCGTTATGCTAGGTGAAGATGAATGTCAAGCCCCCTTACAATTGTGTTGACTACCACAATGACATGAGGTGACTCCTCCTAGTGGTTTAACTTGTGTTAGGATAATTTGTCGAGGATAACAAGGTCCTTACATTTGACATTGACTTCTATTTCAAATTCTCCATTCATAACCTCTCCACTTTTCATCATGTTGTTTTCTCATTTCCTCTAACTTCAAACAAAGCTCACATATTTTTGAGGCACTATCAATCTCAACAAATTCCTCGAGGGGTAGGTTGAGGTGGTATTCTCGGGACACTCTGACCTATGTTCTTCTTACAACTACCATATTAACACGACCACGGTTTATGTTTTACTTGTGTCCTATGGTTAGCATCAAAATTTACTTACAAAAGGTTGAAGGTCCTTCAACCCTGTTGGACTTAAAGCTTGAAGATGCTTGAGTGTTTCTCTTGTTGTTTTGATTTTGATGTTATGTAATTTTGGTTTTCTTAGATGAAATGTAACTAGGTGTTTCCTATATATTGATTGTTTAGTTTAGGCTTGCATGTGGTTGTTCTTGGTTGGAATGCCCTAGAGAGCTAAGCAAATATTGTGTGATTTTTCTTGATTCAAATGTTTGGTTTTCCCTCTTAAAATGTTTTGAAAAAAGTCTTAGTAACCAACTGAGGTAATAGATTACCAACAGAAGGTAATCAACTGCCATCAGTGGGTAAAAGAGTGATAAACAAACACTTGGCTCTGGAGTAATCTATTACCCCATCGGGTTAATCGATTACCATGAGGAAAATCACCTTGATAAGTTTTGCCTCTCTGGTTCAATCGATTACCAATTTCTGGCAATCGATTATCACTATCAGAAAGTCATGAAATTGCCTAAATTGAGTTTTTAAATGAACATATAAATATCACTCTTTTGAAAATCTTTTAAAACAGAATTACATTCTTGGAAAAACATCTTTTGAACTACTCGAACACTTTTATATTTTCTCTAATCTTTTTTCCAAGAAATTCATCAAGAACTTCAAGGTTCTTCAAAGAACTTGTTTTCAAAGGCAATCTTGATTGAACATTCTGATTGGTTGGCATTCATAGTCTTCATACATGATCAGATCTACACACACAGGTGTTTTCTAACTGATCTTTTGTTTCCATTTTTGGATTTGGGTTGATTACTCTAATAGAGAGGTCTTTCTAGATAGAGTAAGGTTCTTTGATAAGGGTTTTCTCAAAGGGTTGATCTTGGAGGTGCCAAGGTCAAAGGGAACGGTTCTTTGGGTTAAAGAACTGGTGTTTTGGGTGTTTTGATTTCGTTTTTGTGTTGCTTGTTACACAGTGAATGTAAAAGAATGCAAAAGGGATCATTATAGTAGAAAACCGATCGCAACAGTTGTTGGGTTGGGACTGGATGTAGGCAGTGGACCGAACCAGTATAAATCACTGTGCACTCTTCTTCTCCCTTCTACTCTTTATCTTTTGCCTTATGTTGTTCATTATCATCGATTAATTTCTGTTATACGTTCGGTAATTGACTCGGTAATCAACTAAAACTAGAACAGTTAGATACTGCTATTGATTACGCATGCCTATTGATCACTAACGTGTTTCTTAATCTTTCTTTTGTTGTTTCCGTTGTGCATCTTTGATATATCTTGTTTCTCTGTCTTAAGGTTAGATAGTAAATCAAGAATAGTTTTGATTGAATTAAAAGAAAATAGAAACGCAAGAAAATTAGGCTATCTTAGAACTAGAATCTATTCACCCCCCTCTAAATTCAACCGTAGGGACCATCAAACCCTTCCTGGTATGTTAGCTTTTAAGCACTACGCTTTTTGTCCTAATCAAAGGGTGGGGTACTTATGAAAAGCATTCACATGCTCAAGTTCTCGACTTGTGAAAAGTGATATTAGAGTATTAAATGCATGTAAAATTTGACTTTACCACAAGAATCTCGCCATTATTTATACATGTTTAAGGAACTTAGCTTGTAGGTTTTATCCAATCATCATTACCTTTTGTTAATTCACCTGGAAATGATATATTAGTCAATCTTAATCGCTTAAGATAGAATATGATTATTGGATTATACACCTTATGGCTAAAGTATTTTTTTAATTGGGATTACGAAAAATAAGTAACTTTTTTTCAACTAAATTGTGTTTATAAATAAAAAAAATTGAAATGCTTAAATAATATATTTTATATATTGTTGATAAAATTTAAATTTAAGTGAGTTAGATTTTTAAAAAAAAATAATTTTAGATCTGAATCTAGGTAGTTACTACCCATAAGGTTTGAGAATGGGGATTACTTTTCATACCTGCATGGATATGGGTCTGGACATGTGGATGATTTTTTTTTCTATGGGTACAAAGATGAAAATTATAGTACCCTACCCATGAGCATAGCTACTAACAATCCTAATAGTGTTATAGGGCTCTACTAGATGGTCCTAGTAATAGTTTAGCAAAGTATCTTTCATCATATGGTTTGGTCTAATGGTTCGAGTTAGGTTCTGACTCTATCTAATATACTGCCATTAAAACATCACATTCATCTTTAAATATAGATCATTTAATGGAATTTTTCATTCATCAATCATTCATCTTATGTGGTTGAGTTGAACAAAAAAAGGGAAAACCCAGATTAAGAATCTAGATCATCTTTTGCAATTTCATATTTGACATTCATATTTCATAATTGTTAAGTCAAAATAACTTAGCATTTTAATTTTGATAATTACAAGATAGACGAAAACATCTACAGACGCGGAGGGAACAATGATCAGACGAATTATTACTCGCATAAGACAAAAGATGCACCCTCAAAACTTTAGAAGTTCCAGACGCAATGTTCAAGTCGTCATTTGCTATCAGACGAAGAACTTTGAAGATCAGACTGAGAGCGCGTCTCAACTTCAAGTCATGTGCTCAAGAGTGAAGTTTTGAAGACTAAGGTTGAAGACGAAGGATGAAGACAGACGAATGAATTCAACACTCAACACACTATAATTATTCATTCGTCTACTCCTTTTAAAGTTCAAGACTCTGAGTAACTCGTGCATACATACTTATTCAACTGTTACTCAGAATGTTCTAAAGGTGGAAAGGATTTCAAAATAAACCTCTTGCAACACTAAAAGCAGTTGTGCGTTTTAGTGAAATCTCTGAGCGAATTAAGTCAAAGGCAGATCTCACGTTGACAACTGCTAACTTTCCATTAAATGTTCTGATTGCTCACTCTGCCAGATGTGAAAGTACCCAAGACAAAGACTAACTTTAACTTCTACAGTCTAACAGTTACTTCACACAACCACCTATAAAAGGAATTCATCTCTGCGAGTTCAAGTTGGTGAACTACTCTGATCAAAGATATATTCATACTCGCTCAAGCTCTCAAGAAAACAAGTTTGCTCGCCACAAACTTAGAATAGAATTCACTTTGTAAAATCCCTCTCTACGTAAAGGATATTTTATATTTTGAACTTATTGTAAGCCACTGTTGTGGTGATATTGTAGTCTGAGGAGGCTAAGTGTTTAAAGAATACCTTGCATCAAGCCTGTAGAGGCTGGTAGTCCAAAGAATACCGTGAGTCTAGCCTAAGGAGGCTAAAGTCCAAATAATACCTTTGTTAGCCTCAGGAGGCTAAATGTTGAAAGAATACCTTGGTTAGCCTGTGGAGGCTGTGTTCAAAAAATACCTGGGTTTAACCTGTGGAGGCTGGAGACAAAGAATACTACTTTAGTCAAGGCTGTGTTCAAAGAATATTTGTATTGTTAGCCAGGAGTGACTGTGTTCAAAGAATACTCTTAGTGGAACCTCAACAAGTTGTTGGGTAACTGGACGTAGTCTTTTATAAGACGAACCAGTATAAAAATATTATTGTCTTGATTATTTTTAACTGCCTACTAACTGGGGATAATAACTTAAACAATAGATTTAATTAAAAGCAATCTTTGAAGAATAATCTTAAGTTTGCGTCTAATCCAAATTATTTTATATAGACGAAAAAAACGTATCGTCTGAAAGAATTTTAATTAAAAAGCACAATTTAACCCCCCTTCTTGTGTATTTGTATTTTACAATAATCTTTGTCAACACGTGAAAAGTACCTACTAATCAGATTTGCAAAAAGAAAAGTTAAGCAACACAAAATCATAAGCCAAAATTGAAGCTTAGGGGAATGACTTTAGGCCCTTTGACTTTGCAAAAGAAAGGGGCTTCCAAGGGAGGGTGGTTATCAAGGAGGATTATCATTGTCAACTTCAAATTGTCACTATACTATATGGTGGGTTCGTCTTCATGTTTATTCCTTTTTCTTTTCTTCTTAATACAAATTTCCCATGATGTCATCATCTTCTAGAGAGACACGTGAAATAAAAATTTTAAAAATAATAAACTAATATATATTTTTTAATGTTTAATCTAGCATAGATACTATAATGTAAAACTAATTAATGATAACCCTAGATTTTAAATTTACCATATCTAATTGATTACATCTTCTTTCCCACGATAAGGGTGGGGATATGAACACATGTGTATATATATATATATGTGTGTGTGTGTGTGTATTAGGGTAACTAGCTTTCTTAATCCAATACAAATCAATGATAATAGAATCCATGATTAATGAAGATAGTTAATTACATATTCTTGGCATCACAAGTAAGAGAAGACTCGTCAAAGAAATGAAAATGGCTAGCATATTACAATATTGTTTTTCTGAGTTGGTGGTTCATTGGTAGTCTCATCAGAAGCTACTTATGTGAGAAATTATCCACAGGTCCATTTCCTTTGAACACCTTAGCTGCATTAAAAAAATAGGTTTCTTGAGTTAAAGTGTTTATTTTATCATATATATTAGAAGAAAGTAACTCATGGATCTAAACCAAAATCCCAAAACATATGAAAGAAAACTCAAAGAATTTGAATGCAATATCTTGCAACCACACTTGGTAAGTAAGTTGATTCTGTCTGATTTCCATAATCTTAATGGCAAATAATTGAGAATGAAGATATTTTTGAGAATTTTTATTCAAATCTTTTTATCTTAAAAATTATAGAAGTATTTTTTTTAAAAAAATGTGAATGTCATTACTTAATGATCATGAGTAATTAAAGAATATTTACTAAAAATATGTTTTTTTCTTATGCAAAATCACACGGTAAATATATTTCATATTTACTAAAAGTCACAGGAGCTTTAAAGATAAAAATTTAAAAATAATCAAGAGAAACTTTAAGACATTGACCACATGTTGCATGGAAACAAGTTGTAAGGTTAAGTCTCTATTTTTATTCGATTTTTATCTTAAAATTTGTAAGTTTGTTAACTTCTTTTGAAAATGAGCAATATGAACAATTATTAAGAACGTTCTCACAATGGAATGAATATATCCCAATTTTGAAGAATAATTTTTACATCACAGTTTATGAATGCATAATATTATAATCATTAGACAGACTTAACATTGAAGGTTTGTTTGGTAGATAAAATAAATAAGGATAGGATAGTATAACTATCTTATCATATTGCAATAAAGTATTTGGTGCACATTATGATAGGATTTGTTTATCTTAATCGTTATCATATCTTATTCATATAATGTATTTCTTATCTTAAGGGAGCTTCATTAGAAAGTAACAAAATAGGATAGTATCTCCTTTCCTCCCTTGCCACCTTATAGTTACCATTGCAAGGTTTATTATTGTCATCATCATCAGTACCAACCTCATCATCATCGCTATTGCGACCGTCACCGCTGCCACCTCCACCACCACCACCATAATCGTCACCATTGTTATCGTTATCATTTTGTCATTATTGATACTAACCTTATCATCATCGTTATTGTCACAACCATTGTCATTATCGTCATAGTAACCACCACAATTATTACCCTACTGTTATTATCATTGTCATCACCATCTTCATCATAATATGAATCATTATTGTCACCACCGTTGCTATCACTATTATAATACCTACAACCACTATCGTTGTCATTACCTTTTCATCATTGTTACTATTACCATCATTACTATCATCATCGTTATCATCACTATTGTTGTTTCCATTACTACCACCCTTATCATCATCACTTTATTATCTCTATCATCACCATTATCTCTTCATTATTATTGTCTTTGTCATCATTACCATTGTTATCATCACCTTTATTATTGTTATTATTGTCACTACAACAATCACTATTGTTAGTATCACGAGCATTGCAATCATCATTATTATCATTACCTTCATAATAATCACCACCATCATTAATTCACTATTCCTATAATCATTATCACTATCACTCAAATGTCATCCACCTTCCATATTTAATTCATATTTTGGTATCTACCAAGAATAAAATCTTCATCTTGTCATCGCCACCTTCCATATTTAGTTCATATTTTGGTATGTACCAAATATTGAATAAAATCTTCATCTTGCTCCTATCATGTTCTTTTATTCGATTTATATCACTGTTTCAAAGGTTTGTGTCATTCTAGCATGAATAGAGGATTCACGAGTCTTGGAGAATATAGGTTATAGCTAGAGACCAAGCCCTGTACAAATCCACACGTACCCACCCCATTACTCGTGCGACTATCCGTTAACCATTTTGAAATTAACTGTTAATTTTCTTGTATCCGATCTACGGATATCCACAACTAATTTCTAGAAAATAATATTAACAAATATTGTGTGAGTTAAAAAAAAAATAAACACAATAAATATTATTCTGAATTTATAGATTAAATAGTTATATTTTACAATTGTTCAAGGCCAATCTGATAGATTTTTCAATAAATAAGTATATCTTATTAGTTTAATCCCTAAATAGGTATCGAATATTTATAATTTAATCCTTAAAGATAGATGTTACTAATGTTCAATACTAATATTATGTATTTTTCAGATACTTGAGAGATTGCTTAGATAATTTTCTTACTTTAGAGATTTGAGAGAGTATTAAAGTAATACTTACGGAAAGAAATTGAAGGTTTATTCTTTGGGTAAGAACTAAAATAGTTTAAAATCAAGGTATAATAACTCTTCAAATGATAAGACATATTTTCTAGAGGATGATGAAAAGTGGGTCATAATTGATGAAAAATCAACCCTTACAAAGATCAAACAACCACTCACCAATTCATGAAACCGTAAAAACTGTCTCCTCAATGTTATTTTCATAATCCTAGGCTGTGTGGTCATAGTTGGAGTAGAAGAGAAAAATTAAGCACTTCAATGAAAACTTTCAGTGGTGCTCCTTTGGAAGATCAAGTTCTCTAAATATTGGACTGTCAACTCCAACACCCATAGCGTTTAGACCATTGTCCACATATATAACAGAACCTGTAATGGCTGATGCCAAGGGTGATGCCAAGAATGCAGCAGTGTTACCTACCTCCTCTGTTACAACAACACCAAAGTGTAAGTACATGCACACAAAAAAGTGGAGAAGGTTCATTTCAGAAAGGAAGAATCTCAAGGGAAGCATTACCAGCATGTAGTTCTTTCTGCAGCGGTGCATTAGTAAATGAATAATCGATCATCATGTCAATGAAACCGATTGCTTTCGCTGCTCGGCTTCCCAGCGGACCTAGACATCATTGAAAACAATTTAAGTCAACTTGTTTATCAATTTGTACTGAATTCATTGACATGCAAAAATCTACCTAGAAGGAAAAGGTTGAATTCAATTTAATGCACAAGATGTTACATAGTATTTGGAGAGAAAGATAAGTCATTGCACGTAAAATAAGATTGTGCGAATTGGCATATGTAATGTTGTGTGACAACAGAGTAGGGTCTACTTATAGTAATTGTGTGAATTATGTAGTTTAGATATAATGCAGTAAAGGATTTTCCCTTATATATGTCATTCCCATTTTGGAGGGAATTGGACATCAATATTGTTGGTAATATAGTAAAACCAGAGTACTAAAGATTTTAGCACGCTTTCTTCTTTGCAATGCAATTGGCATCACTTGCTCCAGATCATGGATATATGCAACATTACATGGAGAAAAGAAAGCAAACAAAATCATTAGCTAATGAAATCATAATAAGCCATCAATACCTGCAGATATAGTATTGACTCTGATTCTTTTCTTTCTACCAGCTTCGAAAGCAAGCACCTTAACAAGCAGAAAACTTGAGATATAATTTCAAATATTCAAAACAGGAAAGGCGGGGGGAGGAGGCGAAAGTTAGGAAAATGAAATTACTGAGAACAGACATATCTATGCGCATGATATAAGAGTTAAAAAAAGGAAAGAAAACTCACTCTTGTATCACTTTCTAAAGCAGCTTTTGCAGAACTCATACCACCACCATATCTGTATATAAGACATTTCAAGACTTTGGTTAATTAAAAAACTGTTGTCAAAATAAACAAGTATATGAGTGTTTAAATCATATCCCTTAATCCAACACACCCGGGTATGATCCTCTCT
This sequence comes from Hylodesmum podocarpum, assembly GCA_026586105.1. Taxonomy (NCBI): domain Eukaryota; kingdom Viridiplantae; phylum Streptophyta; class Magnoliopsida; order Fabales; family Fabaceae; genus Hylodesmum; species Hylodesmum podocarpum. The sequence continues at coordinate 2,680,185 of JALJEV010001403.1, read as the reverse complement.
GAAGCAATGTATGTAAGAGAGAGTGCAGATCCATCTACAATCAAAACAGAAAGGTGAGAACAATACACTGAAACATGAAGCAATAAATTGCCAACCCTCTTAGGTAGTGAACATGCCTGGGTTCATGATTGGAAGAAAGTGTTTGATTAAAGAAATATAAGAATAACTTGATGCAGACAAGGCAGCAAGATATCCTTTCCGAGATGTCTCCGACAATTGCTTGCTGACCTAAAACAAAGTTGAGTGTCAGTTAAGGCCAAATGACATGAAGCAACAAGAAACTTTATTATCATAATACCTCTGGTCCATTAGCAAGTGAATGCACAAGTATATCGATAGAGCCAAAATCCTTCTTGACAGATTCCGCAACTTCCTGTAAGGTAAAACAAATCACAGTAGAGTAGACTAAGTACAACTAGTCTTGTTTAAAAACAAAGTGAGACAGATCACAGAGTATACACTACTCAACAAAATGCATTATCCAAAATTCTTCTCCATAATGAGAAATTAATGAATAAAAATTAAACAAAATCACCTACACAACTGGTTATATGAAATAATCAGAAAGAAATTATGTTTCAGCTTCAGGCTTGGTCAGAACAAAATTTAAGAAATGAAAGAAAGAAAAAAAGACCCTCAACCCTCAATCTTGTAGATAATTACATCATGTGAGGCATATATATGATTTATTTATGATTAAATTATTCATGTATCTTAATGAATAAATTAGAAAAGCTTCTGGTCAACAACCCAGATAAACTTCAGCATTGACATTGATAAGGTTATACATGCATGTTTACAGGCAGTGAGCAGAAGAAAGACAGGTGAAAAGTTTTTTTTAAAAAAAATGTGTATCCAAGAGTAGATTGTATCAATTTACTAGTTTCAAGCTTCTGATCTACTTGATTTCAGATATGTGAATAGATTGTATGACCTTGGACTGTTTTCTCAATCTCCAGTCTCCACTAAAGAAGAGGTTCTAAAATATTCTGGAACAAAAAAGCTTTATTATGATTTCTGTCTCCAAATTTATGATGACCTTTAGTTTGTCACCAAATTGAAGCTGTTTATATATATGTCCTTTAATATTCAATTGGCACCAATGACGCCCACTACCAACCAATGTATTGATCTTTAGCATCATCTGATGTAGAGCTTAAAGGTATTCCAAACTGAATTAGAAAACTGAATATTCTTCAAATTGAAGTTTTTGAAATATGCACTTATAATAATAGATTCTGGTATCTTATGATGTATATTTGTAATAACTTTAATCACCATAGCTTGATAGCTTATTTAGCTAACAATCATTAGCTCAGAAGAAAATATGAGAAACCAAACTGATAGTCAGTAGGCTGCTCTGCTAAGTGCATCTTAACACATTTCACAACAAAGGAATTGAAAGAGCATTGTAACAGCAGAAAAATACAGTAACGGAATGATTAATCAACACCTGTACAGTCCAATTTGAGGCTCCAGCATAGCGCTTGTTAGTTTTTACCTATACAATTTTCACAAAAAAATAAAAATAAAATAGATTATAGGTTTTGTAAATTCACTTTGTGCTTTTTTCATAACAATTATGTACTTTTCTCTTACATCTTCTGGGACATCTTCAGGATTGTCATATACTGCATCCAAGGGATACACTTTAGCAATCTCCATCAATGAACCATTTTGTAATCTGAAAAATGAAGAGTTCCTCATTAGCAAAGTAAATGAATTTCACACTTACAAACAAATAAAACCAATAGCATCATTTAAAAGTTATACTTGCGTGACTCATCGAATTTTCCCCGGCGTAGACTGGACTCAAATATATTTAAAGCCTGCGTGAAAATGTTTTAAGTTAGTACCTGATCACTTGTATATTGCACAAAGATAACACAATTGCAGGGTAAAATTACACAATGTGCAAGCACACAACAGACTGTAGTATTTACTTACTGGTACCCATGTGCCAACAAGAATTTCAGCTCCTGCTGCAGCGAGAGCTTTTGCTATTGCCCAGCCATATCCATTGTCATCAGCCACACCAGCAATGAAAGCCCTTTTACCTGCACATCACATAACATTCAGTGGAACACCACAACAAATCAAAGATATCAAAGAGTACCAAATACCATTAAACTCGCGCCACAAAAATAAAAAAAAAATATCAAAAAGGACAGTTAAAAAAATGGTACACTTGGTAATAACAGATTTTTATCAGAAAAATTAAATACTTAAGACATGATCTCTTTGTTGTTATATCATACAGAGGTCACAGATGCAGAGGACTCCTTTCACCAGTTTATAAATACCACCGAACAAGCAATGTTTCGTACACATTATGTTGTCTAGTAAACCAACATTTAGCACAATAGATTTTGGAATGAGTAAACTCTTGAATGGGGAAAAGAGGCTATATAGTCACAGCACGACACTTCCTTTTTGACATTATGTTAGATAACAGTGGGAATGGTCATTAAGGGCATAGGATCTTCAAATCATAAACAAACAAAAAAAATTAATATTACAGAATAGAGTAAATAAAAGCACACTAAGTATAAGAGTTTTGGATCCTTCAAACAAATATCCATGCAAAAGCAGAATGATATGAAGGATTCATGGAAAAAGAAGTGAAACCTTTCAAATCAATAGGCAATCCTGCAACTTCCTCATTTGAGCTTGACTTGTATGTTGCCTTTGTGATGATTTTGTCATATTTTACAGCACCTGATGTCAAGCCATACTGGAAAGGTTGTGCTGATGCAACATGACAAACACTTGCTAGTTTACAACGTGATCCAACCTTAAACCTGCCTCCAACAATTGCAGGACCTACATTTGCAAACCTTTGCGATGATGGAATCTTGGGGCTCGACATCGCAGTTGGCAAGTTGGAAACTGTTGTTGTTGTCATCTCGTACAAATGTTATATGATGGCAGGGCACCTAGATATGCAGACAAATCTAACATTAGAACTGGCGTATAATAGCAAATCAAGAGATGATTGGTACCTTCTTCCATTTGTCCAAACCTTGTACTGAACAAACTTATGATAACAAATAAACCCCACATACCAAATAAGGATAGTTTATTAAAACAAATTCAGAAAAGAGGACAGGTTAGAAAAAATTCAGAAGTTAACTCAGTTCAAATGGTCATCAACTGAAACTTTACCAGCTTATCTCATGCAAAATTTTATTACAGACCTCAGCTACAACTTTTCCCTAAGCAAATTTTAAATAAATTATCACAAAACAAATCTCGGAAGTTAAAACTTAGCTTAATAAAATGCATTTAACTTTATCTATAATTGGTTCACTAGTCAATGTTTACTACTTGGAATTATACACATGTTTACTTGCATAGAATATTTTTACAAGAAAACAAATAAAAGAAATCTAAGCAATTAAAAACACCAAAGATATGAAAGCCAACGGTTCTACCAATGGCCAAACTTGATCAACATATTAAAAGAAAACCAACCTCCTCGATCATCAAATAGTTCTAAAAAAGGCCAAGAGCAAGAAAAAAAACAATAAAGGTAAGCCTTTTATATTGAATCTATAACCCCTCAACGCTAAAACCCTTACTACATTACTCCCATACTCAAAGTCCGTTTTTTTTCATAAATAACAAAAACATAAAAACACTACTTCAGTCAAATTACTAGATCCCCATAAATCTCCACCACCAGTGAGCCACCCACTTGTGTAAAATTTCCATTTGTCACTGGCTGTGGTGAAAAAACAGTTACTTGATCAAATACAACATGCAGAAAACCAAAGTCGAGTCCATAAAAAAAATGCCACAGGCATGCAGACACACATGACACATCCATTGATCAAATACAAACACATTGACATTCTTGATGCAGATTGATCAAAGCCCTGCTTCTACATTTTCATGATTGCATTATACAAATCAAACAAACAAGAAGATGAGCATAGAAAGTGGGGTGTTACCAAGAGAGAGAGAGAGAGAGAGAGAGAGAGAGTTGGAAGTGGAAATGCAAAAGGCAAAACTGGGTCTTGTTGGTTGGTATGTGTTAGATTGTGGGGAAATAATGGGGGCAATGGGGAAGCCTAGGAACTGGGTCGATGAAAACAATGTTGTTGTGGTTTTATGTGAAGTAGGTTAGAGTAGTTGAAGACTTTGGAACTGTCGAAGCGGAAATGGAATGCAATGCAACAGCTATAGCCTCCTCACTTGTTTCTTTCTTTCTTTCTTTCTTTTGTTTCTAATCTACATTGCTATGGACTATAAAACCTTTTATTCTTCATTCTTAATTCAGAATCATCAAGTCTTAGTAAATACATTGATAACTCATTTAATGAAAATTTCTTCAACAATCTCTTTTAATGGAAATATTTTAAGGATTTACTAGGTATAAAAGTTTAGAGGTTACACCTAAAGTTCTTATTTTAAGTAAAAAAAAAACTTAAGGTTAATAATTAATAATTATTTTAGGTAAATAAAACTACTAGACAAAAACCTTAGTTTTACATTTTGACTTAAAAAATATCATTAAATTTAAAATATTTTGTTTTAAAATTCAATTTAGGCCAGTAAATATGTTGGGCAGGCCGTGAATACACTTATCTGTTCAATTATATCAATAATTATATTTATTAACTTTTATAATAAATATCTTAACTATTAAATAATTATAATTTTTATTAGTTCATAACCAAGCATATTAATTAATCCCATAATTTAATTTTTCTTTTTTTATGTATCTATCGCAGTAATATGAAGCGTATATTATCAACATTAATAATTAATTTTGTTGGAAAAAGTTTATTTTAATTAGAGTATTCTTCAAGATTAGTCCTCGAGAAAACCTTTTAAGATATGGGTCTCCCTCAATTAAATGGATCAAGAATCAAATCCATTGACCAATGTTTAAAGGGCAAGATTATTTGTCATTCATACTGCATTATATTAGTTCTGGTGAGCATTTCCCTTTTAAGGGTCTATTTTAATTTCTATCTAAATTAGTCATTTATCCATTACTAATATTATTATGTTGCATATTTTTAATAAAAATAATTCACTTAAAATTAATAGGATAAATTTTATAAAATGTTCACTTTCTTTTATTATTAGCTTTTCTTAATCTGAAAAAAAAAATCCAGTTTTAAATGTTATACTTTTCATAAAAATGCTATTTTTTTGCAATTATTGATGGAGAGTACATGATTATTGATTAACACGTAACGTATGAAATCTTAGAGAAACGGTCCAATGGACATCATAGGCCTGCAAATGGCATGTAGTACATCTCTATATGGGTTTAAGTTTCGGCCTGATGTCTATTTAGAAAGGGAGCACACACTACGGATTATTTTCTGCATGTATATTTGCCATAAATGTGTATGTCTGTAATTTTAAGTAGCTAATTTGATAATTTACTCAAAGTTATATATATATATATATATATATATATAAGGATTAATCAACTTTTTAGTCTGTTTTGTTTTTTATTCTCTTAAAAAAAATTGTCTTTTATCTGTATAATATATTTTTATTTTGGTTCCTGTTTTAATGACTGTCAAATCTAATAAAAAATCAAAATTAAAAAGAGAAAATTGCAAGAACTAAAAACAAAAAATGACCAGAATAAAAACTAACACATATTAAAAGAATTAAAATTTTATATTATAGGAATTAAAGAATATGACTAAGTTTTATATTTAACTAAAAATAAAAACAATATAAATAAACAAATGGTTGATTTTACAAATTTGATTATATTATTATTTAGTCCTTATAATATTAAAATTATTTTAATTTTGATTCCTTATAATTTTTATTATTTTTGTTTTGGTTTTGGTTTTTTTTTGTTTTAATCTTTATCATTTTAATTTTTTTTTATCTTAGGCCTTCCGTTAGATTTAACGGTCAAATTTAATGGTAGAAACTAAAATTAAACCAAAAAAATATTATAAGTACCAAAAGAAAATTAAAAAAAAAAAACTAAAAAAATCACTTATATTACAAGACTAAAAAGTTTATTAAGCCTATAGTTTGAATGATTTTTATTAGATATTAAATGATTCATGTACAAGTAAAAATAAATTTTAATCTTCAAACATATATAACATTTTTTTGTTTACAACATTAGTTAACCCATCATCAATTATAGAAATATTAATTATAGCTATTAGAGAAGTTAATTGTGTAGTAGTTTGTGACTATGTGTGTATACCTTGTTCTTCCATTAGCCCCGTCCAATTCTATCAACTATGCCAGGCCTTAGGCCCGATTCTATTGGGTCAACTTTAATGGATCAGGCTCGCCTCATTACATGCATGGGCCTAATAAGCTTACTTCAGGTAAGAAGGTTGACTACTTCAATTTTTTTTTAATAAAAAAAATGTATTTATTTTTTAAATAACATTTTATAAAAATAATTAAAAAAATTAATTGTGTACACACTAATGTATTATGCTTGTATATTGATAATAAGAACTTTGAATTAATATGTACAAGATTTTAGAATTAGATCTATGGCCTTGTACACCAAAATCAAAATAAATAAATAAAATAAAATCATTCATACATATAATGCTGCCTAAGCAAATTTTGATAGAAGCGAGTAGATAGATAGAATAGACATTCACAATGATCCAATTCATGGCTGAAATTTGGGTATACATATGAATAACTGGACCCAATTCTTAGATTCTTGTCCTTCCTTAACATGAAGCAAATCAACCTTGTGCTAGTATAACATCTATGTATTGCACAGGAAAATTAAATTAGAAATCAATACAACATTACACGTGTTTTTGAATTACAACATTTAAAAAAAAAAAAAAGAAGAACCAAATAGTTGTAAGCCAAATAGATTGAGTTTTGTCTTTCTACTGAATTCAAAATCCAAATGAATGGAGATGCAATTTAAAGTGTGATGTACTAGTTTCATGGAAGTAAAGCATCTTTTTTAAGTATTCTGCTCCATACTCAGATTACATAAAGTATTAGTCACACCTCTGCAGGCTTGTTTCTTAAAATAGACACTTAAATAGCAAAGCCAAATTAGACGAAACCCATACACCAAATATCATATATGGCACGAATTCAGTCTGCTATTCCTGCATACGTATTCAACCTATATCACCTGCATGATGGTGATCGCATCCATTATATTATTATTATTATTATTATTATTATTATTATTATTATTAACTTAAACTTAAAATGGTAAACAATGGATTATATTTCTCTGCTGTTTCGGTGAATAGAGCTTTAGTTTGGACTTTTATGCATCTTTAATGGTGAAACAAATCTGACGGTGCAAATAGTCCCAAGATAGCTTTCTTGGATATTTTCTTAGTGTTCTTTTCTTAAGAAAATTTAGGAGTTAATATTTTTGTCAAAGATTCACAAAAATGTTTTTATGATCTAGATGTATATTAATAAATAATTATTTATCAAGGTTTTAGATTTTAGAAAGAAAATTTTGGATGCAATCATTTGATTTTAAGGTTGTTCGAGAATATGGATCAATTAATATGTGATTGTTTCAATTTAATAAGTAATTTTGAGTTTGTTTTTTTAGAATATACAGTTATGTTACATGTTTATATATATAGTCTTTTCCTAGTGATCTTATCCATTTCAAACCATAATCATCTTTAAAAAATTATTTATACTCTATATAAAAAATAAATAAAAATTGGCTGTGACTAAATACCTGAGACCAATAATCAGTGCTACATTTCAATCTAGTTTTGATTGATCCTCAATAATGTTACTCTTGAATATGGCCTTGACCCAGCACCATTGTAACACTTCATATAATTTTTTATTATATTATTAATGTTAATATTTTTTAATTTTATCTTGTATTTTGAATATTATTATTTATATATAATATGCACACATGTTAAGTGTCTTTATTTTTAAAGGAAAAATTAGTAAACAGACTATATTTTAAGACATCTCTGTGCGCTTTTGTTTTCTTAAATAATAATGTAAAAAGCATATTATTAAAATAATGTATTAAATTATTTATATTTTTAATCGTATATTAAATAGCTATATTAATTTCTAATTAGTTTTTCTAGCTTTCTTGTTAAAAAATATTTTTCATACTTACAAATCTCTTGGTGAAGAATTTATTACATTTTTAAAGACAGACAAAATATCTTCAACCATGCTTAATAAACAAGCTTAATATTTATAAAGAATGTCAAATTTATTTCTTTTAACAAATCAAACTGTGTATTTAACGGTCAATAAAGAAGTTGAGTTCACCTATTATAAGCATTTCAATTGAAATTTATTTTGTACAAGATTATCAAATGCATTTTTGCATGTTTAATCCGAAATATTTAAATTTTTTTTTATCAAGAACATAACTTTTGGACACTCATAGATAATAGTTTGTTTATCACCACTAGACCTTGCCGACAAAATAAAAGGGCACAATTTGTTAAAACGTCTATCATAGATTTGATATGATATAGAAAGAAACATAAAGTAAAATTTGATGAATAGAATAACATATAAAATAAGGGTAAAGTAATTTTGGTGGGTGGAATACTGACATCATTAAAACAGTGAGATTGACTTTATTTATGGATTTTTTTTGAGTTAAAAAAGAAAGGGCTTCAACTCAAATTTCATGACTAAATTGAATTCTTTTTGTCAAAACTTATCCAACTTTGAGAGACATAGCTTTCAATATTTGTGCCCCACCCTTTGTTCACGGTCCTAATAAACACCTTTTCTTCTTAGGATATCAAATTCTCAAATTGAGTGGTCCTTCAAGTTTGGCACACCACCAAAATAACTTCATTTTCCATCACCCATTCAAGTAATTCAAGTAATTAAAAGTGCATGCCCTTAAATCTATTTCAAACTTGTTTCATAATGTCAATACATGTTCATATTCTTTTCCTTTTTTCTTTTTTCTATCAACTTTTAAACCCAACAACACATGCCACCATAAATAAATTGCATTATTGGTGTTGCATATGACTCTAATGAAAACAAATTCTGTGGTGTTGTCGTTTAAAGTTCATTCTTATGGCAATCATAAGAGTGCATTTCATAATTGTGGGTCACTCGTATTTTTTGGACAAAAATAAATGAATTTGGATTGAATGACCATATAGGATATATACATTTCAGAATTTTAATCATGAGATATTATTATTATTATTATTATTATTATTATTATTATTATTATTCCTATCTCAATATTATAATTATTATTATCATTATTATCATCAAATCAACACATGTAGTATTTTTCAACAGCATGGACACCTATAATGTATAAAGACATAATTTCCATTCCAGGTAAGGTTATTTTCCTTTAAAATATATTCCTATTACATATTTAATAATAAATTAAATAAATATCAATATATGAAATTAAATGTATCTAATAATTTTTTAAAATTAAAGAACTCCACAAAAACTGTTAAAACTTTAGGAAAATTGATATGCTACCTAACATCCCATTAAAATATAACATTATCCATATTTTAAATTCTACTTTTCATTTTGAAAATAATATATATGGATTTTTAATTGAATATGTATAATCTATAAAAAAATGAAAAATTTCATCAGTGCAATTTGTTTTTGTGTAAAAAATTATACATTAAAAGAAAAGAGATAAGAAGAAGAAAAATACATGTAATAAAGTAGTTACTACGATACTAGAAAATAGGAAAATAATATTATAAAATATATTGAATGAATTTATTAAGTAACATACTAACACACCTATTTATTTAAGGTTTAATGTGTACTTTAGCATTTTTTTTTCTTATAATCTATTTTCTATTTTAAACTTAGTCTCTATAAGTTATTTCTTTTTCATATTTATTTATTATAAATAATTTATTATATAATTTAAAAATGAAAAGTAGCGATATATAAGAACTAAATATAAAAAAATAAATTACAAAATAAAAAACGAAGATTAAAAATGACAATATGAAAACTTAAGGATAAAACAATAAAAAAAAAATTGCAGGAACAAAACTGAAAAAGCACTAATATACAACTATAAAAATATATATTAAGCTGCCATAGAAAAGATTGTACATTAAGCCTTTATTTAATTATTATGTAAAACTTTAATTATGCAATATAAATAAATGAATTATCACCGTCAGACTCAAGCAACGTACGTTAAAATGCAAAGATCCAATAATCCAGGAGCATGTGCAAGCGATTCCACGCGCTTTAATATTAAATTAAGATCTTAGTATTTTTTTAAAAAAATAAGGACATTTCTAATATATTTAAGTCAATTATTAATTAGTATGTAAATATACATTATAGCATGCTTTATCATAAATTTCGAAAAAAATAAAATTGAAATTATATGCTAGATATTAGTGAAGGATTTACCTCCCAATCAGACCTTATTCAGAAATGATACGTACAATAAATAAGCATTTAAGAATGATTATACTTTAACCAGAAGAAAATTATTTAATAAGAAAATATTTTATAATCTCATTAAGGTGAAAACATGAACTTTTCAGCAGACAGTCAAGTTCAATGTAATTAAATTAATAATTTCTTTGATTCATATATTTGATAATTCAAAAAATTTAATTTTAATAATTATTCATAAATAAATAAGCCAACAAATAATACATGTTATTATTTTTATATATCAATTTGTTTTTTAAAATTTTTTAATATTCTTTAACTCCTTAATTTATATTTTTAAAATATCATTTGAATTAGTTAGTCATAATGATTTATAATATTTAAAATTTTGAATTCACATTTTAACTTTATTTTGAACTTTAAAACAAACCTGTTCAATACACAGATACTCAAGATTTTGTAAATATTTGTTTATAATTTATAATCCATTAAATATTAGGAAAGATATAAATTTGAATAGGAACAATTATTCATACTTAAAAATAGGTAATTGGCCAGAAAGCCGAACCGCCAAACCGGTCCGGTTCAGTTGGGACGGTTCAATGCAATTAATGCATGTGATGTGCCGGACGACCGGTTCTCAGATTACTGCTAACACATTAAAATTATTGATGGAACCCACATGTTCCCGTTTCTCAAAATTTCTTGTCGGAGAATGACACGAATACGACACGTGTCCTCATCCTGAAACCTACGTGTACGAATTGGAAGAGAAACGCCACGTGTAAATGAAGGTACAGAATTCAACCAGAGTACCCAAACGTAGCGGAGCAAAACCCCATGGGCACGAGAATGGCACAACTAGAAACAAAACGTCGACGTTGTTACCGTAAGGAAGAGGGTACAGAAATTTAGCATAGTATTGGATGCAGGTGATAAGAGCTCGTGGCGGAGACGAGCACAAAACAAGTTTCACCCACGCGGCGTGCCAGCTGTAAGGGCCGTGGAGTCCGTGATTGCGTGCAGGATGGACCATGAGGGACCCACCCTATTCCTCAGTCTGACTACACTACACATTTCTTCTCTCATTACTCATATGCTTAATTTATCTACTCTTTTAATATTATTACTTATTTTTCAAAAATATGCAAAATTATATGTGTGGATGGATGGATCATCTATCACTTACCTGGCATCTTTCCCACTACCCACTTCTTTCTTGTCACCAATCTCCTTCAATAATTCCTTCTTTTTTTCCTTTCTATTTTCTAATTTTTTATATTTTTATTCAACCCAAAAATATTACTTTCATATCAAAATAACTGTTTAATTTTATTTTTCAAGTCAAAACATGGTTTAACTCAAATGATTCATGTAGTCTTGTTTGTTTTAAAAGACACTTGTTTTTATATAAATATGTGATAAAAATTAAATTATATTCAATGTGCTAGCTAGACTTGTATTCAACTATTATTGGTGAATATTTCTGTATCTTCATATGCAGGGTTTGGATTTTCTTAAGTAGCCATGCTGGCTGAATGAATTTTCATTAAATTTATGGTGAAAATTAGTTAATACCTAATGTTCTGTTCAATGTTGTTGGTGAACATTTCTGTATCTTCTTCATATGCAGGGTATACATTTTTTCTTTGACAGCCATGTTGCTGAATGAAGTTTCATTAAGGCCAATATAGTAGTTGAATAATATCTATGGTCCTACAAAACGTTATGTTTGTTATGGACACACTAGCTTGTAGTCATTGTAAAAAGCTATTTATTTAAGCCATCGTGCTTCCAAAAAAATTATATTTACCATTCCTTCAAGCAAGAAAATTTTCCATTTAAAATGGTGGAAGCTCTATTTCTATATCCAATCGTGCTATGTATTGTTTTATTGAAATATACTTTCTACTGGCTAAAATGTGAGGTAAATTTGAGAAGGAAAATGAAATATTTGTTACCAATCAATTGTTCAGTTATTCAATCGTTATCACATTGATCAGACATAACGTATTAAATGTTGGGTGTTTTTCAGTTTTATTTCAAACTCAGACTCCTGCCAAAGTACATTTATTGAACAATACGCGTTCCTCATTCCAAAAATATTTATTTTTTATACTATCATATGTTATTAATGAACAGTTGAACATTAAGCCAGTCAATAAAATAATTAATGATATGGAATTTATATAAATCGTCTAGTTATTTATTTATTATTAGATAATTAGTACTATATAATCAAATTTAAATATTTATTATCCAGTCAATACAATAATAAAAAAAATACCCCTGTTTTATGTATAATGTTATCGATATAATTTAATCAAGTTCTAGAATAAAAATTTTCTAATCTTACGTGTAGAACCGGTCCTTATATTAAATCACACATGAACTCCTAAATTTAAGAAATTAATATATTTTATTAAGAAAATAATAATAATTAGATAAACTTAAAAATTCAACTTAAAATTTCCAATTAAAAAACATATAATAAAATTATTATACCCTACATGATATTAAAAGACTTAATTAAAAATTAAGTTAAGAACCTAAACTACATTCATTCATTAGAAATACGATTAGTAGATTTTGAAAAACATAAATAAAAATATTTTATATTTATATTTCCATAATTCTAATTAAAATTTTATTTTAACTCCACAACTCAAATACTTACCTTATATTTACATAAACAGTCCAACTCTATTAATTACTTTTCAATTTGTACATTGAAGGATCATCAATTAAAAAAAAAAAATGATTATGACATTAGTTTTTCTAGAAAGTCAGACTATGATGACATATACCATATTAATTAAATTAGTTTTTCTGGAAAAATTTCGGCATAACGCGCTAACAAATATTTATTGTATGACTATTTTTAAGCTAAATATAATTTTAAAATACTTAAAATTATAAAGTATGCATAAAGAATTAACTTAGATAAAATTTAAAATTAATTTTGAAGGGAATAAAATCTGAATCAAAAATTAAATTCAACCCACCAAAGGATAAAAATAAATAAAACATATTTTTTCTTTATCTTGGGAAAAAGGAGGAATAACTAATTTTATTGAAATATATATTTTTATATTTTTTATTATTTAAAAAATTAGTTTTTCTTAAAAAGGAAAACATGACCTAAAAAATAACGAGCCCAAAACTTATTCTACATTATCTACAAGTAAATATATACCAAAATTGAGTGTTAAAATATTTTTTTACAAGAACTAATTGTAAAGGACAAATTTTTCAATATTTTCAAGAAGAAATAATCAGTAATCGACTTCCGCTATGGAATATTATCGCTTTCCGTAATTATGATTCTTTATTAATAATACATAGTATTTCATGTGATTTCTTTCAACAATTTGGTCAACATCTGTTAATAAGACTAAATTATTTTTTATTAATTAATAATAACGATAGAGAGCGTTAAAAGTAGAGTGCGTTATTAACATACTATATGTAATTTGTAAGAAATAAAAATGATTAAACTACGCTATTTTTTTTTATAAAAAGAAAAAAACTTCATATTAATTTGTAACAAGAATGAATTATGACAATCAGATCACAACAAACTAAGTTCTCTAAGTAAAACGTTCACATATTGTAATTAAATTAAGATTTCATCATAATCCAGTATTCTAAAAGATATTATATGTGCCATTAATTATATATATAAACTAACTTTTCAAACATGAGTAAGTTCGTAACGTCGAAAGATGAATTGTTTAGTAAAACAATAATTTTGAGAGTCAAATTGCATATAAAATAATATAAATGAGCAAATAACACAAATAATGGTTCCAAGAGACCAAATCAGACATTTATTTTATATTTGAACACATAACACACATGATGATTTTTAACTAAAAGTAGTAAAAACCAAAGAAAAAGGCAATGTGAAACTTGGGGGATAAGATTAGGAGAATATTACCACTTTATTTGTCTCTCTCATACTTACTACTCTCACATTTTGAAGTGAATGACTTGCGGATGAATTATGCCAATGTCCAAACGAAGGAAGTGAGATATTATATAAGAGAATAAATTCTGGTGAGAGAAGAAACTAAGGTAGAGTTATGAGTTTGTGTCTTTATGGTAATGTCCTTGTTTTCTTCTCAACAGTTAAATGTTACTGAGAATAGAAGCCATCAGAATAATAAAAGCAGCCAAACCAGCACATAGAGAGAGAGAGAGAGACACACACACAGAGAGAGACTCACTCTCACACACACAGATTTCTTTTCTTTTCTTTTCTTTTTAATACGTAAAGGAGAGAGAAAGAGAGAAGAAGAAGAAGAAGATGAAAGAAATATAGTGCTTCTTCCACTGATATTCTCTGCTTCTCCATTCTCTGAACCAAAATTTTCAATTTTTAATATAAAAAAACTTCTGGGGTTGTCTTAAAGTTTAAGGCTTTTGGTTCTGTCTGATCCATTGGGATCATAATCACCATCGTCATTCATCATAATTATCACATGGCAAAACCAGGGGTGTTGGATTCTGATCCAGGGGTGATGGTGAAGAAGACCATAGAGTTGAAGAGGGAGCTTCAGAGGTTGGTGAAGTCCATTGTGGATGATGACGATTGCAGCACTGAGACCATTGATCAAGCCAAAGAAACTCTCTCTATTCTAAAGGAGTTGAAGCTTAGAAAGAGTTCTTCACTGTCTCTGAAGCTGCATAACAGGAGTGTGAACTCTTGTCCTGATGAATTCAAGTGTCCTCTTTCCAAGGAATTGATGAGAGATCCTGTCATTGTGGCTTCTGGTCAGGTTAGTATCACAATTTGGACTGTATAATAACAATTCTAAATCTTGCAAAAATTTTCTGCTAATTTTTTAATTACTAATAAACAAAGTATTGAAATTTTTAAAATTTCTAGACATTAAATGTTTTTTTTTTGGTGCATAGACATTAAATGTTTTTATTTTTATTTAATGTTTTTTTATGAAATATTAGAAAACTTATGAGAGAAATTACAATGGTAAAATAATAATAATATTAATAATAATACCAATTTGCTGTGTGTCTGTGTTTGGTTTCTGAGAAAATGTAGGAAACAGAAGGAAAAACAAAAGTAAAATAAAACTGGTGTGTTGTGATTATTGTTATTGATTTTAATTAATATCTGGGTACCTACCTAGAAGAATGAGTTGATGAATTATCATAGTGTATCAAAAAGGGGTAGAAAGTTCTTAACAAAAATGGTTTTTTTTTTTTTTTTTTAATTTTCAAATTTCTTGGAATTAAATTTAACTAAAGTGAAGATTTCGAATCTGGTTTTGGCCTTTTGTCCATCTCTCTTTTGCTGGAATTTCTGTACTTTATTCTATCTCAAGTGATTAAAAAGGTATGGGAAAGATAGAAAAGGAATATATTCAGTTCTTTTCTAGTCCAGTCCAGGACCTAACAGATATTTTTTTAAAAAAAATTATTTAATGAAATTAATAATATAGTTCACCTTATATATTTTAAATTTCAAACAAATGTGAAGATAAATCGTTTCAACATTTGAAATTGCAGCTTTCTCTGTTTTTTTTTTCTTGTTTCCTTTCAATCCACAGTGTTTAACCTGTTTAACTGTTTTACATTTTGTTGTTCAATATGTGAGTGTGACTTACTGGGAATTGTTTCACATTTGCAATAAGTTTCAGTGTCAAGTAGTTATTTTTGTTTGATTTGCTGAATTTGTGTGATCTTCCCTTTATTTATGTTGTTAGCTTTACTGCATTTATGTTTCAAATGTACGTTTCAAGATACAAAAAGAGGGAAAAGGAAAAAGAAAAAGGCAATTTGATGATATATCTATGATAGCCATTGTGGATGGAAAGAGAAAGAGTGGGAAGTGAAGAAAGAATAATATTCTCTGTCCATAAATGTGATTCTTGAATGAGTGAGTGGCTGTGGTGATTGTATACTTGTGTAGAACTTTTGACTGATTTTCTCAAAGGGGAATAATTAAATTCTAGTGTTCTTGGACTTTTTCTTTTTCCAAATTACTACAGTGATGTCTTCCACCACCCCAACTACCTTTTTTTCTCTGTCCTAAGCCTTTTTCTGTGCAATGTTACTTTGGATTGATTGGTTTTGAGTGAATCAGTGATGGTTTGGAACAAATTGCAGATTGTGTAGATGTTTTCCCTTGTCAAATTATGAACAATGATTCATTTTGTTTCCTTCTTTTGGTTGTTAATGTGTATCATCTTTTGGTTTCAATTATGCAGACATATGATAGACCTTTCATTCAAAAATGGCTAAATGCTGGAAACAGGACTTGTCCTAGGACTCATCAAGTCCTTTCACACACTGTGCTTACACCAAATCATCTAATAAGGGAATTGATAGAACAATGGTCTAAAAGCCAAGGGATTGAATTGTCAAATACTGTTCAATATATTGATGAGGAAGGTTTAAATGAAGCCGATCGCGAGCATTTTCTTTGTTTGCTTAAGAAAATGTCTTCAACACTTGCTGATCAAAAGACAGCTGCAAAAGAATTGCGTTTGTTGACAAAGAAGCACCCTTGTTTCCGTGTACTTTTTTGCGATTCTGCAGATGCCATTCCCCAATTGCTCAAGCCAATTTGTGGGAGTGAATCTTTTAGTACTATTCACCCTGATCTCCAAGAAGATGTAATCACAACACTCCTCAACATCTCTATTCATGATAACAACAAAAAGCTAGTGGCTGAAACTCCTATGGTAATTCCCCTCCTCATGAGAGCATTAAGATCCGGAACAATTGAAACAAGAAGCAATGCTGCAGCTGCGCTTTTCACTCTGTCAGCTCTTGACTCAAACAAGGAATTCATAGGGAAATCTGGTGCCTTAAAGCCATTAATTGACCTATTGGAAGAAGGGCATCCCTTAGCTATGAAAGATGTTGCTTCAGCAATTTTTACCATATGTGTAATGCATGAGAACAAGGCGCGAGCGGTGAAGGACGGTGCAGTGAGGGTGATTTTGACAAAGATAAAGAATCAAGTTCATGTTGATGAGTTACTAGCTATCCTTGCACTGCTCTCAAGTCACCAGAGGGCTGTTCATGACATGGGAGATCTTGGAGCTGTTCCTAGCTTGTTAAGAATTATTAGGGAGACCTCATGCGAACGCAACAAGGAGAATTGTGTAGCAATCCTTCAAACTATTTGTCTGTATGATAGATCAAAGTTGAAGGAGATAAGAGAAGAGGAGAATAGCCACAGAACAATATCTGAGTTAGCAAAGAGTGGAACATCAAGGGCTAAGAGAAAAGCTAGTGGAATTCTTGAGAGACTGAACAGGGTTGTTAATATCACACACACTGCATAGTGTGTTTCTTTAGCCCTCTCTCAAGGTACATTACATCGTATATTCTGAATCTACCTCCAGAACTTTAAGTTGTTTAAAGTTAAAATCAGTCACCAATTTTGTACATTCTTTTTTCTCAACAAAGTCATTCTAATGTTCATCAGTTAGTGACTGAATAAAGTCATATTCTCTCTCTGCCTCCATATTGTTCAAAATCTTCTTCAGAAGGATGTTTGGGCTTAAAACTTTTAGTTATGTTTATAATATATAATCTCTATTTTTAATATATTTAGTGTTATTATGGAGAAGAACATAGAGATAGAAAACAAACTAGTTTAGTGAAAGTGTTCTTGGTTTCATGCTTTCCATAGTATCACTGCCATTGCACCTTTATAACTAACCATCACAAACACCAACTTGTACAATGCTTAATTAGTCACATTCTTTGGTAATAATGATGAAAAAAAAGAATCACTGTCAATAACTAGTTTCATACATCTAATTATGGAAATTTGGTTGTATAGAATAACTTGTATACCTATTTGATTTGATTTGTCAATGTAATAACACTAGTGGAATTATATCTACCCTTAGAGATTGAGCTTATCTATTTCAGTTTCTTTCTTTTTCCTTCTTTTTTTGTTTTGGGTAGTGTTTCAATTTCTTTAGTTAGGCTGTTCTTCATTTTTATAATTCCTTCTACTCCGTTAAAACCGGAATAAGGGAAAAGGTAAGAGCTTTTTATAATTCCAATTCCAAATAAATTGTGAATCATTATTGTTGAACAATTTTCTTTTCCTAAAAAGTTCTTAATTTTCTGTCATTAATTTTAGCCGTTACAAAGGAAAACATAAAATTTAACAAGGATATAAAGTGAAATCTATTGTGGTTTTAGTAATGATGCCAGATTATACGCATTACATTTTCTATAATTACACTTATCTCCATCGAAATTAGCGTTTTTATTCATACATACACTGAAATTAGTTTTAATTACGTTTACATCATGCTTGGCTTGATAATTACATAGAACTTTCTCGTTTATTATTATTATTATTATTATTTTTTGGAAATTACACTGAACTTTCTCGTTTAACTTTTCTTCTTTTGAAAATTACAATATGTCTTGGTTTATTTTATTTTTTTTTAAGGACAATGTGTGTATAGTCCATACAAGAAAGTAATTTTAATCATAGAGTCATATTATTTACAATTGAGTTATATCCACGAATAGTTTTTTCAAATCAATTGAATTATGTTTACAGAAATCCAATATAATTTAATTTACGAATTGAATTAGATGGTTTTGACAAGCACAAAAATAATATACAGAATAAAAAAAAATTGAGTATTTTTCCGAACAAGAGTTGGTGATAAGTTGAGTAATTAGATTTTTTTTTGCTTTTACTCTTATAGAGTAATTTAAGTTGAGTTGGTGGATTCAATTAAGAGAATAAAGTTTTTAATTAAATTTCTCAGCGTTATTTGGTGGTAATCATAATTCCTGATCATCTAATCAATTCAATTATGTATGTGTATATATTTGTAATGTTAATTGTTTTCCAAATAAAAGATACGCGACTATCTTTAAGATATTTAAAATAGTATATAATTACTTGTTGGTTAGGAGAAGGACTTACCACCAAGTAATTTTATTAAATTTTTTGTGGGTCTTATTTATTTAAACTTGTGGTTTTATTTAAAGATAATTATTTCTTTTTATCTCTTATATATTAATATTTGTTATTTAATTTTTTTTATAAAAGTATAGATCACTCAATCTTATATCTTATATATATATTTATTCGGATAGATGCGATCTTGGTCTAAGGACATCAATCTTAAATAAAGTTGGAAATATCATAAGACTTGTTGAAACGATCACGAAACATATAATGACTTGTACATCTACGAGTTAGGTGGTTTAAATTAGAAAGGCATCTCTTATTTATTCCTATTTCCATTGGTATAATGATAGTAAAAGACACATACGCAGTAAGCAACATAGAAAAATGATAGAAAAATGATAGAAAAATGAAAATGAATTGAAACAATATCTCTTCACAGCTCACAAGGAACCAAATTCATTTACAAACCAAACATAGAAAGAAACAAAAATGATTGGAGAAAATATCACTTCAGAACTTATACGGAATCAAATTCTCTTTCTCTTGTTTCCTTTTCGTTTTTGTCCATGTACACCACATATTATATACAACTCATACAATTTATTAGCATAGACATGTCTTATATTACGATAGGACTACATTTTATTATTATATTCCATTATTTTAAATACACACACACACACAATATATATATATATATATATATATATATCAAATAATTAATTCATCTACATTAATACAAATATTTTTAACTAGTAGTAACAAACATTCAATTCAGTATTTATAAATCACTGTTTCCATTTTTTGCTAACAATCACTTAATTACTTAGAATATCTCATAATTGATTAATTTAATAAGATATAGATAATGTAATTTATTATAATATATATATATATATATATATATATATATTGCTTAAGAAAATATTTTTTCACTACTTTATAGTTTATAGTAATTGATTAACCAAATTTTTATAAGTCATAATTTACTATTGATAATTTTTTTCTGATTCTAATAATTACAAAACATAATTTGCAATTCAATATCAACGTAATATATTTTTCTAATAATTATTTAATTTAATCAAATGTTTGATTATAGTTAATTTTAGAATACATCATTGCAAAATATGGATCATAATTTACAGGCAATATGATTTTAAATAAAATATTATACATTAATAGATTGGATTATATATTAATAGAGATATATTATATATTATATTATATTATGTACCGACCGATGCACGCATACATGAATTTTACAGAATATTTAAATATTTTTTAAATAGTTAAAATAATATATTTTTATTATATATTATTTAAAAATAAATAATAAAATATATTAAAAAAATTCTAATATATTTAAGAAAAACAATCGTAAAACAGTGATTTCATATTAAAAAAATAGAATGAAGAGTTTTTATAATAAAATGTAATTTTGAAAAAATATAATAAAATAAAAAGTTTAAGAATTACGTGTTACACTATAAAATATTTATAATGCGTGTAATCTTATATATATTAAAGTTATGATGAAAAAAAATGAAAAAAAAAATATTATCAACTACAAATCTCTTCTGCTTAATGATTTCATTACGATTTCTCATAGTTTTCTTGAACTGATAGTTTCATTAATAGTTGGATTTTTTTTCATTCAACTTTTAGAAGAAAAAAATATGACGAATTGTTAGGAAATATCTCTTTAAAGAGAGCACATAAAAATTAAATAAAAAACAAGGACTATTTACAAATTAAATTAAATAAGAAAAAAGAGATTGTTTCTTGAATTAAAATAAATAAAATTATAAGACAAATAATTAACTTAAATGATGAAAATATAATTATATTAAATAAATAAATATTGCCAAAAAATAGATACATGTATTTGAATAATTTGATTTGTATTATTTAGATTTTTTTTAACCTTCAATTGGTGAAACTTTATATTAATTTTTCAAATTATTTTTCTAAATATTTTATTTAAAAGAAAAGAATCATTTTGATTAAAATAAGTAAAAAATAAGACACAAACTTTTATTGATTCGTCTTAATACAAGATTACGTTTAATTCTTTAACAATGATTAAAATTCTAAATTTTTTCTTAAGTATATAAATATTCATATTCTTTAGTTACAATGTCTTTGAGTTAAATAAATGTTTTTTGATATAAGATTTTTAATTAATTATAATAATGATTATTTAAGCATATTCTTTATAATAAAGATCTTCAAGTTAAATAAATACTCTTTTGATATAGATTTTTTAGGTTAATTACAATAATAATTCTTGGAACAATCTCTTCATGCTAATTATAATTATTCTTTAATCATAATTTTTTCGTGCTAATACCTAAATTATAATGTATAGGATTTGAAAGAGAATTTGTCTAACTATTTAAATTAACTTTTACTTAAAGAGGAATATACAAGAAGATATAGTGATAAGTCTTTTTTGAGAATTAAAAGTAAAATTTCAAGAGTTTTGACTTACTTAAAATATTTTCTACTTCAGAAACTTTTATCTATATCTTTGGTGTAGATCAGGAATTTGAAATAGATGTTAGATTGGGTTATTTAAATTCATTCATCCATTAAAAACGTGTTGAAAACAATCCACGAACATTAAGATGTCTTTGCATGAAATATCTTATTAGAGTTGTCTTATTATTGTTTTACTTTCTACATTATTAGTTGAGAAATACTAAAAAGATATAACATTCTTTATGCAATAGATCTTCTTGGTAAAGAAGTTCCTCCTCATTCCCTTCTTGGCTCACATTTTTATAAAAGAGTTAGGTATATTCTTTTGTACTTAAAAGTGCTTTAAGCCCACTCTAAGTAGACAAAATAAATTTATTGTTAAACCCTTAACTTAAGGAAATAACTATTAGAAGAAATATTTATTTTAATATGACATTTTAGTTAAGTGTCATTAGCTTCTACTAATGGTAGAACACTAAATTTCATTTTATACATAGTTTCATCTAATGCATTTAATATGCTAATTTTTTCTGGTAGTATATTTAAAAATAATTAGTTAAAGATTTTTAAGAGACGAAGTATAAATATCAAAATTAAGAGTCTTGATTTATCTTTTAATTTTTTAAACTTAACAAATACAATATTAATGTATTTAATACAGCATTGATGATTTCTTCAACAATAATTTTATATTATATAATTATATGAATAATTAAATATATAAAATATGATTATTAAATATTTAAATTATTTTATTTTTTAAGAGAAAATGACTTAACATCTTAATTTTGATAATTACAAGACAGACGGATGCATCAACAGACGCATAGGGAGCAATGATCAGACGGATCATCATTTGCATAGACGAAAGATGCACCCTCAAAACATAAGAAGTTCCAGATGCAAAGTTCAAGTCGTCATGCTTCAAAGCATTCTCATCAGACGAAAAACTTTCAAAGATCAGACGAAAAACTTTCAAAAATCAGACGGAGAGCGTGTAACATCCCAAAAATTTAAATATAGTTTAAGAGAGGTTTTTATAACAGAGAGAAATATAAAAATAATTAAAAATTATGAATTTTTGAAATTACTGTAGTAAATAGTAAATTACTGTGTAAATAGTAAAAATACTGTGCAAATAGTAAAATACTGTGTACATAGTAAAATACTATACAAATAGTAAATTACTGTGCAAATAGTAAAATCATAAAATATAAATTAACGAGTTACACGAGTTTTATATAATAATCAAATTAACGAGTTTTAAATTAACGAGTTACACGAGTTTTCTATAAATAGGGCCTAGAATTTCAATTATAATCACAAATTCAAGAACATTTTTTCCTTCTCTCAAAATCTCTTAGGAAGAAATCTCTTCAATCAAGAGAGAAATAAGTAGATAGAGGAAGATAGGAAGCTAGGAGGAATTGGTAAGGGGAGTTGTCCTTATCTTACTTTACTATTCATGTATACCGTATTTTACTATTCACGTATACGGTATTTTACTATTCATGTATACGTTATTTTACTATTCATGTATACAATATTTACTATTCATGTATATGGTACTATTCATGTATTCTTAGTATGCTCTGTGGTTGCGGTTTTGTCCGATCTTCCACATCAGAACAGAATTATTCTTGTTGTTAGGAAAAGGGTGGTAGTGTGGAAGTGCATGTCTAGGAAAGTTCTGGCTAAGGAAAGACCTGGTTATTAAGGGAATCCATTTGTGATTTCACCACTCTTTCCTGGGAACTTACCTGGTGTACTATTCACGGACTACGATCACTTATACGTTACTATTCACGTATACGTTACTATTCACGTATACGGTACTATTCACGATATACGATCGTTCACGTATACGGTATTGTTCACGATACGGTAATCGTTCACGTATACGGATCGTTCACGATACGTTACTTTTGATGGGTGTTTTCTTGGTGTTTCTTGATTTCCGCTTTCATTTGTTTATATTTTATATGATAATTTGTGATCTTAAAATTATGAGATCTAACTAGGAGGCTCTGCCACCTTTACTGATTTCATAACTTTAAGTTATCTATATAATATTTAAGTTGATGAAGATTTCTAACAATTTTAAAGAGTAATTGGAAAACTTATTTCGGACTGATCTTTGTTATGAACTTGAATGACCTTTGTTATGAGTTTGGATGAATTCCCTATGAATTGGGAATAATGTGTAATATCCATTAGTGGATAATATTCTAAAAGATATTTTAGAATGGGAGGTAAGATGTCATTCATTCATACATTGCCTCAAAAGAGGTGGCCTCGGTTAGAGGGACGATAATAAACTTAAGCCGTGCGTGAGTGACCCGATGGACAGTGGGCTCACAAAGCGGATAATCGTATTATCTATTATGGTACCACATTGCATATTTTTGGGAGTTGAGGTTGGAGCATTCATCATATAGAAATTTCATTTAAGTCATAATTCATATTTTTATATGTATCATAGTAATATTTTTATATGATATGTATTTTTATTAAGATATTGGAACTTACCCTTGCGTGTTTGTGTTCGTGGTTTGACACTGTGATGATCCCGAATTTTATTCGGAGGAGCATTGACGAGGTAGATTCAAGAATCATGTGTGGAGATGTCAAGGATAGCCAACATGAGGATTTTTGTGAATAATGTGGATATTATAATTATCACAATATTATGTACTATGTAACATTTTGTAAATAACTTTTGATGTATGGTTACGATATGATTTATGTGATGTGTTTTATTTTGGTGACGTTTTTGTTAGCAAGGAAAAGTATTTTAAGATTTTATTCAAAGAAATCTAAATGAAGGGAAACAATTTCAAATAAGGATAATAAATGAAGAATATAAATATATTTCAACAATAAGGATATATTTTCAAATAATAATAATAAAAAGATAAAAAGGAAATTATTTTAATAATGAAAAACGGCGGGGCGTTAAAGAGCGCGTCTCAACTTCAAGTCATGTGCTCAAGTGTGAATATTTGAAGACTAAAGTTGAAGACGAAGTTTAAAGGCAGACGAATGAATTCAACACACAATTCTTTATAATTATTCATTCGTCTAGCTTTTTATGAAGTTCAAGACTCTGAGCATGTGCACTCATTTCAATTCAACCGTTACTCAGAATGTTTCATACGTGGAAATGGATTTCAAAAAATACATCTGCAACACAAAAAACAGTTGTACGTTTTAGTGAAATCTTTGAGCGAATCAAGTCAAAAGCAGATCTCACCCTGACAATCGCTGACTTTTCATTAAATGTTCTGATTGCTTACTCTGTCAGATGTGAAAGTACTCAAGACAAGGACTAACGTTAACATCTACGGTCTAACGGTTACTTCATGCAAACACCTATAAAAGGACTTCATCTCTGTGAGTTCAATTTGGCGAACTACTCTGATCAAGATCATATACATACTCGCTCAAGCTCTCAAGAAAACAAGTTTGTTCGCCACAAACTTAGAATAGAATTCTCATTGTAAAATCTCTTTTTGCATAGAAGATATTTTCTATTTGATCTTAATTGTAAGCCACTTTTGTGGTAATCTTTGTAGCCTGAGGAGACTAAGTGTTTAAAGAATACCTTGAATCTAGCCTGCGGAGGCTGAAGTCCAAATAATATCGTGAGTCTAGCCTGTGGAGGCTGAAGTCTAAATAATACCTTTTTTAACCTGAGGAGGCTAAGTGATGAAAAAATGCATTAGTTAGCCTGTGGAGGCTGTGTTCAAATAATACCTGGGTTTAGCCAGCGGAGACTGGGGTCAAAGAACACCACTTTAGCCTGAGAAGGCTGTGTTCAAAGAATATCTGTATTGTTAGTCTAGAGTGGTTGAGTTCAAAGAATACTCATAGTGGAACCTCAACAAGTTGCTGGGTAACTGGACGTAGTCTTTCACAAGACGAACCAGTGTAAAATTATTATTGCTTTGATTATATTTATTTGCTTACTAACTGGGGATAACAACTTAAACTGAATTCTTAATTAAAATCAACTTTTAAAAGAAAAATTTAAGTTAGTGTCTGATCCAACGTTTTTATATAGATAAAAATCGCATCGTCTGAAAAAGTTTTAATTGATAAATACAATTTAACTATTCTTCTTCCTTATTTATATTTTACAATTTTGGATAAAAAAATTTGGCTAAAGACTTAACTTACTTTATATATTAATAGATAGATAGAAAATAGATAACTTAATTAGATACTAATGTAAGTAAAAGTTTCATTTGATGTAAAGTTCTATTTTTTTTTATAAGAAAAATATTTAGTTCCAAACATTAATATATTCGTATAATTGTTTTGTCTTAGTGTAAGAGATATTTATTTATTTGATTTCTATATTAATAATCTCTTATTTAATTTATTTCTATATGAGAAATAAATATTCATTATTACAAAAAATAAGGATTTTTTTTACTAGAATCAGTAAAATAACATGCCCCAATGAGCCAAGTCAAGTTGAGTATGAAAAAATGGCCCATATATAAATTTGGACAAAATAAGTAAGTTCAACTGACCTAAACAAGCTAAAATAATCTTTTATATTTTTACTTTTGTAAAATTTAAATAAAAAATTCAAATGGCACGATTGTCATTGCCTCCTCCATTCAATAAGTCTTGAGTCTTGACAAAACAGAGTATTGAGATGGGTTAAAGAAATGCAGCCCATTTGAAATAGATCGGTCCAACTCCATTTATTTTTATCTCCTAATTTGATGGATTAGGATCTATTAGACCTAATTAACGACTTTCCTTTGTATATAAGGATTTGACATCTGATTGATAAATATTTTAGTTAAAAATTATTAATTTAAATTTATATTTAGTAATATATATATATATATATATATATATATATATATATGTGTGTGTGTGTGTGTAACCAGTGTATTAATCCATGCAATGCTCTGTTAATGTAATTATTCTTCTATGGAGATAATTTTACATTGGCGGGCAATACATACAAATGTACATTTCAATTATATCATGATAATATATTTCTTCACTATTCTCACAAATTAACTTTAAAAAATGCTAAATGTAAACAATTTCTAACTTTTCTGTTCCTTTTCCTTCTAAAAAAAATTGAAGTAATGGAAAATTAAAGCGTGGTTGCTCTGGCAGGATAATTGCAGGTGACCAAGTAATTTACAAAAAAATAGCCAAATTCTTTAGGCAAGTAGAAAGAGAGCTATTTCATGCATGAGCACATTGCTATGCATACACCTTCTCAAGTAGGTACAGTATTATATTCATGTGTATTTCGTACTAAAACTTTTTACATAATTATTTAATAAAAATTTACTCTTTCAGTATATCTTTGTATGCCCAGCCATGTTTGTCCAAGAATGCCTGAACTGCTTCCTTTATGGCTAAGTTGGGTATTAGCTGTGACGGATCAAGAGGTTCTCGCGTGACTGGATCAAACTTACCCACCTAAATTTAGACATGTTAAAAGATTGAACAAAAACTAGCTCATCAAGAACATGTTAAATAAAAATCAAATTACCTTCTCAAGGTGTTCAATAATCACTGTTCTCTCATATGTAAGTCCACTTGGGGTAGTCACAGGATCACACAAGATATCAAGTGTGATTCTACAGCATAGATGATCAGGCACCTAAAACACTCGACCAACCAATCTACAGTATAAATAATATAGAATTTCGAGGGCAAAAAAGCTATAAAGAAGGTGGATTTTAAGTTCTCTACTTATTATTTTTCTAACTTCGATAACTTATTATCATTTTATTTCTTTTCATATAAGAACTTAATGTAATTACAAACTTTATTTTTACAACTAGATTGACATTTTAGTTCATATCTAGAAGTTATTGACACAAACATAATGGCTAATGGAATTAAAAACGAGAATTTATTTTCTATTTTTTGGATATTAAAAACTAATTTGATAACATCTTATAAAATGTGAACTAGATTAATAATTGAGTAAAAGATGTGACAAAAGATGAGACTTATGTACCTCACCAGGCATGTCATCTTCTGCAACTTTATTAAACACTCTTTCTAAAGCCTCTAATTGTTCTAAATGGGTAGTACCATCTTCCATAAATCCTTCCAAGTCGTGGGCATCAAGAAAATGTTTTTCCTTTAGAGCATACTCACAAGCTTCTCTGAGATAAACACAGTTGACAATAACTCGTAATGATAATTATTGTCTTCTAACCAATACATAAATTACACTAGAAGGAAAGCAATAATTCATGAAGTAAAAAGCTCAGTTAACTACAAAGTGCACCAACTATAACTAATGACTCTTATAGCCAAAAATAGGTCTAGAGAAACATACTTCAAGTTCTGTAGTTTCCATGATCGCTTACTAGATGAATTTTCCCACTGCACGTATTTTGCTTTAGCAAGCTCTTGCCGTATTTCCTCTACCATTTGACCTTTAGGATGGGCACCTCTATCAAGATCCAAAGCCTATTAATGATGGTCATAATAACCAATGAGAAACTTGTCATGAATAAAAAAAAAGAAAGAAGAAAACATTCATATCTATGAAATATTTCACATAATATAGCCATAAAAGTTATATTTATCAGAGCTGACATCAAAGTGGAAAGTAGGCTCAGACAAGATTAGGTTGATTCAAGTTTGGAGAATTTTTAAATTCCAACTAATCAATTTTAATCAGGTTAGGTTGGATCGAAATTTGTTTTTAAAAAAATATTGACAACCTTTCACAATGAAACACAAGGACCAATATGGTGCATAACACCTAAGTTCAATACTGGAACAGAACAATCAAGGTTCAAGACCAATAGTAAAAATCACAAGATTACAACATTTCAGATAATTTAGTTCCACACAGACTCATGCAAGACTTTGTTTCTCTCCAATTAACATCAAAATGGTAACTACAAAAGTGACCTAACAAGCGAAAACCTGGCAGAAGAAGTTCGCCATCCTAATTGTTCTAGGGACTTGAAAACAAGTTACTATTTAGTTTTTATTATAATAGAAAATTCATTAGAAGTATGAAGAGATCCTCGGAGATAATGCTTCTGATTAAATGTGTAAAGACCAGGCAAGCCTTCTAAGTTCTAAGACATCAAGAGAAAGAAGTATCACAAAGAATGGTTTCTATGTCAAAAACCTTTCAATTTTGAGAATTCACCTTTCAAGATGCTCATTCAAAAAGTATTCCTGCATAGAATATGATTGTATTTCTTTTATAGTGATGATTTGAGTTTGAACGCTATGAGATAAGGTGATTTATAGCTTGTGAAGATTCATTAAGAAATTAGCATAGGAAACAGGTGGTATCAATGAGTACAAACCTTCTCCAATTCTAAGATTCCTTTAGCATATTCTTGCATCTGTACCAATGCAAGACCTAACAAATAGTGGGCCTGGATTAGCAAAAGAACTAGGTTCCAGTCAGTTCCAAATAACCATACTATTGATAAGTGATAAGAATAATAGCATATGAATAAGGTGCAATGAAAAAACTATCAGATAAAAAAAGGCTTCAAAACCAATGACTCTCATACATTCAGTGCTCTATCACAACCCAATACACAAATATAAAATGTTGATAAAAGAATGTGATTCCGAAGGCAACCCACGAGAAAAGGCATATGTATATAGGATATGACCAGTAGTAAGCCTAGTTCTATATATTCCTAGCTCTCTCAAACAACCTTTCAGTTTCAAAACTAAGTATTGGTGGTCATCCAAAAAGTTTATTTTGTTCAGGAATCATCTCTCATATTGCAAGAGTATCATACTCATTTGCACAATTTAGTCCTCAAATCGTTAAATATCACTACTTTTAAGCCATTCTATTGATTCGTGGACTAAATGTGCAGATAAACTGTGCTGATAAAAGGAATAAAAAGTGAAAATATTTAACAACTCAAGAATTAAATTGTGCAAACAAAACATTCAAGAACCAAAAAGTGAAAATATTTAACAATTTAGGGACTAAATTTTGCAAATGAAATATTAAAAAAACTAAAGTTACACAAAATGCCATTCATCATGAATCGAGTTAACTCAAGAAATTCAGTCACCTGCATTTTTGTATGATTGATATAGAAAGCAAAAATAATGCTTAACCATAATCAATCAATGCATAAGGCTTTTTCTTAGGAGATCTGGACACAATCACAACTAGTTAATATCTTAATCTTAGAGGTTTGCAGCATGGCAATGTGTCTTTTATGTCCCATCATGAAAACAAAAATAACAAGTAAATGACAATTAAATACCTTAACCAAATTGTTGTCAAGCTTAATAGCTTGACAGGAATCTTCCTCTACTTTAGTCCAGTCACTACAAACACAAAAAATAAACACAATACTAAGAAACGAAACAAAGTCAATCTCAATTTAACTAACTTAAATTATCCAAACCTTAAATGACAGAAACTTATTACACTTGTTTTCTTCGGGAATAACATGAGACGAGTTTGAATAAAATAATCTAAATTTAAGTCAAACTTTGTTTTTTATTTTTTTCAAATTATATTCATCCATTTTTTCAACATTACTTAATAATTTACTAATCCAGTTAAAGGTTAAATTGCACTTAGGGTACATTACCAATGACTGAATTATTACTTTACTCAACCAAAATAATAATAATAAACAACGATAAATGTTAACTAGTATCAGAAACTCAAGGACAAAATCCCATTCTCATCTATAATTTATCTATTAAATAATTTTGTTTTAATTCCCTAACTTTAGAAAAATGTCAACGAGACCGTTAATAATAATAATAATAATAATAATAATAATAATAATAATAATAATAATAATAATAATAATAATAATAATGTAGAAAAAACAGAATAAGAATATATGAGTTTACAGAGAAAAAATCATACTTGAGTTTAAGATGGCAGAGAGCACGGTTGGTCCAATACACCGGAACATCGGGGCGAAGTGTGATTGCCTTCGCCAATAAGTAAACAAAGAACATAGATAAATAAGGAAACAAGAAAAGACACAAAAGTTTCAAACATAACTAAGGAAACAAACACCAACGTTTGAAGACCAAAAAAGTCTTCAAGAAAAAAAAAATATTATTGGAAAAAAAAAAAAAGACAGTCAAAGACTAAGTAACACTTCAGTGTAAGCGTCAATGGCAGCGAGAAAACGACGTTTCTTGAAGCTGTTGTTGCCCTCTATTCTTTGTTGCTCTGCTTGTTTTGACAGTAACGCCAAGTCATCTACATGAAGACTCATTTCTCTCTCTCTCTCTCTCTCTCTCTCTCTCTGTGTTTTTATTTCTTTTTTTCTTTGTAGAAACACACTATTGAACTCTGTAAAAAGATGATATAAATGGCAAAGAGAAACAACGGAAATGAGTGAGTAAATTGGTTAAAAAGAAGGGGAAGAAGAAGGGTGAGAGAAACTTTGAAACTTGAAGCGGTGACTCTTGGGTTAAGTTGACTAGTAATTACAGAGTGAGTTTATTGGGTCGTAAATGCGGTGAGGGGTTAGTTACCACTTGGGCTTGGAAAAATTAAAATGATATCAATCAAGTAGTGATATTATACAAAGACAAGAGAGATAGTGAGTGTATCAGAATTGGATGTTTTCAATTTTGGTGTATGTATATGTCAGAGTCCAGGGGTCAATATATCAGAATAAAGCATCAAAGCATGTTAGATTATACAACTTAATTCATAAGACGATCATGTTGTATTAATTTATCAGAACAAAGTATGAAAGGATATATTATAGAATATTTAAATTATGACATGAATGCATGAAAGCTGTGAAAATTCATATTAGATATTCATATCAATCCATTCCTATATATCAAACCTATGCATCAATATATAGTAACAAAAAATCCATTTATTCAAATTTTCATTATCTCTTCCTTTGTCCTTGTAACCAAGAGAGAAAATAAATCGCAGGCTATGAAGTAAGAGAATACTGTGTAAAGAAAAATACCACTGAAAAAGTTCTAGCACTCAAAACACATGCCACATAATGATGACCCAGTTCTGATTCAATACTCACAAAATAGAAAAATTCTATTAATGTATTTAAAACACTAGAATAAAAAAGAGATTATTTTGTTTTAAATTATATTTTAAACTTGATAAAGAGAAGAAGAATATACCCGGTGATGAACTCTCGAAGCATGAATCCTCTTCAATAATGTGAGAACTTTACCGGGATACATTTGACAGTGGAACAAAATTTGTTGTTTGGTGAAAGAGAGAAGAGTTGTCCATTGTGTTCTGAACAAGTCATACTTTTTATTTATAACTTCACAAGATGATCAACTTTCCTTTAAATTTAAATTAAGGATTGATAACATGATTGATTGGAACTTAAACATAAATATTTGTCCTAATTGTACATCAACCAACCATGAAGGTTATACAAATTATGAAATTATCACCAAAATCTACTCCAAATGAAACTTCCTTGAAGATTATATTGCTAATTTGACAATATGATAACTCATATTATGAATAAGTTGGACCACATGTATCCTCCAAGACTATTTAATGCAATTGCATACCCAAGATTCAAAAGAGTCTTTGAGTCTTTCGATTGTCAGAACAATAAAATGTGCATGGATCTATGTATAAATCTTTAATTTTATATCAATAAAATGCATAGTAATAAGTATACATCATATATTTATTTATTTTTATATTATGCTTAATTTCATGGATCTATGAAAGATGTGCATGGCGCATTGACCAAGCTAGCTAGTAAAGATACAATACATATAACTGCACCATCCTTAAAATGTTTACAACACATAAATCCGATACTTTTATTTAATGGAAGTAATATTCCATGTTAAATTCCTGACCAGAATGGCACACCTGTGGCTGGAATCCACTGGTCTCCTTGCAAGAACTGACTAACAGTGAAGGGTGTGGCCTCATCATCACTCTCCAGAACATGGAAACCAGGCCAGTTCACCCTGTTCTGTGTAGAGGCACCACTACCTGTGTTCATATACTCTCCATAGTACAAACTTGAAAGTGCAAAGTCTCCATTCCATTCACCCCACCCTTTTGGGTCAATCAACCCATCTAAATCAGTCTTCACAAACAAAGTCCTTGAGTACTCTTTCCAAGGCCTCCCTAAGTAACTCTTGATGATTGAGTTTGAGTTATTTGAAGTGTCAAAATCTGATGCAGGCTTAACTTGGCAACTCTGGATTGAAATTCCTGTGGGTTTGTTAGGATCATCTCTTCCTTGTGCTGTGATGAAGTTGGCTTGGTGATCCATTGGTCTCCTTATAAAGATGTCACAGTTTTGGAACACAACTGAGGCGTCACCAAATATAAAGTCAATGGTGCCATATATGTGACAATCACGGTAAAATTGTCTATTTGTGTGCAAATAAAGAGTGTCTTGGTAACCTTTGAAGCTACATTTATAGAAGATTGAGAGATCTGAACTGACCCTTAATGCCACTGCTTGGTGCCCCCCTGGCCCTGCTGTGTTCTCAAATGTCATATCTCTCGCCCAAAATCCATCCCCAGACACATCTATTTCAAACAAAAATCAAGTTAGAATAAAGTAATTATTTCAGTAATTTGTGTTACAAAAGTTTATAATAAAGGATTATATTGGTCAATGAAACTTTAATTCTGATTAGAGAGTAGCCTAATTAACACCCAAGAAATTGTATGTAAGTAATTTTCCTTAGTTTAATTGAGAATTGGTTAAAAAAAAAAACTGTAGTCTGTGACTCTCACCAAATGTGGCTGAGCTAATGGTTGTATCACCCTGAATGACATTTCTATTACCAGTGACAATAGTTTTGTCTATGCCATCTCCTATGAGCATCACATTCTTCAAATTGATTCCAATCTCCACTTTCTCATTGTAGACCCCTGATTTAACATATATAACTGGTCTTGTAGGACGAGTTTGATCCATTGCAGTGAGTGCATTCACTGCTTCAGTGATTGTTTTGTGGGTACCTGAACCATCTTGTGCCACTGTGAAGTCTGCATGAGAAGTTCCATTACTCCATGATGCTAAATTATCATTTAGACCACTATCTGACTCGGACAGTGTTTCCTGATGCGGCTCTACACACAGGGAAAAAATAAAATTCAAATATTGTCAATTGTTAACATCACGTGCCCCTACCTTCAATCCATTACCATTTTGTTGCAACTTATATATTCACGATACAATCACTTTACGCATTCACACAGCAAAACAATTTTACAGAATTAACAAATTATAAATTTGATTTAATATGATTTATAAGAATTTTGTTATAAATCAATAAACTTGTGATACTGGTGCAAGTGAATTAATTTTCTCTCTAATCAATATATCATACCTTATAGCCATCTGTGGCTAGTGTGTACGCTGCTCCATTTTGTATAAATTAAACTCTTCTCTTAAAATGTGAATATTACACTACTTTTATCTCCTAGGTTAATACTGCTAGATTAAACTCTATTTTTCCTTGTATGGGGAACACAAATATTACAGTGCCCTTATACCATATATTAAAAATATAATACAAATCACACATTTTCAAAAATAAATATGAGTATCAAATCTTCTCTTATATTAAACTATATAATTTATTCTTTATAATTTAAATTTGTTTGAAATATTCTTTAAAATACTCTCAAATACATTTTTAATTAAATTATATATGAATCAATTTTTTTAATTAATGAATTATATGATATGATTGATCTTGATGATGTGATATTCTTTTTTAACAGAGAATAAAAATGTTCCACTCATCTGAAATTTCATCAGACATTCATAAGATGATGCACAGTATCACTTTGGATTACTGGGACCACCGTTTACTTGGCAGGAAAATAATGGTGACAAAATAATAATAATAATAATAATAATAATAATAATAATAATAATAATAATAATAAGTAATTGTAATTGAGACAATAGTAACCATAACAAAAATAAATTAGTAACAATAACAATAATTAAAAAATGATGACAGTGATAATAGAAATAACAATGATCATAGTATAATTGAGTTTTAATTTTAACTCCTATTTTTTTTTTATTAAAGTTCAAAAGTTATAATTAAAATTTCTTATTTATTTTATTCAAAACATTTGAATATTTTTTAAAAATTCCTAAATTCCTTTTAAATACCGTAAGTCCATACCACTTGATATAAATTCATTAAAATTTAAATTACAAATTCTCGTTATAGAAGTATTTTATAAAATTCTATAAATCATAACATTTCTACTTAGTCATTTAAACTTACAAGCCTTTTTTTATACTAATATAATCTTTTAAAATCTCAATTCAATATTGACATGAAAATGTAATATTTTATTATCAGTTAACATGAAATTTTTTTATACTATTTATATATATCAACAAAATTCAGTATATATATATATATATATATATATATGTAATATTCTATCATAAAAAAATTTCTTACTAAAATAATCTTACATATAGACCGTTATTAATTGCTGCTATGTTCAATTATTATTATTTTTTTTTTTGAAAACTAGTATTCTTAATGAAAAATTGAATAAAGGATTAAAATATGTCTTTCAAGAACATAAAATATTAAATTAAAGACTTTTTAAATTTATTGTAACAAAATGAAAAAATACCTAAATTTTAAGGATTAAAAGTAGTATTAAATTTAAATTTAATTAATATTTAACAAATTACAAATAAACCTTATTTTACAATCATAAAATATGACCTATTTTCTTTAAGAAAAATGTTAACCAATATTATAAGGATACAAATTAAAAATCTATATAGAAAAATATTTTTATTGAGATTTATAAAACTAAGTTGTCCATCATTTTTTTCATTATTTATACATTAATTTTTTATTTTTAATTTCTTAATCTCTGACTAAAAACACAACAAGATGTGGTTAAGTTAGTAACTAATGAAACTTCGTTGTCTTGTTCAAAATTAAAATGTTAAGGTACTCTTTTGGGTACCATACCCATTTCTCAGTATTCACTTCAATTGTGAAAGATTTAATGAACTTAATTGTCATGCAGAAATGCATGTACACAAAGATTCCAATTCATGAAGTAAAAATAAATAGAAAAAACAAATTGAATTAATTTTTTTTTCAACAACATAATTTACCTTTGGTTTTGTCCTGGTTGATATTTGCAAACAAAACAAGAACTTCCCTAAGCACCATGGAAGTGACCGAGCTGACCCATGAAAGTTCATCTTGTGTTGTGTAAACACTGGTGTCAGCCAGCATGTGAGAAATCCTAGACTTACATGTTAAGGTACTAATGTCCCGGGTTCAATTTCTTAAAAAATTAATGTTATCTATGAATGGTCCATCCTCATTTAATACATTATCACCCGAGTGCAGCTCATGAAGTTGAAACTTTGTAATTCTATTTTGTTCAAAATTAAAATGTTAAGATACTCTTTTCGGTATTAAGATACATGGATGATACCCATTTCTCAGTATTCATCTCATATTTAAATGCAAGTATACAAAGATTAATGCAGAAATTAATGCATGTATACAAAGATTCCATTTCATGAAGTGAAAATAAATAGAAAAAACAAATTGAACCAAATATATATTTCAATAACTTAATTTACCTTTGGTCCTGTCTTTGTTAATATTTGCAAACGAAACAAGAACATCCTTAAGCACCATGGTGATGTTTTCAGCCAAAACATGAGTTTCTAGGTACCCTTTTGCATGCAGCCCATCCAAGCAAGTCATGTGGTTTGTCATAACCGAACTGACCCAAGTAAGTGCATCTTGTATGGTGTAAACACTGGTGTCAGCTACCATGTGAGAAATCCTACACTCACTCTCCTCATAGAGCTTGACACAATCTCTCATAGCTACACGTGTTTGATCCAAAAGGCCATGCAATTGCAATCCCACAGAACTATAAACCCAATTCCTGGCTTGTGAGACTTGGATTTGGGCGATTTTGAGCATTTGTTTGGAGGTAGAGGTAGAGGAGGTGGTGGTAGGTGTGAAAATGGCTAGGAGGAGAAACAAAACGGTGGCACATGGGGACATTTTTGCTAGAGGCATATTGTGATAATTAAGTTGCATGGTTTGGAGTTTTGGATTTTGATTTATAGATAGTTGAGAAATGAGACGCGTGGACGATCCCGTGGACATTTATGATCTCAATCAATGTTCGTTTTCGTTGAAGTGCTAAATTGTTTTGACAACATCATATGAATTATTAGTATTCATTCGTTTCAATAGTCTAAATTTAAAATAGCTCATTTAGTTTATTAGAAAGATAAAAGACAGTAAATTAATGTTTATGAGTGCAACATGTGTTATTTTAGTTTTTCAAACATATTTAGTGTTATTTATGTTTTTAGGGCAAATAGTTAAATTTACAGCTAAAATATAATAATTAATCAAATTTAGGAATTAAAATAATAATAAATATTTTTTTAAAGATTATTTTATTATTTTTTATCTTCTAAGTATTAAATTGTATAATCTTTTTATTTTTAAGGATCAAATCGTGATTTACTCTTTAAATTTTTTTATTGATGTTATAATAAAAAAATAATTAAGTTTTTAATATTTCTAATTTTTAACTATTAATCTTTAATAATATTATTTTTGAAAATTCTTAATTTCTTTTTAATTTTTTTGTCAATATTTGTAATCTCCGACTTAATGATTTAAAAGTATTATGTACGTAACGTTTTCTACTTAAGTAACTACTTAATAATTTCAATTTAAGTTAAAATTTTGACCAAAAATAAATGAAAAGATAAAAATTAATAAAATATTTATGAGAAACTAAAATGAAAAATCTTGTAAATTTTTTAGGGAATAAAAAGCTAGTTAATGTTAAAAGAAAACAATGGTAATATATATTTACTTCTTATGCATTACTTGTATCTTTCTCTTATCTTATAACTTTTCCCGTTATCGTATCATATTATTTTATTTTGTTATCTTCTTTCTATTTTTTTGAAATATATATTGTACTTATAATTTTTGATTAAATAATATATTGTATATATCTATTTGTTGTATTTAAGTGTATAAAATAGTAAAAACTAGTTCCGGAACAATACCATGTTGTGCGCTTGCATCATCTTCCTCATCAATACTCGGAGGCGGTGCGGTGCTCATATTCATGAATTCCATACATTTCAAATTCAAATTTGTGGCAACCAGCCCAACTATTCTATTACACTTTTTATTACTATTTGTTGCAAATTCATCCTCTTTACTTACCCTGCATAGTAGTATATAACGTGATTTAAACATAAATGATTGTTTATGACTTTTACAATGATTTTTTCCTTTTACAATAGTAGTTTTAAAGTTTGTTTTTAATATTTTTTAAATTAAATTTTAATATTTTAAGAAATTATTAAAAATTAAAAACAATGTTACAATATAATATAAATTATTAATTATAGATCTAAAATATTATTTATATACTAAAAATAAGAGTTTAAATATTATACATATTTTTACACATTCATCCAATAAAGTAAAATTTTGTATATTTTTAAAAATTTTATTGTTATAATGGGTTGTAATCGATTGAATTTATAAAAAAAAATTATATTATGAATTCATAAACTTTTTTTTTTCTCAAAAAGGAATTGTTATTTAACATTTATTACTCTTGATGAAAAAATAATTACACTACAGATATAAAATGACATAATTTTAGTTATTTCGGGTATCACATGGTTAGGAATTTGATAGATGAGTATTTGCGAATAAAATGTTAAACTGTCACATAGTTTTTTATGGCTTTAGGATTTTGTTTGTTGATTTGGTGGTTGCTAGATACCTACTGAGAATGTATATTTATCTGATCATTAAAGTTGAGTTTCTGGACGAGACTCTGCTATTATAGTATGGCAATGACACTCTGCTCAGTTCATATGATCATCATGAATTATCTGATCAATAAAAGGTTCAACTCAAAAAGTTCACAACTTGCTTGCAGATTCTTCTGTTCCATCGCTTTTGAACAAAACCCATTTGTTTCATGTTTTAAACATGAAGAAAAGTCCACCTTTTTCTACCATCATGGGTTCTTACACCATTACAAGTTTTCAGGGCCTCCTAGTGTTAGGAACACGAAAAACTTGCATGCCTATTTGCATAAAACTCATGATTTACAATCTAATATCTTTTTGATGAACTCTTTGCTGAATTGGTACTGTAAATCAGGTCTCATGGTTGATGCCCACAAGCTGTTTGATACAATTGCTCTTCCAAATCGTGTGTCTTGGAACATCATGATTTCTGGTTGTGACCATAATTCAATGTTTGAGAAGTCGTTGGAGATGTTTTGTAGGATGCATTTGCTTGACATTGTGCCTGATGAGTTTAGTTATGGGAGTGTTCTTTCGGCATGTAGTGCTTTGCGAGCTACAATATTTGGCATGCAAGTTTATTCACTTGTAACGAAGAATGGTTTTCTTTCCAGTGGTTATGTTCAGACTCGAATGATGAATTTGTTTTCCAAAAATTGCAACTTCAAGGAGGCTCTAAGTTTTTTCTATGATGCTTCATGTAATAATGTGGCCTGTTGGAATGCTATAATTTCTGTGGCAGTTAAGAGCGGAGAAAGCTTGGTTGCTTTGAATCTGTTTCGTCAAATGCACCATGCATCCGTAGTGCCAAATAGTTATACATTTCCCAGTGTCTTAACAGCATGTTCTGTGCTTAAAGAGTTGCATATAGGGAGAGGAGTTCATGGGTGCGCAATCAAATGTGGTGCTACAGATGTCTTTGTGGAGACTGCTATTGTTGATTTATATGTGAAATTTGGATGTATGAGTGAAGCTTTTAGACAATTCTCCCAGATGAATGTCCATAATGTGGTCTCCTGGACTGCTATAATTTCTGGGTTTGTGCAAGAGGATGATACTCTTTTTGCACTAAAGCTTTTCAAAGATATGAGAGCTTTAGGACAGGAAATAAATAGCTATACTGTTACTAGTGTACTTTCTGCATGTGCTAAACCCTGGATGATTAAGGAGGCGGTTGAAATCCATTCCTTGGTGTTGAAATTAGGATTAAATTTGGATGCTAAGGTTGGGGCTGCTTTAGTCAACATGTACGCAAAAATAGGTGAAGCTGGACTATCTGAGTTAGCCTTCAGTGAGATAATAAATATAAAGGATCAGAGTGTATGGGCAGCCATGTTGTCTTCTTTTGCTCAGAACCAAAATTCTGGAAGGGCGGTTGAGTTATTCCGTGTAATGTTTGGTGAAGGAGTGAAACCTGATGAGTATTGTATTAGTAGCGTGTTAAGCATTATGAGCTGCTTAAGTTTAGGGTCACAGATACATGGTTATGCTTTGAAGTCTGGCTTAGACATTGATGTTTCTGTAGGATGCTCACTTTTAACAATGTACTCAAAGTGTGGTTGTTTAGAGGAATCTTATAAAGTTTTTCAGCAAGTTCCTTTCAAAGATAATGCCTTATGGACCTCCATGATTTCTGGTTTTGCAGAGCATGGATATGCTGATCGGGCTCTTCAGCTATTTAAAGAAATGCTGTATCGAGAAATTGTACCTGACAACATTACCTTAATCTCAACTTTAGCTGCATGTTCTGATCTTTGTTTCTTAAAGGCTGGTAAAGAAATTCATGGTTATGCTATCTGTTTAGGAAAAGGAACAGACACAGGTGTTGGTGGTGCACTTGTAAATATGTATTCAAAATGTAAGAGTTTGAATTTGGCAAGGACAGTGTTTGATATGCTGCCCCAAAAGTATGCATTCGCTCGCTCTTCCTTGGTCTCGGGATATGCCCAAAAGGGTTTAATTGAAGAGTCTTTTTTGCTATTCAATGATATGCTCCGGACTGATGTAACTGTTGATGCCTTCACAATTTCATCCATTCTTGGGGCTGCTGCAGTTTTGTATCGGTCAGACATTGGAACTCAATTGCATGCCTACATTGAAAAATTGGGTTTACAAGCAGATGTATCTCTTGGTAGTTCACTAGTGACAATGTACTCAAAATGCGGAAGTATTGAGGATTGTCAGAAAGCATTTGATGATGCTGATAATCATGATCTGATAGGTTGGACATCCATCATAGTAAGTTATGCTCAACATGGGAAAGGTCCAGAAGCCTTAGCTGCTTATGAACTTATGAGAAAAGAAGGCATCCCACCTGATGCAGTTACTTTTGTTGGGATTCTATTAGCATGTAGTCATAGTGGGCTGGTTGAAGAAGCCTTTTTCTATCTTAATTCAATGTATGAAGACCACAATATTAAGCCGGGCCATCGTCATTATGCTTGTCTTGTTGATCTTCTTGGTCGATCAGGTAGACTGAGGGAGGCCGAAAGTTTCATTAACAAGATGCCCATTGAGCCTGATGCTTTCATATGGGGAATTTTACTTTCTGCATGCAAGGTCCAGGGTGATTTTGAGCTGGGCAAGTTAGCAGCCAAAAAGGTATTGGAATTGGGGCCAAGTGATGCTGCAGCGTATGTGTCATTGTCAAACATCTGTGCCGAAGTAGGACAGTGGGAAGAAGTCACAAAGATTAGAAGCTTGTTGATGGGAACTGGAATGAAGAAAGAGCCTGGTTTGAGCCTGTTGTGAAGAGCTATAATTTTCATGATTGGTGACTCCTTATATCTATAATCCAATCTTTTGGATTACTTACAAGTTAAAAGAATAGTGGCTGTGACATCTGAAGACTAGATTGATATGCATCAGGACAACCACCATTCTGGATGATGCTAGATGAACAGTTATCATCTTAAGAAATGTCAAAATATCTGATGCATACAACCATAACGTTATATTCATTTGTAAGTACTTGCGTAATCCAGCTGCATAAATTAGCTATGAAACTTGACTTTTGCACTTGCATCCCATTCCATAGCCAAATTCTATATTTTAGCTCACTTTCACACTTGGGCGAGAAATTTGTTTATTTTTTTTTTTAAAACGTGGTAAAATCATATACAAAATGTGTCAAATTGTTGTGCAAAACTGTTATGGTGAAATATTGCCTGGAGAGTTTCTATGGTGCATAAAGGAGGTGAAATAATACTATTAAACATACCGTTAAAATATTTGGATATTTATTCTTTTTGGAGTCTTATTCCTATCTCCTCATCTACTTTACTCAGTTTTCCATGAACACATGCTTCAAGTTTTCTATGATTATTACTATGGGGTATAATGATTTTGTTGTGTACATAACTTGCAGGTAGAATTTCAAGGTCAGAGATCTTCTCTAATTGGTTTTTTGGGTTTAAAATTATTCCAGATAGTGGTGGCCGTTAATGCAACAGTTCGTAAGTAATTGGTGGTTATTTGGCCTAATGTTAATGCCACTAAGGAGCATGACGGAAACATTTTCAAGGTACCCAAATTTCCAACTCCTATAATTGTTCATACATATATGACTTCCATTGGGACATAAACTTCGGAAATGATGGGAAAAATGCACATTACCGTTTAATGTTTAGGTGATATACAATTAGTTTCCGAAGTTTGAAAATCTGCACATAACTTCTACGGGTATTATTTTAAACTCCATATTGTATCTCAATCCTTTAGTATTATTTGCATTTTTCTTCAAACTGTTTCATCTCATAATTTTGATAACATTTTCAAGCATGCTTTATGTATAACAATAATAAAAAATGGGTAAATGTAACAATTGT
Source organism: Hylodesmum podocarpum (assembly GCA_026586105.1). NCBI lineage: Eukaryota > Viridiplantae > Streptophyta > Magnoliopsida > Fabales > Fabaceae > Hylodesmum > Hylodesmum podocarpum. Next base: position 2,637,766 of record JALJEV010001403.1, on the reverse strand, counting down.
TTTTTTTTTTTTTTAACTCTCCCTTGGGTATTTAATGTAACTTAAATCTTCCTTTATTTTATAATTCAGCCATGTATTACAAATCCCAGGTAGTAAAAAATATGTAAAATTTACTTATTTCAGTCTTTAACTTTACACTTTGTTTGGCAACAAAGAAAATCGGAGAAATAACAAGAAAATTGAAGGGAATCTTACCTTTCATTACTCTATTTTAATTCAAATATTACTTCTCTTTTCTATTTCATTTCATTCTCTTTTATTCTATCAAATGAACCATACATGATTCAATAATAATCAATAGTCTAGGTGATTAGTTTCAAATACATATTGGCAGTTGAATTATGCAACTTTTCTTCCAACAACTTTTCCTGCTGTCACATTTCTTTGCCGGTGTGTTTGGATGGGGAAATCTAAATGGGTAATTCATTTCTCAAAGAATTTCAAATACTCCATCTTAAATAAGCTGTTTGGATAAAAATTTTGGCATTTTTACTAGATATTTTTAATTACCTAGAACAGAAGAATTTCAAATTCTGCCAAAAAGTAATGAATTTGAAATTCTTTCAACATTCTCTGGGGCTCTCGCTAGATTCATGCTGGTTACCCTTCCCTCCACTCAAGCTCGCGACCCTCACTCCCTCGTTCTCACGTGATCTGTCACTTTAAGAGCACTCTCACGCTGTGGTTCTTACTTCAAACTAGGTTCGTTTCAGCTCCATGATCCAAGTTTTGTTTCGATTTGTTAATTTGTCATCATTTTTTATTGTTGTTTGGTTTCAATTATTTCATGGATCTTGGGTTTCGTTTAGTTGCTTGATTCTCATTGTGAATTCAATTTCTTTTCTATTCCCGTTAACTTTGTACTGTCATGCTGTGCAATAGTGCATCATTTTCTTGGATTAATTGTTATAATATAGCATTTTCTTTTCAGTGTTTCAATTATTATAATTGTTGATGAATTTATATATTTACTTTTGATACCGTTGCTTAATACAGATACATATTAATTCTAATTAAGTGCTGAAATGGTTTTGCATAAGCACTCGGATTGAGTGCTGACATGGCTTTCAGCATAAGTGAAAATTTATCCTATTTTAGTTTAGTTTTTTATGCTTTCAATTGCTACTAATTCTCTTGAAATCAATTTTATTTTTTTATATAAAAAAAAGGGATAACTTAGTTTGAAAGAAATATAGAAATAATAATGTAAATATGTTTCCATTCAAATTTTCATGGTGTTTTGATAGTCGATTAGAATACTAGAGATGATTTTCTAGCTGTGTCCACTTGTCACTGGTGAGAAATATCTTCGACTTTGATTGTTTAAATTTGTCTCTTGTTGGAATCTTGGTAACAAGTTTGTTGTTTATGTTATGATGAAGTTTAGTGTTTTCATTTGATTTGCTATGTGAGACTGAAAAATAGATTGGTACAGAGTAAATCCCCTCACTAATGGGTCCCTTGTTTCTGTATCTAATTCTTCTGTAACCAGAGGTTCTTGCGTCTCTGCTTAAGAAGTTTCAATTTGTTGATTGTGAAGGTGAAGCTGAAAGACTGACAAGGTCATGAGTCGCCTGCATAGTGGGGAAAGGTACGGTGACGGCAAGCAACACAACCGCTACTGAAGCACAACACCGCAATGCAAGGATGAGGTCCACGATTTAGGCTACAAAGGCATCGTTTGATCCATCCTAAGCATGTTGAATTAGTTATAGGCATGTTTACAAGTATATGTGTGCAGCTTGAGAATAGCTTTTAAGGCTTGTTTGCATGTCCAAAGTTAGCACAGATTTATATGCTAATTGTGATATAAATAGGTAGTAACCTTAGTGAACATGTGGAACACGTTTTATAGATGGGTTTAAGGTACACTGTACCTTCTTTTAATAAATCATTTTGCTGATAGAAAAAAATGGAGTTGAGATTGCCATGAATGAAATCATGAGTACAGAATTAAACTAAATGGAATTGTGTTTAGAGGTTTCTACTACTACTATAGATTATATATAAAATGTAATCTTAGAAATTTAAAAAGTTATGCAGTAATAGTACTAAAAAATAAATACTGTTTATTCTTTTTACAAACATGGCTAATTTTTACCAAGTTTTTTGTTATTATTTAAATTAAATTTTAAAATTCAAATAAGAAGATTCTAATGTAGTGACACTAATAAAATTTATCTATTAAATATTTGTACTTTTAATTATTGAGTATCATTTAAAATTAAAATTATTTTTGAAGTATTAATTTGGTAAGTTCAATGTTAAAATTTTAATATTTTAAATATATATTTAAAATGAAAATTTAAATTTAGTTGAAATTAAATTACTTTATCTAAAAAAATTAAAATAAAAAGAATTTAAATTGCTTAATAAAAAAAAATTAGAAAATAAAAGGAATTTAAATTGAAGCAATTCAAACACAACCTAAAAGTAACTGTAAATATACAACAGAAGAACACATGGAAAAAAATAGTTCGTTAATTGGATGAAATTTATGGATACATATTTCAGTGAAGAGGCACGAATTTGAATACATTGATATCACAATTTTGAGCTAAAGAATATTAATGCAAGTTATGGAAATGTCATCTTCTAGTAAATCCTTAAAAATATATAACCGATTTATAAAAATTGACTGTACATAACCACATGCACATGCATAAATGAGGACCATGGATGCACATAAAAAATTATCCGACACAACCCTCATATTCAATAACTGAGTAGTAGAGAAATTTTTGGGTTCGGTATAAAGAAATGGTTAAAAAATCCCAACTAAATTTTTGAATTTAAGGGTTACGTTAAATTATTTTTATGTGCATGTATCCTTCCTCTGAATGAAAATATGAACTTTTTAAGTTACAACGGATCAATAATCCAACTAACTTTTACTTGAACAAAAGTTTTCATTCTTGCTGTCCTGGCAAACATCTGATGGCAATAACTGCTTCTGAATGTGAGCTGCAAGCTCAGAAACTTTCTCATCGTTTAAATTAAGGGGTCGCCGTAGCAAACTCTGAAAACAATGGATTTTTTTATTGATTAGTACTTCCCATATTTACTTGTATGCATAGCATATCAAACTTTGAAAAAGAAATGAAATTTTACCTCAGAAGTCCATAAACAATCGAATGCTTTACGGGGAATTATGTGGATATGTGTCTGAAATGAAAGTTTTATAGCAAAAATAAGACACATTTCAAAATTTGTTTAGTGTAGAAACCAAAAATAAACGCATGGTTACATAAAAGTACAAGTGATAGCATAGAAGATACAAAATCTTACATGATATATTACTTGGCCAGCAGCTGCCCCATTATTGACCAACAGGTTGAATGAACCTACAGAATTCAAAACATCCTATCAAAAGAGTAGATGATTAAAAATGAAAACATGCAGGGTAATTATAACTTTCTCCAAACAAACAACAAATAAGAAAGGTTTGATATACGGCATTAAAAAATGCCAAAGTGCAGACTACCAAAGCTTCACAGAAACCCCATTATGAAACAAAAATTAAATAATGCACAGAGGTTAATGATTTTTCCTCATTGTTGCTACAAAAGCCATAGCAAGGTCTATCTAACAGAACGGGGTTTCAACAGATTTTGTTAAATCTGTCCCATATAGAATAAAACATAGCAGAGTTCAGATAAATGTACGAGTATTGAAGTACATACTGCAGCCAGTAGCCTTCATTATTGCACTGCTAATGAAGGGAACTTTTGAACACATTGCAGCTACCACCTGCAACATAGCCAATCAGGCTAGGTAAATAAGAGCACTGCTACACTTTTGAAAAAAATGAAATAAATCAATCACAACCCATGTCTTTAACTTAATAATTAGGTAAACATGAAAACCAATCATACTTTAAGATATGGACAATCAAATTCATATTTATAATGTGGAGCATTTTTGGGTAAATAAATAGAACTATTGTATCACATCTACAAAATATTAAAATTGATTAAACATGCAGGGTACACCACTTAGCATATCTTACTATTGCACTTTACAAAACAATGAATTTAGCAGAGTTTTCGAGCTTGACGAAATTGGGAAAAAGAAATGCTAAACAAACATTCATAAAATCAATAAGATATAACCTCCATTATTTGGTTAGTTTGTTCCCACCGTCAGCACTCAGCATGTCCATTTTAAGCATTTTCTGTCTCATAACTAGAATCTTATGTTTAAACATCAGATTAGACAAATGAAGAAGATCCAATTGATGCAGACTACGAAGTATCACAAGGTTCACGATCATTTCAAAATAAAAACTGCCCAACTTCTTAGTCACTAGCCTAAGGGTTAGAATTAAAACTTTAACAAGTTATTTCACTGATTAAGTAGAGATACCAGCACATATGCAAGTTATTTCTTAACCTTGAACACTAAGTATGACTATTTTTATTTAAATTGCCTAACTATTGATAACAGCAGTAACAACTATCACAAGAGCGAACAGGACTTTTCCTAATGGAAAAATAATTTATTATTGACTTACAATTATAGTCTAAAGTCAGGAGAGAAGTTACAAAATAATAAATTCAATCCTTTTTTGTACCTATTGAAAATTACTTACTGATGGAGGAGTAGCATCCAGTGAAGGAAAATGAGATTTTGGAATGATGAGAGAGTGCCTAGTAAAACATAATGTAGAATTGAGTAGATAAACAAACAACACCATGCAGTAGTATAGTTGAAAAAATAAATGAAATTGGATTGTAAGCTTGTAGGCAAAGATGATTACAAAATTAAACACTATTCCATTGACAAACTATGAAATTATCCAATACTCTATTTAGCCATGCATTCAAAATGGATATTTCAGGATTACTCTAGGAAACAAAACTGTACATAACTTTCTCTCACTTCTCTTCCAAATTTAATTGCACTGTGTTAGGAATGACTTCAGGGAGTATCAAAAAGGAGGGAAACCTCTACAGTTTTATCATAGAAAAAGGAAAAGACTAAACTGACATTTGTCAGGAGCATGTTTGGGTTAGTTGACTTAGTTAAATCTGTTTTGTTCTGATAGTCTGTTATTAGGCTGTTATAGATCTTATAAATAAGTCCTCATTTGTATGGGAGAGGCATTATTGAGAATAATCAATTTCACTGGAATTTTCCAATGTGAAAAGGAGAGTGCTCCTTTTGGGGGTATACTTGTATACCTTTGTTCTTGTACGTGTTTGTTTTTCTTCCATCTATAAAGAAGCAATTCAGTTCTCTTTCTTGCTGGGAGTGTGTGTTGATACTAGTTTGGGTTTTATTCTCCTATCTCAAGAAGAGTTTCCTACCACACTGTTAAGAATATTTGTTTTGAAGTGTATCACAAGGGAAAAAAGTCCGAATGGTATTTTTGTAATTAACTTGAAATATAAACTAGCCATTTATTTACTTTTCTTCCCTTTTTCTTTCCCACTATCCCTTATCTTCACACTTTCTAGTATTCCTTTCCCCTCGGCCAAATGCCCTACAGCAACACTTTTAGTCAAATTTTCATTCACAATTCTATGCTTTTATCACTTATCCACTTAATCTAGTGCCTAAATCTTTGGTATCCCATGCTCTAAATCTTCATACTCTTTCATTCTGTCCTCTTAGAACAACCCAAGAAGTAGCCATTGCAGCACCTGTGCTTTGTAGAATTGAGGTTGGAAACCAAAGGAAATGTGCAAAACTTGATGTATCTATTTGTGACTAACTTAATCTCATGTTATTGATTTGATGGATCCTGTAGTATTCAGAAAGGGTTATCGATGAGATTAAGCACCCCCCTGCGGTATCAGATAAAGCCACTTATTAGATGATGCACTAGGGGAGGGATCACCACCAGGAGGATATGGCTATCAACAATATGAAATCTTCCAAATTTGGTTGTCTCATGTGTGACCACTGTAATATTAAAACCAACAAATTTACTATTTTACAAATGGTTATATTTCATCATCACCTTCATATATTATTATATGCTTGCTCAAAAACCAAAAACCAAATGGTTGTATTTTGTTTGTATTATTCACCTTCCATGCACTAAATGTTTCTTACTCAATCCCTAAAAGCAATAACCACTAGTGTCTTATTTTTATTTCCTTTTCCAATTAACTTTGGTTCTTATGATTCTCTCCAAAATTCAATGACTTACCTCTTTTATTTTTTTTAATCAAATTACAAGATAGTTGAGTACAAGGTTGGTACAACTTGTAGATCTCTCCCATTAACATTGTTTCTTGTAGGTCTCCTATCTCTCTATGGTAGATTACTTTTGGAAATTTTCTTGGGTTGAACAAGATCTTCTTATTCCAATACTATAAACATGACATTTTGTTTTTGTTGCTTTTAGCTGGTGATGTTATGTTGTGTATGTGTGTGTATTACAATGTGTGCATCATTTTTGGGATGCTAATATTAGAGGGGAAACTATTGAAATTTCACTAAATCTAAAACAATTTGTTTTGGAGTATCATTTTGCTTAATGTATTATTATGATAGATAGGCTTACCAGGCTATATAGGTTTCATGTTAACTGTTTATGCACCAGATGAAGGGAATCTATGTGGGTGAAAGTTTGCAGGCATCAAATATTAACTGATAAAAGCACTTTTGAGTATTGACATCAATTTCACAACTCAAATATAAAACTGAACATACATGCTTCTGTTTATTCCGTTTATAACCATATGTATATGTTCATAAAATATTGAAATAACAAAACACAATGCCTCACAATATACCTATATGGAATTGCACCTAGAGACATATGTTACCTTACCCATGACTCAGCGGACTTGTATCCAATATGCATAGGCACGAGTCATCTTCATAAAGCTGGTAGTTTGACAAAATATTAAGAAAAGCAGGGTCAAAATTATGGGGAACTTGGTTGAAGAGTATATCAATTATTAGAAAAGAGCAATGACAACAAATAAGTACGTAGGTTGAAAATACAACTGTATTTGAAAGATACAAAGAGTCCTATTCACAATGTCAAGTAGTCCCTGATATCTAAGTATTGAATAAAGCAGTAAAGATATGGTGGCTAGTGCTATAGAACACTACTATGCACAAGATCCAAGGAAGGGTTAAACCATTATCCACATCTTTAGCATGCAACCTTTCATTTGCAGGAGGCTAATTCCACAAGTTAAATCTAACCTCTAGGTCACATGGTGACAAGGCTCCCTTTGGTCAAAGGCTCAAAGCCAACAAAAATGGAAAAATCTAGTTCATTGTGTAGTGTTCACAAAAATTTTGCTTGGATATATATTCCGATTGCTTTTTTTTATACTTTTAAACTAGGAAATTCTATCTCTAAATCTTTTTTCATATGCATAAAAAAGGATGAAAGAAAAATATATAAGCCCATAAACAAATAGCAGTAAAATTTCCAAGTTATGAAAGCATAGTATCGATTACTCCAATTCTCCCAGATTGATTTGTTGAACAAAGCACAGCTTCAAGATCAAACTCCAATCAACAAAATTTGAAAAATTAGTACAACCCCTACCAGATATACACACCTTGTTCCACAAGTTTCCATCAATTAAGTTATCACTCTCTATAATTGCTTAGCATCTAAAAGGCTCCAATCCACCATATCAGGCTTAGCTAAGCTATTATTTTTCTAGCAACATAGTGATTAACATACTCTACTTATTCACGTTTATTGTTTAACCAACACATCACTAACATCTAGCAGAAGAAGAAAAAAATCACCACACTTTATTAAATTAGGAAGCTCAGTTTACTTCAATAATACAGCACACCTTTTCAAAATTAATACCATCAAATTGCTCTTAAAACGATAAACACGTCACTGATTAAAATCAATTCAGTACAAAAGAATAAGTAAGTTGAGAGTTTAGACGATTGAAATCTCAAAAATCATCATAATTGGAAGACCAAATTGATGCCATTACCTCTATAAGGGTTTATTCACAATTTCCAAAATTTATAAGAATAACAGTGGTGTACCTTCAAAGCAGGTGCTCCCCCGCGGATAATCTTACAGAAAACGCAGTCGTTTTGCAGATTGTTATTTTGGGTATCAGAGTGGGCGGCACAGAGCGAAGCGAGTGGAGTGGGAGGGTCCGGAGATAAGCGGGTCGGATTGAGATGTGAGCACAAAACGGCAAGTCGTCTTGAGTGGACGGACATGTTAGTCTTAACTTGGTATTTGGAAAAGGGTTTATTATCTATGGTTTTTTTGAGGAAACAAGTGGCATTGCATGGTTTATTTTAAAATAGAGAGAGGAAAATGCGAGGAGCTTCATAATTGGTTTGTGTTTTTGGAGTTTTGTGTTGTGTTGAGTTGTTGGTGTGCACACTTATCCACATACACACGCTCCATTCATTCCAGATGAAGATGATACATGTGGTCTACGGTGTACTCACTCCCTCACTCTATGCTTATTTGGTCAACTTCATCATCCTTGTTCCTCTCCTATGTCACTTCTATAAAAATAAATATATATTATAGGTTTCTTACTATTTCCTCTAACTTTTATATATTAATATATATACTACATTAAATAAAACAATTTTTATTTTTAATATTACATTGGTAAATTTAAAATTAGATAAATTTTATGATGTTATTGTTATTACATAAGTTAATAATATAATAGAAGATTTGAAATTTGTATATATTAAAAGATTTATACGTTGCTTAGTGTAAAACAAAATGAAAGACTATGCAAGTATAATTTTGAACTCCACGTCCTGAGAATTAGAAAATTGGATAAAGAAAAAAAATGTTTTATAGCTTAACTATGTATTTTTGTATACAAATTTCTTAATAAATTCATATGATAACTAGGGAAGGTGGCAGAACCTCTTAGTTAAGAAATTATAAATTTCTTATAAATTTATAAATACAGTCAAGCAATTTAACTTATAAATGCAGTTAAGTAAATTAAACAAGACAAATGCAGTAGTGGAAACAAAATTATAGAATAGAAGCAAGAAAATAAGGGATCGGGTTAAGTCCAATTAGAAAATAGTGTCTTTCTAGAATACACTGTAAGGCAAATTCGAATAAGGTAATTTAGAATATGATGAAATAGGAATCTTACTAAGAACTCTTAAAACCCACAAAATAAAAAATATCTTACTATGAAAGTCTTCTGGATTTACTAGGAGACACCTTCAAGTCTTACTTTGCCTTCTCTTTGAGGACTTACAACTGTCTGACTTAGTCAATCCTACCAGTCTGCCCTTCCATAATCAGATACATATATATTTTCAAGGTTCTAAAATCTTCTTAGTAAATCTCTTATTTCTAAATCATATTCGCATACCGTATATGAATTGCCTAAGGCATCTAGAAAAACATAAAAAGTAAACTACTCACACATGACTTACTTGGATAAGATAAGTAGAGAGTTGAAAGGAATCTTGAGAGATCCGAATATCAGAAGAGAGAGAGTAATTCTCTTTTGTATATATTTTTCTGCTCGTATGTTACAATGGAGAAAGAGCTCTCTTATATAGAGGCAGAGGCTCATAAAAGACAACAACAGCGATAATAATACAGTTGGAATCCACAATAAGCATGACTGGAAACAGTAAAATTTTACAATAATTGTACGAAAAGTAAATTACATTTATTTGTCTTGTTAAGACAAGATTCAATTATATCTGTTGAGTCTTCTGAGTCAGCCTTTTGTCAGAGATTCTTTATTATTATCTTGGAGACGCTTTATTATCTGGAGACAGACACTGTTTCTTCTCTGTCAATTCCCTCCACAGATTCAGTCATGGAGTAATCTAAATTTTCTCCAGGTGTTTGTTGGCCGTGAGAACCAGATGCTTCATAAATTTCCTTCCTTTTTCTTTCTTTCTGGAACTGTTGGACTAGTTTGTTCCCATTTTCAATCGGGAATGGAATGAACATTTTCCCATTATAAGATGGGAGATATAATTTTGTATTATGGGTTTCTTTTATTAAATTGAATTCTCTCTCATCATGTTCTGAGAAGAACCAATTATATCCCATTACCTGTGCTCTTAGAAAGCTGAATTGGTAATTTATATTTCCTTGGACATCCCAAGATTCATATCCTTCATTGAAGAGGGTTGTATATTGAGGGTTGTCTTCAAAGAAGATTTTTATGACATATGTTGAAACACTAGTGGGGTTCTTATGGTTGGTTGGACAAGATTCAATTTTTAGAGTCATATAACTCATGGTCTCAGCCTGAAGTGTATTTATTGTGTCATTTATAAGAGGACAGAGGGCCTCAAATTTTTCGACTGGGGGTATCAAAATAGAGCTCAGAATACCATAATCCAGTAGAATTTTTGGTTGGATTGGAAGATCTTTAAAACAGACAGTTTTGTATTCTTCCATGTCAATTTTGGCTTTTCGAAACAAGAATTTTATATTGCAAGGGCACCTTTTATCAAGAATTTGTTTACAAATTTCTGATGAATTTATGCAAGGTGATTTTGAATTGAAATAATGGTGGATTTTTATGAAGAGTCTAGGGACTGGATTTTTTGAATAGACATTTAATAGGAATTTTTGTAAGGTTATGAACCTTTTTATACTGATATCATTCTCAGGGATTATGGACTAGGAAATGATATCTTTATAACTCTTCTGAGTTTCTTTTTCCTTTATAATCACGACTTCTAGGCTCAAAGCCTCTTTTATAGTTTTTGCATTTGTTGTGTTTAATTCCAAAGCCTTCTCAGTCTTGGCGGCGGAATAAAATCCTTTATAGATGGGGTCTTGAATCCCTTCCTTTGCAAGACAAAGGTCTTTAAAATTTGTGAAGGTTCCTATGTGAGGACCTGATAATAGTACGAAATTTGTAAAACCTTTTCCAGCGGGAGAGGCTTTTGATAAGAGTGATACTCCTTTGTTATCTGCATTGCAAAAATTATACAAGGCACAAATGATACCTCGTTTTATAGAAACAATGAAGTTTTCATTACTATTTGTAGCTTTGGGGATATTCTAAATGTGGTCCACCAAAACATTAAATTTATCATTCATCTGTTCCCTTCCGTGATAAAGGAACTTATTTGTAAGAAGAGACAATTCTTGATTATTGAACTTCATTTTTTCTTTTATATTGAGATAATGAAACTTTGAGGGTTTCATTATTTCCTGCAAAGCGAGATAAAATATCAGCAGCAACATTCTTAATCCCTTTTATATATATTCAAAATTTATTTTTATTCCATTATGAAATACCACTATATTTCCATTACAAAATATTCACCTTTAAAAAATATATGATTGACTAGTAATCAATATTAACAAATGAGATTAATTAATGAAATAAAAAAAAAATGGGTGTAGATCACTTATATATATTTAAAAAATGTCTAAATAAAAATTCGGTAACATTTCACAATCATATTAATGTTTCTTCTTTCAACATCTCTTCTAAAAATGAAAGTTTGTTGGCGGGTAATTTTGTTTCATAAAATATGGTTACATATTTTAAAAATTGTCAAACTATTAATCTTTGTAATAATATATTTTGTTTTATATATAATTAGTCATATTTATGAAAATAATACCTCCGAGGAGATGGATAAGAATGGAAAATAAATAATATATTAAATTTATTTTTTCAGATCTGGAGCAAGATATCATTATAAAATAAATTTTTTCTATCTTAAAAAACAAAATTAATCTTTTTATGGTTTATATATTTTTTGACACGAGGGTAGTAAAATTTATTGTTCTCTTTTGGACAGATTTTGCAATTACAATTGATATATTCTTGGATACTCATAATTCCGATTCTCCAACTACTGTTATTACAATTATATAAACAAAACAAATTTTAAAATGATTATTTAATGACGTTAATCCAAAAATATAGATTTCATATTATTTAATTTCATACTTTAAAAAAATGATTTGTTTACAACTGAAACCAAATTGGTTCTATGTCCATATTTCCAAGAAGATATTGATTATAAAAAAAAGATTTATTTTGATTTTGTTATATTTTTGTTTTTCTTATATTTTATTATACATTATACACGTGTATTTATACTACTCATAACCATTTAAGTACTTTTATTTATTTTTTATATTAATATTTTTATTTTAAAAAATTTTAAATTTTTTTTATATGTTTTATTTTATTACATATTTTTTTATATATTTTATTATGTATGGATACAGAGATACACATATTCTATTTATATTATGTTGTGTGTATCCATACATCTATACATAAGAAAATAAAAATATGAAATATGAATAAAATAGGTAAAATAAATTTAAAATATAAATTTAAATGTAAACACATTATATAAAAAATAATAAATAAAAATATATAAATAGCTAGAGCGTAAGTACGTGTACCTTGTATATGTCAACATAAAAATATATTAAAGTAAAAATATTTTTTAATAATTAATATCTTCTTGTAAATTTGGATTTATCAATAATTTTATTCCTCGAAAGTTCTAGATACATTAATATTTTGTACCACGTAAATATGAAAGTAAATATAATATTTAACAAAACTAAATAATATAAAATTCTTATTCTTTTTATTGATAATATCATTGAATAATTATTTTAAGATATAATTATTAATTATAAAACTAATTTTTTTTAGCTTGCATAATAATATCACCTTACTTAGAGTCTAGAGAGTGAGTAACAAAAATAATTTATTTATAATAATTGCGAAATCTCTTCAAAGAGTATAATAAATTTTATTGCTCCAGTGTCAAAGAATATATAAACAATACAAAATCATTTTTATTTTCTAAGACAAAAAAATATTTTATATAATATTTTATTTCAAATTTTTAAATACAAACTCAACATATTGATTTATAATTTTCCCTTTAAATATATTTTTTCGCAATATGACTAATTACATCTTTTTAAAATATATCATCATAAAAATCAATATGACTAATTATGCTTTTAATATATTGTCTGTTTTTAATGCTTTGTCTTCCCATAAATTTTGAAATAGAGAATACTTTAATGTTGATCGAATTTTAGCATATTGAAAATTTATTTTTTTAATAAACTACAAATGTAGATATTGTAGATATATAAAATATTAGATATAATTTAATTTCTTGACTTATCACGATGAATATTATCTCCATAACACTTGACTTTAAGGGATTTTTGAAATCTGAAACTTGATAAAATCAAATAATACTTACTTTGATTTTCTAATTATACTTTTTACTAATTATGCCTTCAATGAAATTATACTTTCCATTAACCATGCCTTTCATGGAATTAAATTTTTCTCTCATGTCACATAAACTACAAAGAAAAAAAAATCAATTGAAAAAGAAAAGAAAAAATCAGAAAAAAAAAATAACAAGGATGGTAACCTTATAAATTAAACAATTTATAGCTTTTCTCTTCAAAATTCAAATAAAAATATTATAAAACTCTATCTCTCGTAATCTTGCGATACCATACAAGTTATGCAATAAATAAAATTTGTAATCTTTGTAGCCCAAAAATAAAATACATACTGAAATTAAAGATATTTATACTACACAAATTATCATATTTTCTCTTCATATATATTAAGTTTATAATATATTATTTTACCTAATATATTTTTATCCCAATATGTTAAAAAATGATTTTATCTCAATTATAAATATTTAAAATATTTTATCTCATTATATAAATATTTTGTTTCTTACTAATATATTAATTTCTTAATTTTTATGAATAAGATGCAATATAATTAATTAATAACTTGTTTTTAAGTTTAGATTCAGATATTTAATTTTGTTATATATATATATATATATATATATATATATATGAAAAAATATTTTAAAATATATTCTTTTAAATGAGTGTGAGTACAGTTGGAGATACTTTGGGTTTAAAGCAAAAGGTTATTATTTTGTATGCTAAATTTAAATGAAAGGTTATAATAATCTCAGTATATTATTATTTTTTCGTTAGACCATATTTTATTAACATATTTTTTATCACATCTCAATAATTTGATAATTGAATATTTCAAATTTAAATAATTTAATTTTCTTTTTTCCCCTCCTTTTTATTCCTTATCATAAATGCAATAATTCAACTTCAGTGATTTATATTTAGTTCACTTTTAGACCTGCCAATGTAATAATACTCTTTTAATATTTTTTTCTGAAATAAATATTCTTATATTTAATGTAATTTATGCAATTTTTTTTAGTTTTCTCTCCCCGATAGCTTTATTCAAATTGTTTGTGGAAGTAATTTATAAATTTGGATTTGCATGTTTTGTAATATTTAATTGTATTGTATATCAATTCTTTTGAAAAATCACTCATAATATAATAGAGAGAATTGAAAAAAGATGATTTGCCTATAAATTTTATGTGAAATTCTCTAAGTAATATTTGATGTGATTATGATATCGTAGGTAATTATTGGTTATGCATTAGATAATTTTAATAAGATAAGGATACCGTGGATGAACTTGATGAATTTTACACTAAACTTTTTATTTAAAATGAAATTTATGATGGAAATATATAATACCAGTGAAAAAATTATTCCAAGAAAAACATCATCAATCATTAAAAAAAAATTAACAATTTAATATTAGAAATAATATTAATATTTTTATAATTTCATTTTTTTATTTTGAAATACTTTATTGTTTATATATCATCTTAAAAATTAACATTTATATTTATAAAAGATAAGGTTTACTATAATATTGATGATCATCATAAGTTTAATGTATCTAATGCTTATTCGATTCACGGTGATCATGTCAAGTATTTGTTAGATCATTGACTTATTTGATCATATTTTAAATTACTAATTAAATTTTTTTATCTAGGTTGTTACTTGTGATGGGAAATTATGAATGCATACCAATTAGAATATATATTTGAAATATTTTCATTTCACTAAATTTGATAAATTTTTTTATTGTTTTTATTCAATATTTTAAATTTTTTAATAACTTATAAATATATTTAACACAAATTTATAAGATACTTTAAACCAAAATATACACTATCTCTAATCACAGGTGATATAGGAAAGACAAAAAAATAATGAACAAGTAAATACATTTTGTGCTTTTTATTATGAACGTGAAACCCAAGATTCTAGTACTAAGACTGAAGTTGCGAAGATGGTAGAAAATTTTATTTTATTTTACTCTAATGTTTATAACAAAATTGAAGAAAAATTAATTTATTTTATATATGATGCACTCTTTTAAATTCACTAATCTATCTTTATATATTACTCTCATGTCATTTCTATCTAATTTTGTCTATAATAAATTTATTTATAATAATTTGACATTAAAATTTAGTTTTGATTTTACGGGACTTATTTCAAATTTACAAAAATTTATGCTAGTTTTACTTGCTTAGATTATTAGTTTTATTTGTTTCATCTATTCAGAATTTATCAAATTAGATTACCATGTTTAAAATTAATTATTATTTTTTTATTTATAACAACGGTAAAGTTAATTTTAAAAAAATATTAATCAAACAGATTTTAATTCATATATATTTTTTAAATTAATAACTCATAATCATGATAGATTTTAATTTATATTTTAAATAATTTTTATAATATCATTTAATATCCAAACTAAAAAAATATGAGAAATTTTAAATTCAATTATAAAATTTGAAGTATTAAAACATGGAGTGAGAAACATTTATTATTTTCTCAAACAAACACTTGATTATTTTTTTTCAAATGAAAAAGTAGATTGAATTAATCCAATCTAACAAGTATAGTCAATAAACATATATTAACATGTAATAATTTATGAAAGGTATAAGGGAAAGGGGTGGGCTACCCACGTCCAAATCTACCTAAACCTAAATATCAAAAGTATTTAATTAAGTTTAAAGTAATTTGAACACAAATTCATAATTTAAATTATTTTGTCTATATTATTAATAGTTTTTTACAACTTTATTTTTTAAACTTAATTGTCAACTTATTCTTTAATTTATCCAACACTTATTTTTGTGGAGAACCTATATTACATTTATTATTGTTGTAGTACATGTTGAGATTGTCACATACATTAGTCATGGGTGAAGACATCACAAATGTGAGTTCTCCTCAAATAGTCATACACCAAAGGAAACACCAAACACCTTAACACTAGCATATATTATATACAAACACATTACATCTCCAAAACAGTTTTCTTAGACTTGTGAATCCTAACACATACCTATTTATTGATCATATTCGATTTCATACTTATGTACTCTTCAGTTATCTATTCATTCTTATCAGTTAATTGTCACCTTAAGTTTCCATTACTTAGTGAATTTACAACATTTTAAGTTTGTGATGACGAGTTGGGAGTACACTCATCATGACACAACATAAACTCTCACCAACTAGATAATGTACCATAAATGCATTAGGAATAGTCGAGTGAGGTCTTCATGTCCTAACGGCTACATCTCACAAGTGTCACTCTATATTTATTGTAATTCTAAAAATTGACTCCTAATGAATTCCTTTATGGGTTTCTTTTTTAACATTGTGTAGTCTCTCATTGTAATATTAAAGTAGTGACAGAGGATTAACACTAAACTCATCACAATTTCCACCACTTATGACCATAAAATTTTTCAGTAACTCGTTCCTTATCCCTTACTCACTAGGTGGAAACACATGTTTATGCCCTTTGATTTTCACCCTCAACCTTTCAAGACATCAACTCCACGTAATAACAACATCATAACTCACTATGTGTCTCACATTTCGCTTTTAGCATATACAAGCACCTTGTACCGTGCTCTCAAATAAGATGTCCACCACATATCACATCTCAACCGTTAAACATCTTTTTGACTTAATGTTCATAGAGTAACATGTGTTCTTATTCTCGCCTTTAACAATATTGTCCTCATACAATATACCAGTGGGTGACCTTTTGCGTAAAAGAATTCATCACAACATTTTATTTTGTTCATTCTTGTCTATTTTTATCTTTAATCCTTATAATTTATTTATTTTCATATTTATTCTTTATAAATAATTCTTTGATTTTCACCCTCAACCTTTCAAGACATCAACTCCACGTAATAACAACATCATAACTCACTATGTGCCTCACATTTCGCTTTTAGCATATACATGCACCTTGTACCGTGCTCTCAAATAAGATGTCCACCACATATCACATCTCAACCGTTAAACATCTTTTTGACTTAATATTCATAGAGTAACATGTGTTCTTATTCTCGCCTTTAATAATATTGTCCTCATACAATATACCAGTGGGTGACCCTTTGCGTAAAAGAGTTCATCACAACATTTTATTTTGTTCATTCTTGTCTATTTTTATTTTTAATCCTTATAATTTATTTATTTTCATATTTATTCTTTATAAATAATTCTTTGATTTTCACCCTCAACCTTTCAAGACATCAACTCCACGTAATAACAACATCATAACTCACTATGTGCCTCACATTTTGCTTTTAGCATATACATGCACCTTGTACCGTGCTCTCAAATAAGATGTCCACCACATATCACATCTCAACCGTTAAACATCTTTTTGACTTAATGTTCATAGAGTAACATGTGTTCTTATTCTCGCCTTTAACAATATTGTCCTCATACAATATACCAGTGGATAACCCTTTGCGTAAAAGAATTTATCACAACATTTTATTTTGTTCATTCTTGTCTATTTTTATCTTTAATCCTTATAATTTATTTATTTTCATATTTATTCTTTATAAATAATTTTTGCCAACGAACTACGAGTGAAAATGAATACTTTACCGAGATAAAATATAACAAACACCAAATTTGAGGATCGATGGAAAATAGAAAAATAAAATACAAAACTAAAAACGAATTATGACAAATATTAAAAACGAAAAAAAATGATTTACAAGAACTAAAAGTTGGGGAAAATGTTGAATTATAGAAACTAAAATATATATTAAACCTAAAATAAACTACCAATTAATTTTATCTTTTTAAATTATAACTCTCTCAAAAACATTTCCTACACTAAGTTTTTAAATCTTAAAATAAGAACCATTATTTTTTTTATTCGTATATTAAAATAACAATGACATGATTCTAAGTATAAAAAAATCACAAAATATCAAAAATTAAGAAAAACCAACAAATTTTGTTAAAAAAAAAACAATTGGAACTCATTTCATTACAAATTTATTCTTTAAAGATAAAAATTTAGCAATTTTTGACGCATGTGATAATTTACTCTTGCAATATGAATGACCTCAAATTATTTTCTTAAAATAATTAATTGAAAAAAAATCTTTTTGACAATAAGAATAATTTGTTTCAACAAATATCTTTACTTAGCATGAATCATGTATATATCAAACCCTTCTCATTTTATGGGGTTACTGTATAATATTTTTCAACAAACATTTGCTTTAAATCAAGAAGAATGTCACTGTCAACAACGTTTAGGTTTTCTGTATTTTTTCCATTCCAGTTTTCTTCTAAACCTCACTTCCCTAGTTATCTTCCAGTCCCACTCTCAGCCACCATCCATTGATATCAACATAACTTCTAATGAAAAAACTTGTATTTTGATAACTTAATCAGTGTGCTTAATTAACATGACTTATTTTAAAAACTAAAAAAATATAAAATTAAATTATTTTAATGATATTAAGCATTGTGACGTTGTTGAGAATGTTGGTTTTTACATTTTGTTGTGATGTTTCCTTATTTGGGGTAAACCATTTTCTTATTATAGGGTGTTGTGATTTAGAACTTTGAACGTACCCTCTAGATTCACACGTAATAATCTCAACTCGTGCAAAAGTTGTTGTGTCGTTGTGCAAACTGGTTTATCGATTTTAACAAGCCACGCAAAGCCCAATAGAATCCGGCCACGTCAGCAGATATTGAAAGCGCACGCTATAAAGCTGTGTCCGAATGGAAAAAGCAGAGCTGAAAGCTGAAACGTGCCCCGAGACCAGAGTACCCCGCCGTTGGGGGGTTAGTTGGTTCGAGGGTGCCGTATCAGTCAGCTCCTACGCCATGTACGGCAGTGACAGCGATGGCGGAAGCGGAAGCGAAACGATGGATTTCCGCAACCTGAAGGTGGTGTCGGCGGTGGGACGCGGCGCCAAGGGGGTGGTGTTTCTGGCGCGACCGTATGGCGGAAGAAAGGGGGAGTGGTTGGCGTTGAAGGTGGTTTCCAAGGCGTTGCTGCAGAAGAGGAATAAGGGCGGTGATGGTGGTTGTAAGAGGGTGTCGTTTGAGAGGCATATACTGCGTCGTTTTAATCACCCCTTATTGCCCAGGTTTCGTGGTGCGTTTGAGACCGAACAACTCACTGGCTTCGCAATTGATTATTGCCACGGTGGGAATCTACACTCTCTTAGGAAGAAACAACCAGAGAAAACGTTCCCTCCAGAAATCATTAGGTACTTACCCTTTCAAAATTTATTTAAGAAAAGATAACACTATAAAAAAAAAACAATTTCATGATTTACTCTATTTTAAAAGTTTAGTTAATTTTTACGTCCAAAGCACAGAAATATGCAGATGCTACATTGATCGACGTGGATCAAATCTTAGTAATATATTTTGAGTTGCACTGCCATACAGGGTTTATAAGAAATGATGTAGAATTTTGATCCCTCGCTTAAAAATATGATATAATAAAAAAAAACAAATTCCTCCATTTTCTTATAAATTAAGCAAGTGCATGTAAAAAAAAAAAAAATCATCAATATACATATATATTATTTAAATAATATCTATATTATTACAAATTAATTAATTTGATCCTTAAGTTCAATGTTGAAGAATTAATTTAAAGATTGACGAATTATATATGTAATATGTTTTTAATACTTTAAAAATGATTTATTTCTTTAATATTTTAAGAATTATTTCAAAGAGAGTAATAGGTTATGTAATCTAAAAACATGAACAATTTTGAAAGATGGAAAAGTTGAATGTATGTTTTGTGTGATGCAGGTTTTACGCAGTGGAACTAGTGTCGGCATTGGAGTATTTACACAACATGGGAGTAGTGTACAGAGATTTAAAGCCAGAGAACATCCTGATCCAAGAAACTGGTCACATTATGCTCGTGGACTTCGACCTTTCCCAGAAACTGAACCCAAAATCAAACCCGTCGA
The DNA here is from genome assembly GCA_026586105.1 of Hylodesmum podocarpum. Taxonomy (NCBI): domain Eukaryota; kingdom Viridiplantae; phylum Streptophyta; class Magnoliopsida; order Fabales; family Fabaceae; genus Hylodesmum; species Hylodesmum podocarpum. The sequence goes on along the minus strand of JALJEV010001403.1, from coordinate 2,617,636 downwards.
GTTGCAACTCATCTCCGGGTTACGAGTCGTCATCAGAGAAAGAACGAAGGAAGCGACGATTCCCGCGCCTCAGCTTTTACTGCAACTCAGCCCTCCCGCTCCACGACTCAGAGATTCGGAGTTCACTCGACAAGATCCCAACGCGTCGAAGCGAGTCAGACTCAGTGGAGAAGTCCAACTCGTTCGTGGGAACCGAGGATTACGTGGCACCGGAAGTTATACTAGGCGCGGGACACGACTTCGGAGTTGATTGGTGGTCCCTGGGCATTGTTTTATACGAGATGTTATATGGAACGACGCCGTTTAAGGGGGCCAATAGGAAAGAATCGTTTCACAACACTTTGACCAAGGACCCTAATTTCACGGGCGAAACGACGTCGTTAAAGGACTTGATCAAAAACCTGCTTGAGAAAGATCCTGAGCGTAGGATCGAGTTGGATGATATCAAGGAACATGATTACTTTAAGGGTGTGCAGTGGGACACGGTGTTGGAAATTGCGCGTCCACCGTATATTCCCCAAAATGAAATTGAGGATTCGGTTGGGTTTTCCAGAAAAGATGTGGAGTCGTTTGTTCACGGCATATTTTTTCCCAACGAGAAAGGAAATAAAACCAATCAAGAGGAGAAAAAAGGGAACCAAGCCAAGAAAGTGGAGGATCATAATAAAAACAAGAATGTGTGGGTTGACAAGTTGAATAAACAAAATTCCACCAAGGATGAAAACTTTTTAATTTTTTGATTAATTTCATTTCTTTTTCTATTATATTTTTTGTTCATCCTACACAAGACAAGACGTGAGTTGCTATCATAATGTGATGATAATTCTAAAATTGCAAATATTGAAGTGAGGATCAAGGTTGTTATGTAGATGGAAAAATGTATAAGATATAGAAAATTGTTGAGGTGAATGAATGATCATCGTTGAGAAAAAGAGTGATATTTCAAACATCATGTCAGAAATTCAACCAAAGAAACATCCTCTTATTAAATGGTTGCGAAATTCATTGTAAGTGTATTTCATATATGTGAAAATTATCATATAATATGATAGGTATTAGAGGAGATGACATAATAACTATTGATTAGATGAGATTTGTTACATCCAGTTACGCATATCAACATAAAATAGTAATTAAATAAAATTCTATGTTTATATATAATAATTTAAATAAAATCTAGATACTACACATAATCTAACATCTTCACTCTCTTTTTATTATACCTCGTATTTATCCACGATTCGCCTTTTGTGCCAAACTTAAATTTTTTTACATAAGTAATCATTAGACAGTGTTTATTAAAAAAAACAGCGTATACACGGAATATATATGTAAACCATCTATTTTAACCAAATTATTATAATAAAAAATTGTTCTATATATAACATTATAATTAAAAAATAAAAAAATTAAATATTATACAACATTTTTTTCTAAATGTGAAATAAGTACAATATTAAGAGATCTCAAATGGGTAGCTCATCTTGGTGAGAGTTGGAGTTAAGGAATAGGGTAGATGTTAAGAGATTTCTCTCTATTTCGGTCATCAAATTAAGAAATAATGCCAAATTTTTTGGAGGAATATTTAGAGATGGAAAGATCATATCCTGATATCCAATATGTTGTATATTTCTTATTCCAGGGTGCATCATAAATTTTTACACATGAAGTAGCAAAATATATTTGTTGTTTAAAATAAGGTTTTGGGTAAATATTGAATATATTCAGAGTTTGGAGAATTTTCTTATGTCATCAAAAATTGTAAATGGAGCAAAGAGCGATACAGTGCAGAGAAATCAATGCATTATAATTTTATTGTTACTAACGTGCCCTTGAAGATGGTTAACTAGTACTTGTTAGATAAATATTAATTTGTTTGATATAAAAATTAGAAAAGGAGGAATGGTAAGTTCTTTTTGATATTTTGTATCATTAATCACTTTTATAAGTAAACATATTAGTATAATATTTATGAGATTTTCACATACCTCAAGAATGTTTTGTGATATTACATCTTCAAACTCTTAGTTTTGTTTCTGGTTTAGCTTATTCAGCTAAATACTATTTTTTCTACCAGTTTTCTGAAAAAGAAAATTAAGAAAGAAGAAAATAATATACTCTTGCATGGTTGCGGGCACAAAATCATAATGGCACAAATTGATGTTTGGTGATATATTAACAAGTTTCAGTTGTGAGTTGTGATATGTATGCCCCAAGTAAAATTGAATCCGACAAAATATATGATTTCATTTTTTTTTATTTTTTTAATGTTGTCAGCAATAAAATTGTGCCTCTTGGTGACCGGATCTGTCTTGGCTAACATTGTTATCTATGTCTTTTTATTATTATTATTAAATGATTTATTAAGATATGAATAAGTGAATAAACACTCTTCATTCTATATTTCTATTTCCAATTATTTTCACCGTAAATTATTATTATTTAACGATAAATAATTTATTACATTGAAGATAAAATTACCAATAACATTACAGTCAACATATAATTTTTTTTTTCATGCCTGAGATTTATTATGTCTGTCAAAATAATGGATAAACGTTCTTTTTTATATTATTTTCTTCTTCTTATCAATTTTTGTTTGAGTTAGTGAAATTTATCTACAAAATATTCTGATACCTAAATGAGTTCTTGTTTTTATCTCTGAACTTAAATATCTATATGTATTAGTTACTTTTTAACAATAGAATTAATGTGTTCTTAAGTGTTGAGGGGTCGTTAATCACAAAAATGGTGATGGCAGTACAAATTTCATTATAAATATATCCTCTTATTATTAACAATTATCACTCAAAATTTTAATTTTCATTATATCACAGTTATGTAACGTGATATTCAAACTACAATAAGGTAACCATAGAGTTTGATTTTAACTTTAATTTGTTAAAAATTATTTTTTTTAATCCATCAAAATTAATTTCAGTTTACAATTCTTTTCTTTTCCTCCGAACATCACATCATAACCTTCGAAAATTCTTCCATTAACACCCTACAATAACTATAATTAAAGTCATATTACATACCAAATACCTACGTAAAAAATTAAATAATAATAAGAACATAATTTTAAAAATAAATGTATATTAAAATTTACAATTTTGAATATATCAGACTTCACATTATTTTTCAACATACTATAATTTATTAAATACTATCTAGTCAATGATTACATACAATATGTATACTACCGTTAATTTGTTAATCACGCGAGAAATGAATATAAACAAAATCCATTAAATTTTAGATGTCATATTAATGTAAAGATTCAATTTTAAGATCTAATAAATTTTACAAACCAAAATGATTCAAATCAAAATATGAAGACTAAAATAACATAAAAGTAAAAATTAAAGAGAACAAAAGGGCATAAATATTATCCGTAAAGAATGAAAAAAGAAGAACGTTCATTAGCCTTCCAACTAGGGTCTACGGAAGAGAATGCAGAGTTGTTGAACAAAGCCTAACTGCCAAAACATGCTCGCACTACATTCCATGCACTTTTTCTGTACTCGTTAGTTACACTAAACACACTCACAAATTTTCTATGTTTCATTGACTCAGTTTCACACACATTCGCCATGTCTCGTGATTTTTTATTTCTCTCTCTCTGTTTTTTTTTTTTTTTTTTTTTTTTTTTTTTTTTTTGTGATAAATCATTGTTATTTTCAATCATACGTAAGCAGAGAAGTTATCCTTATTTCCTTAGATGGAACGAAAGGTTTGAAAAACATTGTGTTTTATATTATGGGTTTTGCGTGAGCGTTTAATTGTTTTAATTCTTTTTAAAAGATCATTAAACATGAAAATGAATTTTTGTTCACATATAATATTCCAAAAAGTGATTTTCCTCGGTTTATTGTTGTTTATTGTCTGTTTTTCATATTCATTAATGTTTTATGTTCAGTTTTCAAAATTATTGTTGTTTTACAATTCTAAAATATTAGAACTAATTAAGTGGATGGCCATGATAGATGTAATGAGTGCATGATCTCCTATGGTCATTTAGAAGATCAGTTTGAAATCTAAACTTAAATTAAAAGATCAAAATAATACTAATAAATTTTCTGTCAAAAAAGTTAATAATACTAGTAAAAGAGATGAAATAAGTGCATGGTCATCAAGTTTGAAATGAGCTTTTCAATGCATTCATGTAGCTAAGACACTGTCCGATAAAATCCATGTGATTCATAATTCGATCTTTTCAATGTTAAAAATTAATTTGTTTATCAGGGTTGGCCCAGGTCTATTAATAAAAAATTATATATTTTTAATATTTGTCAATAAAAAATCTAAAAAAAAAACTCATATATTAATAATTAAATATCGCTTTTAGTTTTTAAATTGGGAGCTAGACATTTTAGTTTTAGTTTTTTAAGTTTAAAAAGTCTTAATTCATCATTTATGTGTTTGAAATGTTATATTTTAAGTTTTTAAATTATTTTTTATAAATAAAATTAATTTTATATTTATATTATTATGATTTAAACTTTAATATTATTAATGTAAAATTATGATAACTTTTAGTCGTTATTAATTTATTATACGTGTTTTAAGGGTGGAAATATAATATATTTTAAAAATCTAAAAGATTAAGATTACGAAAAGAATTAGAATATAAAATTTTAAAATGATCGAGATTTTTTTAACTTAAAATATAAAAAAAAAATCTTGAAAAACTAAAATTCACATTTAGCTTGCATTAATAAAAAGTTCTAAAAAAAATTGAATACTAATTCTTTCATTTAAAATAAAAAAAAAAACTTATACAATTTATTTAAATCTTTCCTAATCAACCGAGGCAAATTACAATGCACTAAGAGGCTACCATAGCAAGTGTGGTCCCTCTTAGTAATGCATAATGTTCTCTATATCCCTTGTAATAAACTCCAGGCATAAAGGCGTAACATTCACACTACTATAATTATTTGCACGTGTTGATCCTGCACCATGCCACCATAACTAGTGGCTGTTGCATCAAGTGTGTTTATAGAAAATAGTGGCGGAATAAGGAAACAACACCATTCATGATACGCATTTAAGAATACCTTACAGAAACAATTATTGAATTTGACCTGCTACGTTTTTTTCTACAAAAGCTTCTTTATAATCAACATTTTGAAATTTCAGTTAAATTAGCATCACTCATACGGATTAATCTATACTCTTGGCGGTAAATTCACACACACAAGTTATACGATGAATCAAAATGTTTACTAGTTTAATTTAAATTGGGTTAGAGAAAAAAAAAAAAATCATATCAAATTCAAATTGGTTGATGTATATTGTTTATTTACCTATCGTGGATACAATCTTTTAATCAAAGCAGACGCACGTAATTCAAGCTTTTAAGTATTTTATTAAAGTTGACAGAATTTGAGGGTAAGTGATGTAGTTTCAAACAAGCATTAAATCAAATTATTTCTTACTTCAATTTGACTCATTTCCTTTCATAAAATATAAATAATTACTAGATTTAGTTATTTTTTAATTCTATATAATTGAAATTTATAAATAAATGAATACTTATAATTATTAAAATTATGTTACAATAAAAGTTTCTAATAATAAATATTTCAAGAATATAAATTATATTCTACATTTGTAATAAAATCATTTTTAATTATTAATAAGAAAATATGAAAATCAAATTTAAAAATAAAGATAAAAATACAAAATCAAAAGATATACATATAATCATGCCCTGTCACCTTCTTCGTTCTATTTATACACATACACACACCCATTCACGTATTCCCACCTCACATTACTACAAAACTCACTTTCTCTGTCACTCTCTCTCTCTCCACCATCGATGGAGCCACCACCTCTATTCCTCCGATTACTCTTCGTTTCTCTTTTCGCTGCGACAGCCACATCCCTAACCTGCACAACCCAAAAACTCACCGACTCCGCCAACAAGCTCTACGCCAACTGCCTGGACCTTCCCGCACTCGATTCCTTCCTCCACTGGACCCACAACCCCGCCAACGCCTCCCTCTCGGTGGCCTTCGCGGCGGCACCATCACGTCCCGGCGGATGGGTCTCCTGGGGTATCAACCCCACCGGCACCGGCATGGTCGGAGCACAAGTACTCGTCGCCTTCAGAACCGATTCCGCCGCCGTGACAGTGAAAACCCTTGACTTGAAGTCTTACAGCGACATTGTCCCTGGGAAGCTGTCGTTCGATGTGTGGGACGTGAAGGGCGAAGAGGTTAACGGCGTGTTAAGGATTTTCGCGACGGTTAAGGTTGCCGCGGGTGGTGGGAGTGTGAACCACGTGTGGCAGGTGGGTCCCTCCGTCACTGCGGGGAGAATCGATCAACATGAGTTTGGTAGTGCCAATTTGAATTCCAAAGGGATGCTTAGTTTGGATGGGTCGCACAGTGGTGGTGCTACCGTCGTCGACCCTATTACCAAGAAGAAAAATGTGAGTTTTTTTTTTTGGGTCTTTTTTTTATTTATTAAAAATAAAAATTTTATTTTGTGGTTTTGGGAAAAGGGGAAGGCTTGGACGGAATTTATTAGGTGGTGGCGCTGGTGTTTTGTGTCCTGAAAGAATTGACCTTTCATTTGTTTCGTAACTTGTGTTAAATTTTAAAGTTAAATTTTATGACGGTGGTGGAATTTTTATTTCCATCGGGGAATAAGAAAAGCGTCTAGGTTTGTCCCTCGTTAAATGGGTGTTTTGTGTTTTTTTGGTGTTTTGCTTTGTTTTAATCGTGAGTTTCTGTGATGTCGGAAAACGTTTCTGCGAGTGTTTGTTTTTTTTTCAAAAGACTGGGGAGGGGTTAATTTCCTTGCTTTGTTGAAGAATATTGAGATTTTTAGTTTCTGCTTGATTTTTGAGATTTCACAAAAAGATGATTTTTGTTTTTAAGTTTTTGAATGGTTTCTTAAATTTAAGGGAAAAAAAGGATTTTTTTTTCAGTTTTTTGATTGGTTTCTAAGATTTCTGGATAAAATGATATATTTTTTTTTATTGGTTTTCTCATGGTTTCAGAAAATGGGTGTCTTTTTCAAAAAAAATATAAATTCATGTGGTTGAGGATGTGGTTATGTTTTTGGTGGTTTAGGGAAAACGATGTTCTTTTGGTCTCTTTCATTTGTTTGCATTTTTAATTCAAAGTGAGATTGTTTGTTGACTGGTTTATTTTTATTTTTAATTTTAATTTTGGGTGATGAACAAGTTGAAATGTTGATCTAGTTTAATTGATTGGATGAATTGAGATCTTCTCAGGGAAAAAATAATTTGATTATTTTGCTGGATATAATTCATGGAACCAAGTACTAACTGACTATCATGTTCTTCTTGGAGGAGCAGTGAATTGGCGAGTGTATGTTCTATTGATCTTGAGTTGTCTTAACTTAGAATGTTAATCTGTGACTTTCTTGAATGACAGATTCATGGAATTCTAAATGCTGTGAGTTGGGGCGTGTTGTTTCCCCTTGGAGTGATCATTGCAAGGTATATGAGGGTTTTCTCATCAGCAGATCCAGTTTGGTTCTATCTTCATGTTGCTTGCCAAGTATCTGCTTATGCAATTGGAGTTGCTGGCTGGGGAACTGGCATGAAACTTGGAAGTGAATCACAAGGAATTGTATACAGTGGTCATCGCAATATCGGAATTGCCCTCTTTTCTTTAGCCACTCTACAGGTAATAACATAGTCTAATAATATAAATTAGTTTTATACCCAAATTCAATTATAAATGAGTGTTCATAAATAAAAATTTATTGAGTTTTGTGGTATCTCTTGAGGTACAGTGCTTTATTATCTGTGTTATTCTTTTAATCGAGTTAGTAGAGTTTTACCTTAGGAAGGAATTTACATAATTGTTAAATGAGTATATAGATTATTGAGGTAAAATTCCAATTCTAATAAGAGAGAAAGAAAAATAAAAACAACAATATGTTTTCTTTATTTGATTGTTGACTGAAAAAAAATAGAGAAAAGAAAATTAAATCAGAAGTTAAATTTTGGCGAGAAAAATTAGAAATTTTCTTTTCTTCCACTCTTCTAATTCAAAATTTTCCCATCTCTGCCTCTTTCCCTTATATTAAATGGAAAATAAAGGAGCTTTGCCTAGGTTTCTCTTGAACATTCTACTTATCATAATTTTTAATTCAATAAACAATGTTGGGAAAACGGAGTGTAATCACATAAGTAGTGCTGAAAGGAAACTAAAGTTTGAGAATGGTAAGTGTTAACTGTTGTATCCCTTCATGATTGGATTTTGCAGATTTTTGCTTTATTCCTTAGGCCAGTGAAGGATCACAAGTATAGGTATATCTGGAATATCTATCACCACAGCATTGGATACACCATAGTTATCCTTGGAATCATCAACATATTCAGGGGCTTTAGCATCTTGCATACTGATCAGAAATGGAAATCAACTTACAGTGGAGTGCTTATTGCACTAGGTGTACTTGCCTTATTATTAGAAGTGATCACATGGATTGTTGTGTTGAAGAGAAAGTCCAACAAATCCACCAAAACTTATGATGGATACAACAATGGGGGAAATAGGCAACAATCCCATACCCCTTAACACACAATCAAGTGAAAAGATTTGGTTTGGCCATTCAGAGCATACTCTGAATTTGGAATTCTTCTTTTGAATGGATGTGTTAAAGTCCCCTTCACCTTTTCCTTCTTTCACATTTTCCTTCTATTTATTACATAATGTTGTATAATGCTTGCGTATAGAATATAGATTTTTCATTCTCTTTGATTAGATTTAGGAAAACTTTTACGATTGTAAACTTATTTACATTGTGGGTGCATCTTAATACATTTTTAGGCTTCAATTATTATTGCAACAAACGTTTGTTGTTCTCAGCAATTTGTCCATGCTTGAGTTTCCCATGTCAATACGCAAAATGTTCCTTGATAAAGGCAAAACAACAATAATGACCCCGAATGTGGGGAATTTCATTGACCTCTTTTATGAATGGTGTAGGATGCAATTAAATACTCATGGGAACCTTATCAAGTTAAGATGGCAAACAAAACTAGGCCACAACTATGCAGGCTATTGCTTATTTGTGCTAATTATATAAAATCGTTATCAATCTCATCAGAATATGCCCAAAAATGGTGATCTCTCGCCCATGTGGTTGATGTAACAATTTAGCAGCATGTGGTTGGTGTAACGACTCAGAATAAAGTCAAGAATTAATTGAAAAGATAACGACTAAACTTTAAATGATTATATAAATTATCATATTTAGTTATAATTATAACTTTAATTTTCAGTTTATTCTAAAGAGTAAATATTGGACGAATTTATCACAATCATGCTTTCCGATTCAAATAGAATATAGAATTATTTTACCAAGATAATTCTTGGGCAGGATGTCTTACATCTCTAAAAAGTTAAAATAAAATATATCTCTTATTTAAGTTGATAAAGATTTGATTCAAATCACTTATGAAGAAATATAATTTACTATCATTTATATCAACACATGTTGATATTATTATTATTATGCTTTAAATGCAGCTTTTTATTTTAGAGAAACTAGATTCTTTTATTACTATGCTTTACAAATTTGTGTAATTTTATGAGTAAAAAGAGTAATTAAACTTTTATAAATAATTAAAAATTAAAAATTAATCATGTCACATTTTAATGTAATTTAGATATACATTTTCATCATGTATAATGATTTAAATTTAACACTATAAAAGTAAGTTTATCGAAATAAAAAAAAAACAAATGAGCACCAAGATGAATGCCAACATGATTTTAGAACCTTCTCATGGAATCTAGATCAGTATTCAATCTTGGTTCAAGTGTCAGTGCCACAGCCATTCGATTTTTACTGTTAGGATTACTTTAAATTAGTTCGTGGCATCTGAGCCACTAGCACAATACATTCGGCTTCAATCGATAAAGGTAATGTCTTAATATCTTTTTTTATTTCATATTAACAAAATTTTATAATTGATTTTAAATTCAGAGTTAATTTAAGTTGAAGTAATTTTGAATTATTTATATATTGGATAAAAATTTTATACTAAATTTTACTATAAATTTAATTTTACAATAAATTATTTAAATATAAATTAAATCATTTTAAAATCAATTTCAATTAAAATTAATTTTATAAATATTGATTCAAATTCAAATAAGTATGACAGTGACTCCCATGCATGATGCATTAGATATCACTTATGCTAATTAGACTAATCAGTGACAACTCTATGCAATAATTTCACATACTTTATTATGCTAAAGCATGTAATAATATTATAATGAAAAAGCCACAGTTCCAGTTCAAATTGTCAACTAATTCTTGACAACTTTCGTTATGTTGTCGGAAGCTATGAATGTGGAAATACCTGATTGACTGGTGAGATTTTGAGGTAACACTTTATTTACTAATTGACCACAAAGTCCCACTTTTAGTAATTAACGTTAAACTTTTGCTTAACGTTATTTACCAAACCATGTTTTAATTGATGAGAACATATTTGTTATTCTGATTTCTTTAGTTGCCCTAAAGTTTATGGTCCCTCACGGACACCAAGGTTCAACTAATGTTCATGACACCCTTATCCTCACAATTACAACTACCGTTATACTTTTCGCTTTGGTATTCATGCTTTTGTTGCTTTCCCTTTAATCATAACTTTGTTTTATGAGATTCCCATGCGATGTGATGTGCATAATTCATGCATGGACCTCATCCCTCATTACTTGGAACTTGGATACCGGTTCAAGAAAACTAATCACTACGTACCAAAGAGAATTTCAATTAATGTTAAATAATTCGTTAACTAAGTTTCTATTTATCATTTTATTCCAATTTTTGTTTGTTGTTGTAGTTGTTTAAAAAAAAATTAGTTTTAATCGTTGGATTTTTTTCGTCATTATTTTCAATTCTTCTGCAAACTTCCACTGATTATATAAATATCATTTTGTGAGAATTAAAAAATAATTGTTCTAATATTGAAAATCGTCTCCAATTTAATTCCTTTAGTTAATTAACGAAAAAATAATGAGAAAAACTTTTCAATAACTAAGACAAAAAATAAATTGAAAACTAAAATAAATTTGTTTAAAAATAAAACATTAAGAACTTAATTAACTCATTAATAAAATATTTTTGAAAACCCCGTTTCTTCGTGTTTGGTCTCTTCCTTCCTTTGAGCAGCGTAATACTCCGTTGAGCATCACCTGTGAATTTCTTACATTCCTCTTTTTTAAAGTTGACCTAGCACTTTAGAAATTAAAATCTAATTAAATATCTATCTCAAATTCTCAATACAAGTGTGAAGCGGTTAATTCCATTTCTTTAATTAATTAACGAAAAAAATAATGAAAAAATTTAAAAATAATGACACAAACTTTTCAAGAACTAAAACAAAACAAATAAATTGAAAACTAAAATAAAAATTATAAAAATAAAACAATTAACTCGTTAATAAAATATCTTTGTATATGTTTTTGTTGTCCAATTATCATCAACTCTATTACAAGACGAATCTCTTCAATATAATATCACTTTCTACTTATGCATTTTCCTCATCTTTTGTAGGAATCTTAATTCTGACACGAGTATCATAAATAACTTCAACACAATTCTTTCATTTCCAAAAAGACTTTACTACGGTACTAACATTATTATAATATTTTAAATGAAACCTTAAAATTAAAAAATAAAAATAAATAAAGATACTTTTATCTTAAAAATGGAAAAATCTATTATTATGAAAAATATCTGTTGCAGTGTTTCCCCGAATGGTTGTATTGCCAATTCTTCCTTTAATGTCATAATCCCGTGCAATATATCGTGAAAGTGCTAACTCAGCCTCACCAGATTGATGGAAAAAACATTAATTTAATTATTTAAAGATGCTTTTAATTTAATTATTTAAAGATGCTTTTAATTTAATTATTTAAAGCATGTCCTTTTAGTAATTTTACTCATATAAAAAACCTTACGCAATTTCATCCAAATACCACTAATAATTTTAAACAAGTATTCAAGTATATGTCATCTAAACACTAAATTAACTTATCTGAAAGAAACTTTTCACAAAAGAACTTTTAGATAAGTCATTTTCTTATAAGTTTTTCTAGACAAGCTTATCTGAATTGGCCCAAAATAATAGAGCAACAAAAGTTTAGAAATATGATACACATTCAAATGATGATACATTAGAGAGTAAGAAAATAAATGCCTTGTCAAAGTTGGTTGATTTGAGTGACTAAATGAACTTAAGTTTGATAAGGTATGTAACAACCATATTTCATATGTTACCTTAACTTATTATGTTCTTCATTTATTTTTAGTAGATTCTTTGATGAGATAAATAAGACAATCAAGCACGAGGAATATCCAAATAAAATCTATTTTATGTAAAGACATACAAAGTACAATAAAAATTGCATAGTAAATTCTGTTCGTAAGAAGCATAATAAAAGAGGCCCAGAGGTCGAAGAGAACCAATTTACTTTATGGACTCTAATGAGAAATCCTTAATACATGCAATAGATGCACAAATAAATAATTTCATGTTACACGTCCTTAATAAATGAAGAAAAAAATAATCATAAATCTATATAAAAGCTAGAGTTTTTAAGATTACATTAGAGAATTTAGTAAGAAAACTCTTTACTTCTTCAATTTTCTATTTTTAATAGTAGATTTTTTTTATATAGATTTAGAAATAATTAGTCTTATCCTAAATTCATATTGTTTAACCTAAAGTAATTAAGATAAAAAATACTCGTTAGATTACTTATAAAAATAATTGAAATACTTAAAGACAAAACTAGTTATGAAAAAATACTTATAACTTAACAATTAGTAGAACCTTATGAATTAGACATAATTTCTATATTGAAATGAATAAATATAAATCAATATTGTTTATCTTTCTAAAACTTGAATCATATTTTATACTCTATTTTTAAATCTTTTGTAAAAATTTGGATCACATTGTCTGACTCCATTAAACGAAGTTTGTGGTGTTGAAAAAAACTTATTAAAATTTTTATAAAATATAATTCAACATCATTCTAAATTTATTTGGATTAACAAATTTAACGAGAATAACCTGCAAACTACAACTTACGTCAATGACAGTAACCTTAAGGCAAAAGAGGGAAACAATTTATTTTTCTTGCGGAGGTTTTACTCCCATTTATTAAAGAAAAAAAGCATTTTACAATTCCTTCCCATGCTCATTCTAAGTTTCTACAAAATTCTAAACTTATGGGTCTTATTTTTTATAATGTTAAAATGTTAGGTGACTAAGAATTTAAAAGGGGAAGAAGAGGTTCAGGAGAATGGGATTGGAAAGGGATGGGTAATTGAGGAAAAAAAAAAGGAAAAAATGAGATGAAAAAAAAAAAAAAAACTCAGTCATAGTTCTAAAACTAAAAAGACCTAAGGGTAAAAAGGTTTGTTTCCCACGTAGGAGACATGGGTGACTTTCCCACCTTAGAATCCATCTCAAATGATATTGAATGTGTAGTGATTATTATCATGTCTAACACTACTTCAAGATGATATCTGCAACCTACAGTCGTGGACTACTCCACCTCTAATTGAACCTCATCCTCACCAACCTGTATCTTTTTCCCATTCCACCTAGGCTTCTTTTCGCTCTTCTTTACCTTCATGTGCATCAATTATTTTGTAAAAGATTTCTCATTTTAACTTATTTCAAATCAACTTTTAATTTACGTACAAACTTTTCTTTTTTTCTATTTTCATTTTTCTTAAGATCTTATGAAAAAAACTCTCTCCAATAGATTTTAAATTTGATAAATTTAGTAACTTCTTTCTTAATTTACACTATTATATTACTAAAAAATTAAAAAAGATTTTTTTAAAAATAATAAAATCTGAAATAAGTAATCATGAATCTTAAAACATGTCACGTTGATCTAATGGTTAGGTACCTTATATTTGTATAATGTGAAATGATTTATCAGGAGAAAAATTTATATTCCTCACATATAAAAATTTGTCAGAAGGGTAAGTGATTGTACCTGAAGGGATTCGAATCCAACGATATGGGTTCAGGCATTACTGTTTCTCATCTTCACTCTTTGTTTCATCTTCTATTGGATTTTCGTTGAACTTATTTTGAGTTGCTGATTAGTATATTTAAATTGTCATTCATTTTTAACTTCCCATAATGTGTTTCTGAAAATGCTACAATGAGTTGTGAGGAGGAAAACAGTCTTTTATCATATCTATCTTTTTAACAAAGTAATACAGATCAAGGTTTCTTAGTCATTTGCTTGGGACAATAGAAAGAACAAGGTTTGCTGCTAATTTCAATATACTAGATTTTGTTATGATATGAAAGCTTCTCTGTTGCAGAATCATGATTTAAGGCTTGACCATCATAATTCCTAATGGATTCTGAATGTTTAACTTTATTTAGATTCAATTATAAAAACCTCCGATAGTTGAACTCTAACCTGATCCACAATTAACTCTATTTGTTTTAATAGTTAATTTTTAATAATGGTGATTATAGTTAGAGTTTAACATTTTTATTGTTTTTATTTGTATTCCCTATATAAATGTATATAAAATAGAATTGTGTTGCATGTAGGTGTACGTAAAATAGATTCTAGTCATTGTTACAGGAAAGGATTTAGCTAATTCACTTATACATACTCTGTACCTCAACACATTGCGAAGAGAATAAAACCTATGTTTTCAACATCTCTACATATCAGCTTAAGCCTCTAGCTTAACAGCTTTTTCCTTCTCGTTTTCCAAATCTCTACAGACACAAGTTGTTCCTCCAGTGAAGACACACAAGTAACACACATGAGCACTTTGTTCTTATTACAGTCACACATGGAAAATTGGAGACTCATGTAATAAAAAGGAAATAGAAAAAAAAAATTTAAATGTTTGGTGTTTGATATATATATATAAGAATTATTTATATGACCACACTCAAATGCTGACATTTGAACTTACACATCACACTTTCATCCACGGCAAGGCTGTTCTACATGGTATTCTTAGGTTATTCTATATTATCTAGTTTACTATAATCTCCACGAGATGGTAAAAAAGTCACATATTTCTCATTATATATACTAATCAAAAACACACTATTGCCATATAAAATCTCCAAGTGATACAGATTCCCATTCCCCATGGAGAAACCAACCCACATAGTGATTGTTCCCAGTCCTGCAGGATCTAGCCATCTACTTTCAATAATTGAATTCTCCAAACGGTTAATCCACTACTCCAGTGGCTTGCATGTTACATGCCTCATTCCTACACTTGGCTCACCCACCTCTGAACCCTCCAAAGCCATATTGCAAACCCTCCCTTCAAATATTCATGCCACTTTTCTTCCTTCAATCCACTTAAACGACATACCCAAGAGACTCCAATATACCTCCAAATTCAGTTCACAGTGACCCTCTCTCTACCCTTTATCCGTGATTCTTTAAAAACCTTAAGTTCAAGCTCAAGATTGGTCGCCATGGTCGTTGATCCAGTTGCAAGTGATGCTCTCATTTGTGCTAAGGAGCTCAACATGTTGTCCTTTTTTACTGCTCATCATCGGCTATGACACTCTCTTTCTGCTTGTATCTACCAAAGTTGGATCAAGAAGTTTCTTCTGAGTTTAGAGACCACCCAGAACCTTTTGAAATTACTGGTTGTGGTCCAATTCAGGGGAAAAGTTTGCTTAAAACCGTTCAGGATCGAACCAACCAAGTGTATGAGTTAATTCTTTAACGATGCAAACAATTCCATGAAGCTGATGGAATCTTGATTAACAGCTTCAAAGGCATTGAAGAAGGGTCAACAAGAGCGTTTACCGATGAAGGGTATGGCTACCCCAATGTGTATCCGATTGGACCAATAATACAAACTGGATTAGGTAATGTTGAAAATGGGTCTTAATGTTTAAGGTGGTTAGACAAACAGGTACCTAATTCTGTACTTTAAGTTAACTTTAGAGGTGGAGGGACACTTTCACAAGACCAACTGAATGAACTAGCTTTTGGATTGGAGCTAAGTGGTCAAAAGTTCTTGTGGATTGTGCGAGCACCGAGTGAATCATCGCATTCTGCTTAACTTAATTATGAAAGTCATGACCCTTCAAGGTTCTTACCATATGGGTTCATTGGGAGGACCAAGGAACAAGGTTTGGTGGTTCCTTCATGGGCACCTCAAGTTCAAGTTCTTTGTCATGATGCAACGGCTGGGTTTTTATCTCACTGTGGTTGGAACTCCACTCTTGAGAGTATAATAAGTGGTGTACCACTTATTGCTTGGCCACTGTTTGCTGAGCAAGGAATGAATGCAGTTACACTAACTGATGCCGTAAAAGTGGCACTAAGGCCAAAAGCTGATGAGAACGGTTTGGTTGGAAGAGAGGAAGTAGCTAAGGTTATAAGAAGACTAATTGAGAGTGAAGATGGCAGAGAAATTGGTAGAAGAATGCAGAAATTGAAGAATGCTGCTGCTGAAACCCTGCAAGAAGAAGGGTCATCTACAAAGACTCTAATTCAGTTTGAAGTAAATTTGATTGGCAATTAGATCATGAATGAACTTATGTATCGGGTGAATTTGAGTAGACCCCACGTGAAATCACGAGAGAAGAAAGTAAGAAAAAAATTCTCTATTTTTACTTTTATAATGGAATACTTTTTATAAATTAACTAATGAAAATTTTTTTTTAAATCTTAGAAAAATACTTTTTTTTCCTTCTTATTTTCTTCTACTCTTTCCGGAAGAAATACGTCCAAACCGGCCTATTAACTTTTTGTTGTTTCACCCTCTAAGCTTATGGGCATTCATGTTATAGCTACCTAGCTGTAAAGGGTTAAGGTAGTTATAAGTTACGAGTAGTTATACTGTTACAAAGTCAATTAGTTTGTTACTTTCCTGTTGTATATTATTAACTAACATCTGTTTTGTATCACAGTTCACAATAATCAATTGAATAGTTATTTGAATCTATTTACTGTCTTCTATTTTCTCTCTCGTTCCCATTGGTCATCTGATAGCTCTATGGTTTCAGAGATTCACAATGGCCACCACTAAGGTAATTTTGTCCCCTTAGTGTTTAAATAAAGGTCATGAATCAAAGCCATGAACAAATAGGTACCAAAGTTCAAAAATCGCCTTTTGTAACATCCTATGTTTCTAATAAAACCTGTTAAACCCTCACCCGCAAGAATCACAGATAACAAATGCAGCAAGAACAATGTGAAAGATTTCAAAGCACCATGAAAAAAAAAAAAAACACCATTAGTGCAATACTTATTTTTAGAAATTCTTTTGTTTTTTAATTAATTGGGTCGTAAAGAAAAATTAGTATCTATCGCTTTGCCCAATTTGGCTGAACATTCAGTCAAATGCTTCTTCCCTTTAAAGCAAGATACTTATCATAATTGGTTTATTTTTTCTCTGCCTTATAATATTTTGAAAATAAACAATGATAAATAAAAAGAGAAATACTCCTAGATTGAAGTATAACAAAATAGTTGCATTATATAACAAAATATTTATACTTAATGATACAATTCTAAAATACTTTTCATTTAATTGCATATCTATTTTCAATAACTTTTTTAATGATACTAAGGATATGTTTTACCCAACTTTTAAAATAAAGTTAAAAATAAGAAAAGTAAATTTAAGCTGGACCAAACACTAACCTAAGTCTTGATGAAGAATAGTATAAAAAATATTTTTTATTAAAATTAGTAAAATTAAATTATGCTAATTAATTTTTTAAAATAATATGAAATTAATTATTTTACTTATATTATATTATACTTTTGTCCCTAGATTTTCACAATCTTATAATTTACTCCCTTAAAATGTTTTTAATAAATTTTATCCCAAAGTTTTATGATTTCACCCTTATAAAAAAAAGTCGTCATAAAATTATCTCAATAGAGATGATTTATAGGAAAAACAATCATGCAGCGATTTTAAAACTGAAAATAATAATAATAAAAAATCATATTTGTTTATTGAAATTTTTTCTTAAATTTTCTATTTTAGGATTTTGATGTAAATCTAAATTGTTAGCGAGATGAGAGTAGGTGAAAATATGTAATAGAAACAAATATTTAAAGATTTTTTTATATTTTGAATCTTCTAAATAAGAAAATATCAGTCATTTCTATAAAATAATAAATAAATCATTTTCAGAGAATAAATAAATGACAAAATTCACCAAAATTTTAAGGAGATTGTAAAAATCTAGGAATAGAAAGTTCAATCAAATCATTTACTTATATTTAAGAGTAAATCTATAATTTGATGCATGGAATCTTCACTTTTTGTAAATTTAGTTATCAGATATTTATTTTGCATAATTTATTCTTTGAATGTTTAAACATTATTACTATTTACTTCTTAGTCAATATCTATCGATTAATTTTAAAAAATTGACATTATTTATATATTCACTTAATTACGTTATCAGTCACTAATACTTTAGATGTGTAGAATTGGTAATAAATTTAGAAAGAATATTGAAAATCTTACTTTTCCAACTTTGATCACTCTAATGTGTTCAATTTTATCACATTAGACATGATTATCTAAGATTTTTAAATGATTTTACAGGCTAACCTTTATTGACAAAGACTAAATAACAATGATAAAAAGTGAATTGTAAAAAATAAATGACAAAAGTTGTAGAGAGAAAATTTTGGAGACTAAATCTAGATTTCCCCTGTATTTAAATGTGAAAGGGTAGGGGTAGATGTAACTTGAAAGAGTAGCTATGATTACCATGAAAGTACCGAAAACTATGAATGACACTTCTTCTGAGATTCATATCGTTGGCACTCTTGAGCTTTAATTCAATACTTGGCCACTTGTGTGCTTTTTGTGTTCCTTAACTGAATGCAATGCTTATTAATTTAGTAAACCAGACCTCAATCAAAATGTAAAATGCTTTCAATTCCAAAACACACTGTTCAACACTGCAATGTACACACTAACTCTCAAAGACTCAATTTGGGGTCACATTAAGAGATGCTTGAGCCAAAAATCACTAGAATCTGTCTATGCCACCATGATCAAGACTAATACCACCCAAAATTGCTTCTTGATGAATCAATTTATAAGTGCTTGTTCAGCCCTTTCTTGCATTCATTTGGCAAGTTCAGTTTTTTCCCACATGGAAAACCCTAATGTTTTAGTTTATAATGCACTGATTAGAGGTTGTGTTCATTGTTGTCACTCGGATCAAGCTTTGGTGTATTATATGCACATGCTGAGGAACAGTGTCATGCCCACCAGTTATTCCTTTTCATCTTTGATCAAAGCTTGCACTTTGTTGGTGCATTCAGCTTTGGGTAAAGCTGTTCATGGGCATGTTTGGAAACATGGGTTTGCTTCTCACGTGTTTGTGCAGACTACTTTGGTTGAGTTTTATTCAACTTTGAGTGACGTGGTTGGCTCAAGAAAGGTGTTTGATGATATGCCTGAAAGAGATGTTTTTGCTTGGACCACAATGATTTCGGCTCATGTTCGGGATGGGGACATGGTTTCAACTGGTAGGTTGTTTGATGATATGCCTGAGAAGAATATAGCTACGTGGAATGCCATGATTGATGGGTATGCAAAATTAGGAAATGCTGAGTTTGCTGAGTTTTTGTTTAAAAAAATGCCTGCAAGGGATATTATTTCTTGGACAACCATGATGAATTGCTATTCTCGGAACAAAAGATACAATGATGTGATAGTGCTTTTTCATGACATGGTCGACAAAGGAATGGTTCCTGATGAAGTGACTATGAGCACTGTCATTTCAGCTTGTGCTCATTTAGGAGCCCTTGACTGGGGAAAAGAGGTGCACCTTTATTTGATGCTGCATGAATTTGATCTTGACGTGTATATTGGGTCTTCACTGATTGATATGTATGCAAAATGTGGGAGCATAGATAGGTCCCTTTTGGTGTTCTACAAATTACAAAATAAAAACCTGTTTTGTTGGAGTTCTGTCATTGACGGGCTCGCAACACATGGCTATGCAGAAGAAGCACTAAGAATGTTTGGTGAAATGGAGAAGAACAGAATTTGGCCAAATGCAGTTACATTCATCAGCATCTTAACTGCTTGCACACATGCAGGATTTGTCCATGAGGGTAGTCGCAGGTTTACGAGCATGATCCAGGATTATTGTATCACTCCTCAAGTTGAACACTACGGATGCATGATTGACCTATTGAGCAAGGCTGGTTTGCTTGAGGAGGCTTTAGAGATGGTCAGAAACATGACACATGAACCTAATTCTTTTATATGGGGTGCCTTATTGAATGGATGTAAGCTGCACAAAAACTTAGAAATAGCTCATATTGCAGTTCAGAATCTGATGGTTTTGGAGCCAAGTAACAGTGGGCATTATAGTCTCCTTATTAACATGTATGCTGAAGTAAATAGGTGGAGTGAGGTTGCCAAGATACGGACAACCATGAAGAATCTGGGTGTAGAGAAGAGATGTCCTGGATCTAGCTGGATTGAAATCAATGAGAGAATTCATGTATTTGCAGCTTCTGATATATATCACCCTTCTTATAGTCAAGTTCGATTGTTGCTAGCTGAACTGGATGACCAGCTGAGGCTAGCAGGCTACGTCCCTGAACTGGGGTCTATTTTATAATGACTCCATCTCTTCCATGTATGAGATTCCTTAGAAGGAGGCTGAATATTTTTACGAAAGAAGGGTTGAGATTGTAATGCAATTTGTGTATAATTGAAACAATTGAAGAAAAACCTTGATAAATCCTTGCAAGGTATGCTCAAAAGTCAAAAGATTGCTGATACTCCTTTCTGCACTGTCAAATATCTTTTGTTTTTTGATCGTTTGAAGCAACAAGTCAAATTAGATATTCTGTATATACACAATACTCAAATACAAGTAGTCAAATTACAAAACAATGCTGAAATAATGGTTCGAGCACGTAATTAACCCATGTAACCGATAAATCGCATTTAAATTGTGGGCTTTTAGATTCGGTTTGCTTAACTCACGGGTTAAATAGGTTTACCTTGAGTTAATCGGTTTACTTATGGATTCTACTACTATTGGTAAATAATTGAATTAAAAAATTATTATTAATTATTTATTTTTGCTAAAGTAAATATAAACTAATATTAGAAATTTAAGTGGGCAAAACGGGTTAATTCGCCCAAAACGGATTGGGCTGGTGGGATGAGCGAGATAAAAGTTATAGCCTATGCTTTTTAGCGGATTGCGGGTTGATTTTTCAATTTTTAACATAAGCTAAAAAAAAATTGAATTTAAATTATACAAATTATCATAAATAATAGTTAAACTAAAAACCCAAGAGTTAAAAATGATATAAATGAAATTAAATCTGTCTCTTACGTAATAATTTATTTCAATTTATAATAATATAATACATTAATAAATAATAATATATAATTTGATTAAAATTTATGGGTGATGAGCGAGCCCGCCAGCCAATCGGATTGATCTATTCTTTAGTGGGTTAATATGGGGCAGACGTAAAACGGATGCCAGGCTCCAAATGCTAGCCCACCTCCTCATTTTAGAGTGAGTAGTCCTTAATTATGTATGAATTAGTGACTCTAAGATTCTCTTAATAGAGATTTAGATTGTGCTTGAATGAGTGACTTTAAGATTTTTTTAACAAATGTTTAGATTTCTTTTTTCAAATGATTATGATGCGTAAATTTATGAAAAATATTTGATAGACAACTATAATAAACAGATAACTAGTTATAAAATGTGAAGAGAGAGATATGTATATATATATATATAAAATGTGCGTATACATTCTGTGAGTAAGTTGACTAGTTAGTTGTGTATTACAGTTGTTAGCGAAATAAAGTTGTAAATTTATATGATACAATCTAAAACTTTAAACCTTCGCCTATGGTGGCTACGTCTTTAGTCATGAGTAAACGAGTGACTCTAAGATTCTTCTAGTAAAAGGTTACGTCTCTTTCCTCTAAATGATTGTGACATGTAAATTTATATGATACAATCCAATACTTTACGCCTTTGCCCCTTGTTGTGTGGTCACCATTTAATGGATTTGGTACAAAAATTATTATTCTATGTCCTTTCTATTTTTGCTTTGTGTTACGTAAATTCTGATTATTTTAAAAAACATTTGAAATGTATTCAAACATTAGTTATTATTTTAATTATATGGAAATAGGAATATATATTGAAAATTGATTATTGTTTTAACATTATACAAGTAAAATCTTGATTTAGTTATTTTATTTTGATTAATTGTTTCACCTTGTGCCGTTGAAATATGAATTTCTATGATAATATTTTTAAATATAAATGTTGATATGATTAGTAAAAATCAAACGAAGAAAAGGCACCTACTCATGTATGGTCTAAATGGAGTTATTGAACATATTCAAATTATACATGTTATTTTTTGTATGGAATTACCAAGGGGCAAGGAAACTTTCATCTTCTCTATGGAATCTTAAAAAGAGGGTAAGGAGTTCTATATGGAATTATTCCGCGTATTCATTCATATATGTTAATTGATCTTCACACACTTAAAAAATTAAATAAATCCGTTTACATACATATCATGTTTAATGGCTTGTATTTTAAAATTTTAGATATTTTTTTTATCCGGATTGTATTTTAAAATTTTAAATATTTTTTTATCCTGATGAACCTTCTTAACCTGCGGGTTTTGTAATACCGTTGTGGGTTCGATAAAATTAAGTTTATTTAAATTCAAGGTTTTTTAAGAGTCAATTTCGCAGAGACAAGTGTAATCAAGTGTAAACGGATAGATAAACCTATTTCCCCAACTCTAATCGTGAATTTACACACAATAAGATATATTTAATAAAAAGAAAGAGATAAGAGATAGTAATAAATTAAGCAAGATATATGCGTAATTTTGATTATCCTCAATGGAAGTCATTTTAATTACTGCAAAAATATAACCAAGAGGGAGAAAATTACTACTGGGAAATTTTTTTTCTGTGGTGCCATTTTTCAATCCAAACAATTTTTTCTCCCATCCAAATTTCACTTGGCATTATATATCCTACCGTTCTTAACAAATACAATATATTCCAAAGCACATTACTCCTACCTATCAGAAGCGCCAAACACTTGATAGTGAAACATACTACAAATGTTCATATGATAGTGTAACTCATTTTCCCTTTCCTTTTTTTTTTCTCTTCCAGGAAGGAGGGGATAAGGGTCCCAAAGCTTGGAGGTTGAAATTGAAAAGAAAAAAAAGTAGTAGGCATCATAACATGAGAAGAAAACAAAAAAGAAAAAAAAAAGTGTAAGAATAAGAATGAATCTATTCTCGAAAGATCCAACGAAGTATCCAATAGGAGTTAAGGTAAAAGCTCATCGAGAACAACAAGAAAGACCTAGCTGACTTTGCTTTGATCCTGCACCATTAGCCAGACTCACTCGATTCCCAGACAACTCAGCCTTAGACGAATCAGAGTTCAAGACTTTTCGGCTGATATTGTTGTAAATTTCGCGGATAACAATCTCAAATGCTGTTTGGACATTGCTAGAATCGAGAGCAGATGTCTCCATGAAGAATAAACCTTCTTCTTCTGCAAGACTTTTGCCCTCCTCTGTGCTCACCTCTCTAATATTCTCCAAGTCGCTTTTATTTCCAACCAACATTCTTGCTATGGTGCTATCATTTTGAGCTGCAGGTGAATTTACGCACGAATCAAACTCTCCATTTCAAAATAACATTTAAAGGAAACCTCTAATAAGAATTTAAGCACTTGAAGCCAAGTAGCTGATAATGACAAGAGGATAAAATAAGAGGGAAAAATGAAATTACTTATATAAAAATTAAAATTAGTTTTTCATCACCTTCTTTGTAGAAAGTCCCACATCTTTTTAGAAAAGTTAGAAGAAAAAACTTCTTAAAATTAGGTAATGAAAAATTAATTTTAACTTTTGGAGAATTAAACTTTATTTATTTTCTTCTTCTAGAAGTCTTTCAAGAGAAGTTCACTCGAAATAGGCCCATAGCAAAGATAACAATGCAAGTTTAAAAAGTACATCTTTTGCAAATGTATGCGACTGACCCCAAAAAGACCAGCAAAGTCATCAATTTAAAACATTGCATGTGCCATCATTTTGGCACTCCAAAGAATTTTTTTCTTCAATTTAAAGTGTTAAACAGTTAGCGGTGGTGTGTCATCAATGATTTCCACATTTCAGGCTACTAATGGGGACTCCCATACATAACCTGGATTAAACAAAATTGGGTAGAGATATCTTTCCATTTCCAAGTGAATATGTCCTACATCTAGTTCCAAATTAAAATATACTATATCTATTCCACACAGACCACAAAGATAACACAATATTCTACACTATGCAAATATATCAGTTTTCAGAGCAGAATTGACACATTATTTACTGACTAATGCTGCACCATCAACTAGTTCAATACCCTTCCAATTCATTCCTACAAGACTCTGCACACCAATTGATATCCACACCCGGTCTCCATAAATGATTATACACCTTCCACAAACATCCTCATTCGTAATACACAACCCTTCCATCTAAATCCAAAATCAGTAGCAAAAACCAAAAGGCAACATGTCAATGTGAAAGTACCAAGTCTAAACTGCTTATAGACACTACTGAGACAGCAAAGAAATAAAAAATGCAAACCCAACTCTAATAATTCCACTCTTTACTTTCCTTACTTCCTAATCATTTCATTTTTCAACTCCATGCTTCCTTCTCCAATTAAAGCAAAAGAAGCTCACATCAACAAAGCTATACCGAGACTCAGAACAAAACGTAAACTACTTTAATAAAATGAGTAAACTATCATTTTAGTTCACGAAAGTGTGTGGGTTGGATAAATTATTTCTTGAAAAATGAAAAATAATAAAATAATCCATAAAACTGTAATATGTAAGTCATTTTACTCCCTAAATTATATAATTTATTGTCATTTTATTCCCTGATTCAGGAAACCAAAATGAAAGTAAGTGGTCAATTCAGGACCTTAATGACAATATATTATATAATTCATGAATTAAAATGACGATAAATATTTTTTAAGGACTGAAATAAAATAATAATATAGTATATTTTTAAAGACTGTTTTATTATTTTTCATCTTTCAAGGACTAATTTGTATGACCCATACACTTTCGGTGGCCAAAATGGTGGTTTGCTATTAATAGAATCTCATTTCTATTTACTATCTCTGATTCAATTCTATCACATCCACAACCAGAGATCATAAAAAACAAAAAAGCGTGAGCCTGAAACGATAATTTTGTCTTATATAATAGCTAGATCATAGTATTCCTCAATAGATGGAAATTACAATTGTAATCCATAAGTATGATATTAGTATTTCTTTAATCAAATTTAGTCCATGTCACAACTTTCAATAATTAGAGACTAACATGAGTACATGATCAATCCTATAAATTTTTAATTTTTAATAACAGAACTTAGATAAAGTTTTAGAGTTTAATGATTATACACTCTAGTATAACTACGTGATTATGAATTGTGATTAGTTAGCCATGTGAGGAAATTTTATATTGTTAGTCAGTGTATATTAATTAAATATTTAGTTCCTCAGTTATTACTCTATTTCTTAAATGAGCTTTAAACTAATGAACTAAAATAAATAGTCTTTAAGTATTTCAAAACCCATCAATTCAATCGGTAAGTTAGACTAATATAAAAGATTTTTGAACATGTAAGAGATCATCTAACATGATTTTTAATATTTTAAAAATTATTTATATATTCTCAAATACTTAAAGGACTATTTAAAAGAGATCACAATAGTTTAAAGGACCAAATTGATAGTTCACTAAAATTGTTAATTTCATAAGTTGTTTTTGTTAAGAATACTTAGTTTTAGTTTGCTAAGAATATTACTCACAATCAATTGTATCTTTTATCAATCAATTTATGATGAATTTTTTCTGTGACACTCTTTCACACTTCTCTAAACTCTTTTCTTTTACTTGCATTCTTCCTCATAACTCTGATAATTTTCCAACTACAATCGGAGCTTCAAATCAGCAGTATGCATAATTCTTTAACAAAAACTTTTGATTAAGCAAATAAATAAAGTGAAAGTCTAATTTTGACCAGAGATGAACGCAAACAAACAAACAGCACTTAGTTTCGTCCCAATTTTAATTAGAATAATTAAAAAAAATCCATTATTTCTAATTTATAATAGAGAATTCTAAAAAAGTAGCAAAAATGAAACTCACTGGTGAGTTCTTCGAGCCATCGCTTGATGCTATCGAATGTGGTTCTTCTGGTGATATCGTAAACGACGAGTGCTCCAACGGCGCCTCTGTAGTAAGCGGAAGTGACGGCTCGGAAACGCTCTTGACCGGCGGTGTCCCAGATCTGAGCCTTGATCTCCTTGCCGTCGATCTCAACGACCTGCGTTTGGAACTCGACACCTATGGTGGCCTTGGAGTTGCTGTCGAACTCGTTCCGAGCGAACCGCGAAAGCAGGTTCGATTTTCCGACCGCAGAGTCACCAATCAGAACTATCTTGAACAGGTACTCTTCACCGTTCGAGTCCATCGCGTTGCAATTCCGAGCGCAACAAAGTGTGCGTTGTTATATGGTGAAATGAGTGGAGTGGAATGGAGTGGGTGTCACGTATGAAAGGAAGAAGAAGAAGAAGAAGAAGAGTGTGTGTGTGTGTGTGTGTGGACAGAAGAACGTGAGGCGCGCAATGTAATTTAATGTAATGAATAATGATGTGGTTGAGTGAGTGAGGGGTTTAAGCCTTTATGGGGATTTTATTTATGGGTTTTGCGGCCATGCTGCGTGATTGGTGGCGCGGTTTAAGTCATTTTGGGGATAATTTATCTGTGAATCTGCTTAAAAGGGCCTTGACCTGTTTACACACCTTTTTTGACTCAAACACAAATAAACTAACATTTTCAGGGAAAAAAGCATCTCTCGTTTTGGTTCCATGTGTTTTGTCCATTGGAAATAAAATATACTTTGAAAGGAAAGTAAATAATATTTTTGTTTTTAAATTAGACATATATTTTTATTTTAATTCTTAAAAAGAGAAAATAAAATTAAAAATTCCTTCAACTTTGTCGACCTAATATATTTTAAGTAAGATGAATGATAATCATTACAAGCTTTCTCAGTATTACAACACATTGTTTAGTAACTTTGGAATTTTTTTTTTTTTTGAAAAAAAAAATATTAACACAAGGGACTACTGTTTAAACTTGAACAACTTGCCATTTCGCAATTTGTAGAAACACAATACAGCCATCGCAATTTATTACAACACCACACTTGTAACCATTTTATAAAATGAACTCATGTCAGTAATAACTTTATAAAAATAATCCACTTCCTCCGTTTTGCTTTTTCAAGTTGAATAATCCCATCTATGAGTTGAAAGAGGCCTCTAGCAAATGGTACTTTTAAGCTTTATCAAATAGTCACTTTTTTGGCTTCAACAAAAAAAAAAAAAATGCTCCAAATCTACTAAAAGACTAATGAGAGCATTTTTATAATTTTTGTCTTATGTGTCGATAATATTTTTTTTGGCTAGTAGTTCCACTGGGATTAAGATTCCCTGCAATGTCATTTTTACTGCTTGGTACCTTAGCCATTGTGTTTAAAAATTATGAATAGATGAGATACATTCACTTTACTTCTCATCTTAAATTTCAAAAGGGGAGAATCCTTTTTCTTTGCATTGAGCTTTTGACAGAGATTACTTGTACATTAGATGGCTATTTTGATACAAAAGACCTTGCTTATGCTTCAATTATTTTTGACAAAATTTAGTTAAAAGTCCCGTGGCATCCAGATATTTTTGCGATTGTTGTATTTTTTATTTTTTTTTTACATAAAGGTTAGTCAACATCGAAACAGATTGGATAATTTTTCACTTACTCAAAAGTGAACGAAATTTAGATTCAGTTAAGCTTAGATCAACTAAGTAAGCCAACACATGGTGACCCAATCAAGTAATCCTCAAATGAACAAATTATTCCCTTCAATTCAGGGAGTGAGTCCAGCTGATTTAACTTGTTTGACATAATTTAATACATTTCCACCCTACCTTTTCGATCATGTAGTCCCACCAATTTCTTAATGGTTAATGGCCTAAAACTTAATTTATTTATTTAGTTTTCTATTTCTCTCTCATATGTTGACCACGAAAAATAAAAGGGCTTGGCGTGGACTTTAGTTGCTTAAGTTAAAATACTCACTGTACAACCCGAAGAAAAAGGCAGGGTAAGATGCAAGACCAACCTACTTTCACATGTTTAGAACTTTAGAAGGGTCAAGCTCTTCAAAAATATAAATTTCAGAAGGGTAAAGAGAATAAATATAACAGCTGACTAATTTCATTCCATCCTTAAAACTTCAGAAAAAATAAAATAAAATTATTGAGGGTGTTGAACCATGGGCTAAAGCTTAGTTTGATCTATGTAGGCCAGTAACAACCGAAAGGATTGACCATGTACAAAATGCAGTCAATAAAATAAAAAAATAAAAAAAAAACCTTAACCTAAACGACATTTCTGTATTCACAAGAAAATGGGCAATTTTTGGTCCCCTGAAGCATAGGAAATGATACTTCTTTTGAGTGGTGATATATAGTTAGCACCGTGGAAAGCTGCAGCTCGTAGAAAATTGAATGGTCCTAGATCAACAGAATAGGCTTTCTGGAAGCCATCAAGGATTGCCATCATCATTATATTTGCTGGTTTCCTATCCGCTTCATACTTCTTCAACAGATTTACCTGCAGAGTAGCAAACATAGAACCATATCATATTAACATGTATGTACAGATTAACAGTCCAAAATTCGTCACAAAAACATTTGGTGATATATACAGGTGAGAGCTTTTAAGATATATTTTAACCAAGAACTTCTATTATTGTAAGCAACGAAAATTATTTAGACCATAGAACCATATGTGGATAGTAAAAATCAATAGCTAGTATACACCTTACAACTTATAAAAAGTCATCGGCTATATTTTTTTTATCTAAAAGTTTGTATTTGTAGTTCTCATTTCTCACTGTAAGTTCCCATTTGATACCATGTGTCATATTTTGAAAACTTACACTTCCAATAACTTTTTACAAATGTTATATTTTATGGACATATCATTGAATAGTGTAATAGTAATAATCTTAAACGGTAAATTTTAGATAATTTGGAAATTTGTAAATATATAATTTAATAGTACAAGTTTACATATTTTTTAAAGAAAATTTGCTTATCTATTTTATGAAGTTAATAAAGTTTTACATTTGTACAAAGTTATTTAATTATGTTTATATTTGCAAAATTTGATATCAGATTCAATCCATATATATATATATATATATATATATATATATATATATATATATATAGGAAACCTATTGGATTCCAAGCTCCAACTACAACCAGCACCACCAAGGAACACACATACAAGACATAACATACCTCTCCAATATCAGTGCCCAAAGCAATCCCCTCTGCAATAATTCTTGAAAGAGAAAATGCATCTCCAAAACCCAAATTAACTCCTTGACCAGCAAGAGGATGGACAGTGTGGGCTGCATCTCCAATAAGAACCACACGCTTTGATGCATAGGATTTCGCATGCCTTAAAGACAAAGGAAACACCATTCTTTCAGATGCCAACCTTGTTACTTTTGGAGGAATTTCAAAGAATTCATTAGTTGATATTGCTGCATCCATTTTAAACCAAGAGAACAAGTCTCGAGTTCCCGATAAGCTTGATGTAGGATGAGGTCCATATCCATGATCTAACGCATAATTCACATCCTTTAAAAATTCTTCCTCAGTAATTGATTTGCGGTTGTTCGACTCTGTTGGGCTCATGGTCCAAACAATATTGCTAAATTTATCACCCATGGGTAAAAGAGCTATTGGACCTGTTGGTAGAAAACGTTGCCATGCACATCGATTTTCAGAAGTATGCTCTACTGTGCAGATTATTGCATTCTGAGAGTAATTCCATCCAGTTGTTTTGATTCCTGCCAAATCCCTAACATGTGATTTTCCTCCATCAGCGCCAACCTTCAAAACAAGCATCTTTATAAATAGACATAAAATTATAAATATCAGAGGGTTGCTAATTGTCCTCCAGAATGCAACATATGCTACTGCCATCATGTTTAAATTACACGTTTAAATTACCACCAACTTTGCATATATGCTACTGCCATCACTAAGTTGCAGTTTTGCACCGTGACCTTGAGCAGATGGTGGTTCTCTGGATGCTGTATTCTCCCCCACCATAGACAAAGAGCTTGTATTCAAAGTCATTGAACTTAACCTCGAAGGATAGATTGTTGTCTTGAAATCAGAATCCTGTCAAGAAGTTCATAGTTCTCAATGTAATGGAAAATATAAGCCCCCAAATGACAAATTTTACTCAAAGATAATGAGATAAGGAAAGTTCTCAATGGGTGAAAAATGGAAGCAGCCCAACCATAGAAACTTAATGGTCCTGAGCTTAAAACATATATCTGAACCAGCCGAATTGCATAAAAGTTTTATAACATCCAAGTCTAACAGAGTATTTCATTTCATTAACATTTAACACTGGTATTAACAAGCTTACTATTCAAAGAGTATTTTATTACACTGAAGACAACCAAAGAATATGAAAACTTGACTTTCTGGCTCATGAATCCCAATCAGTTATAAATGAACCAGGCCTACTTCAACCCCAAAATCTAGATCAAGAGGATTGTCCAAGTCTGGTAAGAAGTTGATAATATTCCAATGTAGGACATCTTCACATCATCTAAATGAAAAAAAGCTCGATTTTTACACGAGACTAATGTGTCAGGAGAGATGATGATTAAAGAACAGGAGTGTGATTGAGGAAACCTAAATGTGTGCAATTATGAACAACATAAAGAACCTCCAATTTGAAACATTGTCCAAGTGGCTAAATGTTTATTGTAAAATTACAAGCCAAGTAAATACAAACACAAAATACAAATTTATACCTTTACACATGACAATAAGGCATTATGGAGCACTTTATTCTCTGCCACACACCTAGTGATCAAGTTTTTCCAATTAGAAATGTGATAGCTGCTTTGTGAAGAGGTTTACTTCACAATGACAAGTCCACACTTACCCAAGAAAGTCTTTATTTGCATCTCTTGCATGGTATCTAGCATACCCCAAACCAGTATAATCCCAGACCTGCAAAGAGATACAGAACAAGTAACTAAACTTTGAATAATGGAATAAACAGTGTAGTCAAAGAAAAATGCATTATTAAGGCACAGGGAGTATATACTGCTTTGAGGCTAGAAACACAATCTAGGAAAGTGAATAAAAGATTTTACATCCAATAACCACCCCCACCAAAGCCTTATCCCACTACTTGGAGTTGGTTACTTCTATCAATTGACACACTTGAATTTAGAGAATAAAACTAATTGTATGCAATAGTGTGTCAATAATAGACTACATAGTCTGTCTATAACTCTATATATGGTGTTGGAGTTAACTAGGAAGACTCGATCTAAGATACACAATCCTAAACTGGTTCCTAGCTAATTCTACAATTTATACTTGAAATCCTACCATAAATACAAAATATATTTTAACATTCCCCATAAAGTTGGGGCATATATATCATGTGCACTGACTGCCAAGCTCGTTACACATTGTTGACTTGATGACCTCTAAACACCTTTGTGAAAATGCATAAAAGTTGATCACTATAGTTTAGAAATGTTGTTTCAATCTTTGTGCCAGTTTTCTCCCAAACAGAATAGCAATCAATCTCGATGCTTATAGTCCTTTCATTAAAGATAGGATTTGAAGATATGTGGAGTGCAGCCTGATTGTTACATGAGTTTATTGACTGTAATTCACAAACGTTAAAATCTTTGACCACTTTAACCAAATGCTTATTAAAAAAATACAATAAAAACCAATTGAGTTCACATTTTGTAGTTCCCAACAATCCAGATTCAACATTTAAACCTCTGCACTTAATCCAGCAACCCTAGATTGCTTTTTGCTTTTCCACAAAATCATGTTCTCCCCAAAAGAACATGTCATCATGAAGTAGTATCTATCCAAGAGAGTACTTGCACAATCAGCATGTATGTGCACAATATTCTGGTCAACTTCCTAAATAAGTACCTAACAACTTCTCACTTTGAGAACTCATTT
The DNA here is from genome assembly GCA_026586105.1 of Hylodesmum podocarpum. NCBI lineage: Eukaryota > Viridiplantae > Streptophyta > Magnoliopsida > Fabales > Fabaceae > Hylodesmum > Hylodesmum podocarpum. Next base: position 2,585,408 of record JALJEV010001403.1, on the reverse strand, counting down.
CCATTATCACACTATTCATGAAAAGAAAATTAATAACTATAGTGAATGAGAGAAAAAGAAAAAAAGTTACCTGCATTATATTAAAATAAGCATGTCTATTTTGCTCAACATATTTCCAAGCACCAGCATCTGAAAATAGACAAAAGTATTCAGACACTACATAAAACATGTTTTCATCCCTATCGTACAAGCAAAAGCCCAAGTAGTGTTGACGGTACAATTTCATTCATGTAACCTGCACAAGGACTTTAAATTCAATAAAAGTGACATGTACCATGTTGAAGCAACGACATTCACCCCTGGGTCTAATTATTCTGTAGCATTACTACTTATTACTTTTATTTTATGCAAAGTGAAATAGTGCATGCAGAGAGACAGGGTCAGTGCAAAAGAATTGAGCTACAACTTGTGCACACCAACTTTGTAGTCATGATAGCTTAACAGTGATATAGACAAAAGTGAAGTGACAGATTGTCCGACAGAAGAGAATATATTGCAAGTGACTTGAATAATCAAATTTTCACATAGTGGAAACTGCATTGAGCCAAGAGTAAAGAAAGATTCACACAGCTAGAACAATGTAATTTATATAAATTTTTTTATTGCAAACGAAAGATTCAATCCTCTCATATGCACATGGTTGAGTGCAATAAGCCAATAGGACTGTTGTGCCTTGAACTTTAATGAGGAACAGGATTCAGATCTCTAGAGAGCTAGGTGATTTGATTCCTACATCCCTTCAATGTTTAACAATATGATTTCAATGTTGAATGTTGAACTGTTCCATGTAACTAATTGCTATGCATAGTAATTAGTTCTGTTTATTTTTTGTTACCGTAATGAAAATTTACAAATTGACCATTTTCTTTTAATAAGGTGCTCTAATTTTCAAAATTGTTTACATTAAGTCGTGTTATATTCTCTATAGCTGGACAAACTACCAATTGCTACAAATGCACTATTCACTATTAACACATTTCTCTTTGTTCCCTTAATCTTTGAAGTGTTTTATCTTCACTACATAAGTTGCTGCAAGAACAAAGGAAAATATTTTTTTTTTTTGGAAATGTGCAGTTTATACAATTCTTGCTGCATTTATAATTGACGGTCCTGTTCCTGTAAACTTTATATGGGAAAGAATAATGATTGCAACTTATTGCTGGAATTCTATATAGCTGTTTCAGGGAGTTGCCATTTCTAGGATATAGAAGGACTCAGCGGGTTTGATATTTTCTTGATTTTTATTTTTTATATATTCTTGTTGTACCTTGTTGATTCTGTTCTGGATAATAACTCATCAAGGACTCACATAGTTGTACCTCTAGCATATAGAGGATTTAAAATTGAAACCAAAATGATAGTAATTAGTGACTAACAAACTTTAAAGACTCGATACCTTGGAGAAAAGATATAGAAGCAGGAGTTACTGTACTGACTCTTGGATCAGGGGGATCATCCTTCTTGATGTGCAAGCCACTACCCAGAGCCGGATTGCTATCAATAATTGCAACACTCAACTGCTTTGTCATTGGATTACTTGCTGGAAGAATAAAAACAAAATATGAATAACTGGCCAGCTTTGAGGTTATAAAATATTACTGCATCATCATCATCATCATAAATTAGGTAACTATTTGTTTCCATTGCATGCTTATCTTAATGCATGTTTAGTAAAAGCTTATATTTAGGAAATAATCACTTTTCTTGACATCTTGTGGAGAGAGCTTTTGAGGAAAGGGCAAAAAAAATCCAGAAAAAGAGTTCCCAAACATCATTAATTTTTTACTATTTCTACCTCTTTCATCTTCTAATACTTCCCTTCATCACCATTATCATTCTTATATCGCTTAATAACAAATTAAAGAATACAAAGTAGAAACATAAATAATTGATCAACAGGGATAAATTGAAGTGTCAGAACAAAAACATAATGTCACAAATATAAACAAATTATAAATGCATCTTCAAATTTAATAGGCAACCTTGTGCATTGCAAGTGAACAAGGTTGAGCGATGATCTTTCTAAATTATCACAACTAAATTGACTATCAGATAAATACATGGTCTAATGCTCCCCTTGGTAAAACTTAAGTCACCATATACCAAACTTGTAGGGTGATTAAAATGCAATGAGATAATATCCTCAAGCCTAACCATTCAATTTATTAATTTCATCGGGAATCTTGCAAGAATAAAATCTAATATGATTTAAAAATGCAGAAAGTAAACAGAAATACTTGACCAATTTGTCATAATGAATGACAACAGCTGACTGCTTAGTATCATTTTATTGATAAAGAGGTGATCACAGCTATACCAAATTGGCATGGAAAGTTATAAGGCCATAACAAATGACTAAGGAAAGATACAAGTAGGTAGAATTCAGATAAACCATGTAACAATAGTGTAACAGATTTTCATAACTTACAGACCTGGTTCATTAGCACCAGACTCACCAAAAATTTAGACAGAAACAACAAGGTGAAACCTTTATTCAGCTTATTGACCAGGGATAAGGGATTAATTAGGTGCAGATTGACAAAAGATTAAACTCCAGTAAAGATAAGATTAGCTAGAGACTTTTACTAAAGCATATCTACCTACAGCAGTTTCTCCCCATGCATTACAGACGAGGGCATGATACAACATAGTGAAGTCTGAAAAAAATGACTTTGAACCCATCTCCAAGTAGATTATACCTACCCAAGAAACAAGGTAAAGCCATGCCTACCATGCCTCCTCCAACAATAGCTATATCATATTGTGGAATAATTTTGCTAATAGTTGCCCTCTTCTCATGCTCCTGCAAATTTTCAAGAATACAAATTGTTCAATTTTCTTTTGCTATTCCATTGTGAAATACTTATCATTCAATATAAACTAATAATAACATGAAACTGCACAAAGATGCAAGAAGTATGGGAGAAGTGATGACAGTAGATAAAGATTATGAAGACGTTGAGAACTGAGTAATCACAATCATCCCATTAATCAATGAAACAAGAATAAACTGTTAAGATAAAATAAAATTTAAAACCAGAAATTAAAAAATATGATGCTAGTATGCTACAAGCTTACAATCGACCTCAAATCAGCATAGGTGAGAGGAGTTTTAAGAAGTGTATTAGGATATAAAGGAAAGGGATTAGAATATTAGTTAAGTAGTTAGAGGAGTTAATTGATATAAATAGGGAAGGTGAGTAGGAGAGAAGCAGTTGTTATCATTTTGTAAACGGAGCATTAACTCTTTGTGAAAAGAGAAATCCTTTGTAAAGGGGAAACCTCTGGAGGAGAGCTTTCTTTCATATTCTTTGTTCTTTTCGTCCTATTCAATAAAATCTCTCTTTTCTATCTCACTTCAACTTTGGGTTCCTAACAATTGGTCTGACCTGCCAGATCCCTAAACAGCAATGGAAAATTGGGTGAGCATTGAGAAACCTGTCAAAGAGCAATGTCTACAACTGGCAGGATTAAAGACTGATTTAAAATTCATCAATGAATTGTTGTTACTGATGAAAAACAAGATGTGATCATCTGTTGAGGGGAACAATTCTGTCAATAAAAGTGAGAAATCAGCAGAGGAAGTGGGGAGAATGTAGGGTCCAAGGAAGAAGAAGACCCTCCTCTTCATTCTTCGGTCAAGTAAGGGAAGCTGCCAAACTTCTTGAGCATGGATTGCTAGGGTTGAGAAATTCTAGAGATGCAAGGAATTCAATCTTTCTATAAGCTGCAATATATACATGAGCATGAAGGGTGTGGCGATGTCTTGGTTCTATGCTTGGTGCCAAGAGAACCAAGTCTCAGATATAGTATTTCCACATCTTCAAAGATTAGTTGAGGAGTTGGGTGTCAAGGACAGAGACTCGGAAATCATTGAAGACAGTGGTCAGTTAGAAACACAAGAATCACACCCGTTTGATCAAAGTATATTGCTAAAATCAGAAGTTCCGAAAACCTATTCCAAAAATAACTATCCCCAATTAACTCTTAACTTTGTCTCAATGAATCCATTTTTATCTCAAAGAGTAATACCCTCCCCCCTCCCGAAATAAAAAACAATTACACTAAAAAATAGAAATATCGATATGTTGTTTTCTTACATTGGAAACTTCTCCAACAGTGGAACCTTCAACTTTATTGGAAACTTCTCCAACAGTGGAACCAGCAACTTTCACACCCTCAGTACAAAAACACTTCCTTGGAATTTTGAGGGCGCAGATATTTGAAAAAGTCTTCTTTATCACTCTGTTACATCAGTTAATCAGTTAAACCCCAAGACAGTTCTAACATGTTCAACACAATAGAAAGATAGAAAAACCGCATTACAGGGCTAAAAACCAAATATTCGGATCCTGGCATACGAAGAAACCAGATTAAAAGAAAAAATGATCTGAATAAAAAAAATTGCGGATTGAAAAGGTGTGGAACGTGGAAAAGCATAGATACCTGTTCATCGTGTGAAGAGGGAAAGTGAAAAGAATAGCTTAGAAATGGTAGAAAGAGGAAGGGTTTTGGTATCTAAAGCACTGGATTGAAAAGCACGGGAAGGACTATGGTGTGTGTTTGAATAGACGTGGACACACTGCAAATACCCTTTTGCTGCAGCAAATGGAACCGTGATTTTCCCCTTCTTTATTCTTTTCCTTTGCTTCTATAACTTTTTTTAATATATATATTATCTTTTATAGATCTAAATATGATTTTTTTTAACTTCTTAATTTCTTTTTAACACTTTTTTATTTTTGATTCCATATATAATACTGTAGTTTATTTTTAGAATAATATGTAAAAGTTTTAAGTTTAAATTTTTTTATAAAAAATAACTCACTCATCATATTAAAATATGAAATAAATTAAATTTTAATTAAATTATGCTGTACTTTAAGATAAAATTGTGTTTAGTTCTTTTTTTGACTTTGTTCATTTCCTCTCATCATTTAATAACCCTTTATAATTCGAGTAAAAAACATGGGGAAAAAGTGTAGTAATGTGTTTTAATAATAATAATAATAATAATAATAATAATAATAATAATAATAATAATAATAAGTTTCTGATTTCTTTAAATATTCCAAAAGTTAATTGTGTAAATTGTTCAATTTTAAAAATGTAGTGGTTTTGAGTGTAACTTCCTTATGACTCCAACTCTTATTATATTTTACAAATTATTTTATTCTAATTAAGAATATTAATGTTGAATATATAACTAAATCTATTTTTTCCTACTATTTTAATTTCTTTTCCATTCTATTTCTCATTCTCACGTAATCAAATTAATAAAGATAAATCCTTTTGTTTAACTTTTTTTCAACTTCACCCATCGAAACAAAATAAATCTGCTTCCATAAATCATTTTAATTAATTTTTCTTCTCTTTAATTCTTTATTCTCAATTTCCAATCCTGTCCAGACAGGCTTTAAGTAAACTTAAAGGACTTCTAGGTAGACTTAGGTACATGAATTACTCACCCCACTTAGTGTCGGTTTTAATGGACCGATCATGAATCGGAATAAAAATTCACAATTATAAATAGAAAGTAAAACAAATCTTTCAATTCTTGATAAAGCAATCAAAACTTTGTGTACAATTGATTAATGGTTTATATTAATAGTTTTATGTCGGATAAGAGTAAGTTATGAGCTTAACTCAACTTACAAAATCAGATTATAAGGTAAAGAGTGTTTTTCACTTATATATACATGTGACAGACCATATTTCTAAAAAATATGGGACTTTACATTATCAAGAACATGTATTTTTTTCAAATAGGTTCCAAGGTGTTTGCTCATTTTGCAATATTGAAATGCTACAAATATGACAGTGTTAGTGAGGACAGTTGGCTTCTTATTGGTCCTATTCATGCACAGGAGAATTGCTAATAATCTTATATTTTGTTTATTTCAATAATCTTCTATAGAAGTATGAAAATAAATTAATAAATTTTTTGTCAGTTAAAATAAGTTTTTATATAAGTTAAAAATTAATTTTTGAGGAAGCTAAATGGATAAATGAGTTTATATAAATCAATTTTAATTTTAGAAAATTTTATATTACTTTTATCCTGTAAAACTTTATAAAGAAGTTATCAAATTCATTACATTGCCAAAATCACACACAACCCGTGAAATTATACTTCTTAAACCAAATACAACAATAAAGGATTAGAAGCACATTACCCATTACAGGATCTTTACTTTATACGTTTCTAATTTGGAATAAGGAAACGTATCACATGGAAATTAATATAAAAGATGTCACATGTCTACAGACATAACATACATAAAACAGAAATAAAGCTTTTGGACTATGTAATATAAATTCTGAGACAAAAGTTTTCTTACTCCCCAACTTATTTTTCTTTAATTTTTAGTGACAGTTTTTCAAATGCAACTTCCATGTTCAATGGGTGATAGCAAAAGTTTCCACAAAAGGGTAATTTGATACCAACCATCCAATGTGCAAGAATGCCACTTTTGGCATAGCAGAATGGCTTTTAACTATTTTTTAAGTATAAACACTGACTATACCAGTGTTAGAAGGTCCTGTTTTGTTTGAATCGAGAGGAAAGAAAAAAGGGTAGAGTTCATATCTAACATAACAAGAACTATATAACACTCTACACCCTTTACGATTGCTGCAAAACGTGGGAAAGTTGTTCACTGCAATAGCCAAACACTGAGCACATGATATCTCGGACAAGTCCCTTGTGCATTGCACCAATGCATAGAGTGTCACAAATGGTGTCAACACAGACTTTCCCTTCCCAAGCCCTTCCTCTTTTGGCACCACAGCTTGTGCTCTAATGTGATCCATCAAAGCACCAAGCTTCTTATTAAAATCTTCAGGGTCAGTCACATTTTCAACATTGAAATAGAATATACCAAAAGATGTATCAACCCCACCAAAGAAACTCTTGTTGCTGTACCTCAAGAAGCAAAAATCATACCAAATCCTTGCGTCGGCTTGGTTCGGACAGCGTTTTCGAATTTCTTTTGTTGCATCTTGAATGCAATTTGAGCAATCTTGAGTACTAACATCTCCCCTGCATTGAGCCAGTGCATAAACTTTGTCTTGGTTGTTACCATAAGTTGTAGCAACAAAGCCAGTGGAAGGTGTTTTGAGGGCTAATTCAGCTAATAGTTTATCAATATTAGCTGATAATTTTCCTCCATTGCTAATGTTGGTGTTTCTATTGCAGAAATCCCCTAAAGGGTCTTCAGCTTTTGCACACCAAGTGCATAGGAATAATATGAACATTATTTTGTATGAGAAATACATGATTTTTTCCCTTAGCAATTTTTGTAGAGCTAAGTGCTTTTTATGAAGAAAAAATGTATGGTCATAGTGGAATGTTGAAGTTGAATCCTTCAGCAGACAATTCTGACTTTCAAGCTTGTGGTCACCATGATTACCGGAGGAAGCAGGAGTCATGATCATGTTTCGTTGACTTGTTGTAATCACAGAAGTTGACACTGATAATGATATTCATGATATAATGCAATCAAGCTAATAATTTGTTTGAAGAATAGAATGTTCTCCATAGAATATACTATGAAAATATCCTAGAAAGCTTTGTGGTCACTTGAGTAGTTTTTGGGTGGGAAGCAGTGATCATAAATTACAAAAAAAGAAATCTTGTATTATGAATTTTTATGACTATTAATATTTCCTCTTGATATTTACTATTAAGTTATTTATGACCAACCATTATATCCGATAACTATAAATATAGACACTGTTAAGTTGTTTTTAAGGTCTGATTTCCTCATCTAAACATCAAATATATATATTCTTGCTATTGATTATGCATATTAAGAATTTTTAAAATATATCTTTTCTTTTTGTTAGGACATATTTTATTTTGTAATGAGATATTAAAATAAGATACATTTCATAATATATTAATATGGTAGCAATACGTATAATTGTTTTTGAATAACGAAGCTATTGATACGAAGTAGTGTGTACGGTCTGATTTTATCAGGGACCTTAAATATATTTAATAGGAATTTTTTTTCTAACATAGTTTATTTTATATATAAGCTAATTAAGATTGTACCCTTTAATCAAGAGACTCAAACTATTAGCATTTGTGTCAAACATGTATTAATAACAATATGCATGATTAGATAGTGCTCTTGAAGACAAATTATAATGAATCGCGCACTTACTCTAAAATGTAGGCTAGAGGAACATGTGCTGGGTCAACTGTCAAAGTCATCCACTAATGTAGTACGTGACAGAATTTTATTGAATTGCAGTTTTTCTTTCTCTTCATTTCCATCAAAATGGGCGTCTTAAATTTCTACACTTTTCAAATATTTGGCAATTTTAATTTGTGAGCTAATTTTGGTTACTAATAATGTTCTTGTTTAGGGTTATTATTATCCATCATGTTAGATTTTGCATATATAATACATTAGACCAGTGGCAGGGAGTCGTAATGATGACCTCAATTATACAGTGTTTGTTAATAAGAAAACAAAAAATTAGCTTGATGACTTGATGAATATGTTAGAAATGTAATTTGATTTTAGTCAATACATAATTGTATAGTGCCTGTGAGGGAGATTGTTCTTATGTGTTTATATAAACAACTCTTTGTAAAGTTTCTAAGCGCAACACAATACACAATAAAAAGTGTGCCCATGGACGTAGACAATTTGCTGAACCACGTGACCACATTAAATCTTGGGTCTCTTTTTCTCTCTTCTATATATTTTTTCTTGTTTTATTCTTAACATAATAACATATGAAGGGTGAAATTTAATTGATGAAAGCAAGAGAACCTGGATGATCCTGAATATATGATGCACATGCATTGCATCAATAACATCACAGTTCCCTTTAATCCAACCGAACTCAGGTGTTTGCCAGGAATAAAATCATCAGAACTATTATAAGGGGTTCATAGTTATTAGAGGTTTTGTCAGCTTGTACAACTCTGGTAATGACTTCCTTAATTAACAAGTTCTTTAATCATGGGACTAGTCTTTGGCAGCAAAGAGCATGATATTAATACTCGGTACAAACCTTCCAATTGAACTCTAAAAACAAATAAAATAAAATAATAATCTTAATTGCTAGTTTAGTTTCAGATTGGGACAAGTTCAGGTTAGCCTTCTGGTTACTAGTTGAGCCCAAACACTATATAATTCACTTCTTTTCATATTTTTCTAGATAGATCAAGTTAATATATTAACATTCAAATTATATATAGACAGTTAAAACAAAAATTATATATTTCTTCTCACTTCATAACTAAAATCAATAAGAAAGAAAGGTTTATATATATATATATAAACAAGCAAGTTCTTATAAGGGTGATTTAACTAAATTGTAATATCAATCTCTAGAAAAAATACTGTGTCTGAAAATAACATTTTTGGTATGTAAAGGACAACTTCAAATCTAACGCAAGTCTTTACATAAAGGTTTTTTAAGAATATAAAATTATTCTCCATGCCAAAAGGAAAGGAAAATAACAGTACCATAATGCTGACAGAAAAAATAATAAATTTTTTTGTGTGTGACGTGATCCATGAGACTCGTAATAAAGTCACTTGAAAAACTATGTTAAGTTTCTAGTGCTGAAGTATTTATAAGTGCTGAAGTATTTATAAGATTATACTTGTTACCGTTAATGGTGAAATTTAGTATATATTAACAAAATAATTAATTAATATTTTTTCTTAAAAATTATTTAGGCCAACCTGATCTCTTTTGTTCAAATCTAGAAACTGATTGCAGTTTAAAGAAATGACTCTTATTAAATTTAGCACTAGATCAAGGACACCAAAAACAACGATACTAAATTTAGAAATAAATTAAGTCTTTGTTGATAATTTCATGATGTCATTTCAATTAAAAGATTTAGTTAACAAACAAATAAAAATTTAAAGATCTAATTAGAAAACAAGAATTTAATTAGTATGCATAGAAAAATGTAAAAGAATTTTATAAAGTTATTGACAAACATCATGGTTATTGATTTTCATATAATGTTTTCCAGAAGTTATATTAGACATAAATTTTGATTGAATGATTGTATAAAAGATTTTCCACCAATCATATATAACGATTAAATTCACTAAAAAAGTCAAGTAATTCATATATATACATATGAAGAATGGAATTGGAATATGTAAACAAGTTCAATAATCAAATCTATAAATAAATATCATGAACATAACAGGGATGAGGGGCTAAAAGTTTTCAGAAAAAAAAAGTCAGATAAACTGTAATAAATTTCAGGAGAGATAAAAAAACTCAATATTGATTAAGCCATGAAGTTATTTTGATTAACCCTTATTTTGACTCTCTTTGGATTTCACCAGGGTTCTGATTAACCCATTTTACTAAAATATTTGCTTTTAAATCCAGTTTTTATTTATACATCCTCCGTCTATTTTCGTAACTTTTTTCAAAAATATATTTTAGATTAAAGTCTAGCATTTGTTATTTAAAATTCAATTAATATATACTGATCGTATCAAGATTTTCGAAATCCTTGTAACAACCGAAGATACCAGATAAAAAATACAGGACATGCTACCGGTCCAACAATTGTGGTTGCTGTTATTGAAACTGCAAAAATTTGCATGCAAATGGACCTTATGTGTTTGTGAAACCTCTAAAACCAGATACAATTGCTGCAGCAATTGCAATTGCCATGTGAACCTCAATTTAAAACCTTACTTAGTCTATAAGAAACTTAAGCATCTAAGCCTTTTTAATTCACATATTCATTACTCAGCATGCCGAGTCAGTTATTCATTCCATTCCTTTTGGATTTTGCCACTTCCACATAACACCGCAGTTCATCACCATTCTCACCCTCGTGATAGAGAGAGAGAAAGAGAAAGAAAAGGGCCAAAATACTTAACAGTGACACCCCTCTTCTATCAGGTGTAAATTAATAGGAGCTATCTTGTCCTTGGTTCTGTCTTCCAGTGACATGAACAATGTCTGCACTATTCTACTTTTGGGTGACAAGACAGCTTGATGCCTGAGGTTATATCACTGTAGCTGGTGTAACATTTCAGCAAAGTTATAGATGAAAAATTTTCTGACTGGCCAAAGTAGTTTTTATTGTCTTACAGTCTTCTGTACTGAATGACACTTGGTAGGTGAAAAATTTTCTGACTGGCCAAAGTAGTTTTTGTTGTCTCACATACTTCTGTACTGATTGACACTTGGTGTTGAGTTTCAGTTACGTGGCTATGGTTTCTAGATTCCACATTTCAGATAGTTGACAGTGGGCCATTAATATTCTCACTCTAAATCAGCGAATTCACTTCCCTTTTCCTTCTTAGTTACCATTCACAATATGTTTTCTAATAAATTATAAGCATGGGAGTTTTGGAGTTCTTGTGGACTTAAAAGTCTATGTTTGAATAATCTTCTCAATATACTTACAGAAAAGAATATAATAAGGTAAAACAAAATAATTTTCTTCCATAAGCTAAAATAGAAGTTCTTTCATTTATTCTGAAATACTTACTGAGAATATTATCCAATTAGGTCTTCATGTACATATTCTGAATGTTATGATGGATCATGTTTTGTTATCTTTTGTTCTAACTTTTTAGTGAAATCAAAATGTAAGTTTCTTTTGCAGTATGATGTTTATTTTATTTTAGTTTTAAATACACCAAGCATATAACAAAAATTCACATGTAATGACATAATGTTCCATCCTATTGTACTTAACAAATGCTATATAAGGTTTTCAGATTACTGGCTATTTTAAGCTGGAAATACTACTGTTACATGTCTGTGATGCATATTAGTTTTTACTCAAATTCTACCAGTCTACTAATGAGGAATACTCCTTATTGGCATAATTAGCAGGAAAAATGCTACATCATTTATGGTGAGTTTAAATTTGACTAAAAAATCAATCATGGAGCTATAGTATAGTCAGAGCAATTCATTTGCACAATTTGTATAAGCATTTGTGCAATGAGTAAAATGCCTGTGTATCTATATCAGGAATGTGCAGCGAAATGATTAGATTGAATACACTGATTTTGAAGATTGTCAAAGTACTTGTGATTCTGTGTAACTAACTACTAGGATGAAGCCAAGCACATGATAACATGTTTACGTTTGCAGGGGCTAGCTTGCTTTACGCAGTAAATGGGACCTCCTTGCATGTATGGATGTTCTGCTCTTTTCAAATTTAGTTTTGCCACTTTGTGCAATTGAATAGAGTTCAAACAAATTACCCATGTGAGCCCTTGGTCGCTTATACTTAATATTTGGGACCACTTTCATGTGCCAACTTGCAGCCATGGTTCACTCATTTTTCTATCACGACGAGAATCTGAAATTGGCTACACATTCAGCTTCTCTCATTGTCACTTGTGGTCATCAAATTACTGGTTCTTAACAAATACTAAACTATGGTAGTACTTGTCAAATATATTTCCTTGAGCATATCATGTTAAACTATAAGATTTATCTGCTTTCCTTCCCAAATTACAAATGCTAGGGTGAGATGATATATGCACACACAAAATAAAATGGCATTACATAACAATAAGTAAGGAAAAGGCTTGTTATAGCAACATATTATGGCCATGTTTGGTGTATAAACTGCAAGTAACAAACAAAACAACGTTTACAATAACTTTAGCTTCAATCTTAGCGGCTTGGCCTATTAGTTTGGGTACAATGGCTCTTATACAAGAAATATTTAAGGAAACAATTTGTTTTTCGCCTTATACTTTCAGTCAATTTGTAAGGGTCCTTAATATTGATGAATTTGGCCTTCAAACTTTGAAAAATATATTGATTTAGTAGCTCTGAAACTTTTAAAACATGATAAATTCTTAGTTAGGAGGGACTAAATCTACACATCTTTTAAGTTTGAAGAGCGAATTCATCAATATGAAAATACAGAGAGACCTTTATCACATTTGACAGAAAGTATAGTTAGTCCCATATTTTTCCCACTATTTAACTATGATTGTGCTTGTTACATTGTCATTTCCTTAAGCATTGTATGTTTAACTAGGTTAAACGCATAAGATTTCTCTCTAACAAAACACAAATGCTAGGGATGAGAAAGTATGTACTCACATGAAATTAAATGGCATCACATACATATGATAAGACAATTGGGAAACGTCAAAAATTCTAATATATTTGACAATGACTCTGGTTGCATCAGGTTAACAGTGTACAGCAACAACAAAAATCAATTTAACAGTATCCGGAATAAAAATTGCAGGTTAGTATAGAGAATCACTGAATAAGTTATCACAACTTTGGGAATAGTAAAAATACCAAAATGAAACACAGCAAATAGGCTTCTTATTAGTATGAATGACAACATAGCAAATGCAAAATTTCTGCACCTTTCAGCACAGGCACTCACAAGCGCTAGCTAACATTGAAATTTGGAAGGAGGATTGTGGGAATAAAATAAGGAATTGAAGTTCTCTTGGAAGTGACTTACATGATGAGATAATAAACTAATGTCTACTAGAACTCAAAATTACATTATGCTATAATTCATTATGGACTATGATATATCATCTATGACAAACACATCTGTAGTGGTATGGGCTATTAATTGGGTCATTTCCCTCTACAGGCACCTGCTCAGCTCTGCATTTATACTTACAACCTCTACACTCATTGTACGTACAAGTTGGTGCTGTGGATCCGATCATCAATCTCCTAGAATTCCTCATATTCCATGCCTTATTGCGATTCTGAGATTCCACACATTCAATGCATAAATTCAAAGTGCAAATGGATAAAAAATCCACCAAGAAATTCAAATTAATAATTCATGCGTCATGGGGGTCTAACTCAGTTAATTGAGTGAGTAATAGTAAACCAAATAGGTTCGATTCTTATTAATGAAAAGAAATGGCTCACCTCCAAACTTGGTTCTCTTTGGGGTTGAGAGGATTGAGATACCAAATCTTCTGTTTTAATTCCTGCAACAATAGAGTGATAAAGTTAGGATATACAAGAAAACACTCACTAGAAACTAGTGGCAATAAAATTCACCAACATAGAGAAACTAAGCTTGGATTGTTCCTCAACAAAGTTCAATACAAAAACGCACAATAATGGTAGCACCTGGTAAACTGAGAAAAGAGATTTTCTTTTAAATCCTGGGAATAGTACTCTACATGAAGAAAACCATTAATTGAAGGAGCTCCACAACGACATAGAATTGAAAGTAGACTTAGTGCAATAAGATGAACCAAAATGAAGAAAAAAGGATATAGAATAGAAGAAAGGGTGGTAAAAAGTAAAAACTAGGTGAGAAGGCAATGGAGATAATGAGAAATGAAAAATTGAAGTAGGAGAGTGTGACATGACTATGACCTTGTGTAACTTCAGCTGCAAGAATTAAGGTAAAGAGTAGGAAGAGTACTAGTTTATGTAATTTGGTGTCTCTCATTCTCCACTAGTGTGTTTGTAATAACTTAGAAGGATAGTATGTGAGTGAGTGTGGGTGGTGAATATATTTAAGGGATAAATATTGGTTTGTGGAAAGATAAAGATGGAGGGTAAAGGAGAGAGATAACGGTGTTGTGGTGAATTAATGACCATAAGAGATAGAGTGGCAGAATGTGCAGTGAGACAGAGGAGCATGATCAAGAGGTACAGAATGCTACCCATAGTGGCTAACTCATGGTGGAATTCTAATTATTCTAGACCCAACTAGAATTACAAGAGTGCCCATATCCTAGTTAACAAGGCCATGGTGAAGAAAGTGATTGATTTGACTTTTTGCCAAGGCAAAACTGGTGTTTCCATGCAAAGAATCATTTGGAATGGCCATAGCAATGTAAAGACATGTCAACTACCAAAACGTGCATCCAGGGTTCTCTGTTTTGTATGTGCCTGCCTTCAGATTCCAATGAAAAGATCTTCAATCAATGTACAAAATCATTCATATATCTATATATGGACGACCATTCTTCAAAGTATCATTTAATGTGGTTGATGGATGTGTAAGTTGAATGTTGTCATGTTTTAAACATTAAAAATCAGAGCCCAGTTCTCAATAAACCAACACCCATTAATTCAGATTTTTGAAATATTTGCTTAGGAAATGGTGGTGCTGAATTTTAGGTAGATATATATCTTAAGTTTGTACTTCTACCTACTTGAATTCTCAAGAAACTTCTGGTTTTACTGTTTATTAAAGTAAAAGGCAAAGCCATTTAGGAAACCCAAATCTTTCATTTAAGTTTTGGTATCTAACAATTTCCTTTTTATAATATGAAATTTTTTATTAGTCATCATTTATTCATTTTAATCAAAGTATATTTACTTTTTTCCTGCAATTTTAGAAAAAACATCTTCTTTGTCCACATTTTAAAACTCAACCCTAATTTTTAAAATTTTGTGTTTTCATATCGGTTCACAGTGATTTATTAAATATTTGTTTTGAAATTTTTTTGTGAAATAGTGTATTCATAGCTGTTCCCAGTAATTTATTAAATATTTGTGTTAAAAAAGTTTTGTGCAAGGTAAATTATATGTGGCTCTCGTCGTGTTGTGGGTGTGTTATCCACATGAAACAAAGTAAAAACAATCCTTAAAAATAATCAGAAAAAACAAGTCTTTAATGACATTTTATTAATATATGATATTATGTTTTCACGTGTTCCAATATTAAAGTTTCAAGCATGCGTGAGAATAGTATTTGGAGTATATATGACAACGACACTAGAATATCTCTAGCAACCAACTAAATTTTAAGCTTTAGACAATAATAGAAAATAAGTTTAGAAAATAAGTTTAGTTAAGACATGGTTCAAAAGAAATATAATAAGGTTTTATGTATTAAAAAAGGCTAAAGAGATGATGGAATAGGAAAATAAATAATTCTATTATTATTTTTATTTCTTATTGATAATTATATAAAAGTGGTTAATAAATAATATATAAAAATTTTAACATTGTATATATACTTTTCCACTGGTCATTGTTAAGAAAATGAGAAATAATATTTTTAATATTGAGACACTAAATTAATCAAAAAAATTTAAAGGAACGAATTCTAATTTCAAATTAGAGGGACGGGTCCGACGGGAAGTAAAGTTTTACATTGATAATACATAAAAATTAAATTATTTTTATATATGTAAATATGGATAAATTAAAAAAAAACATGAAATTTTAAGTAAGACAAGAAGAATAACTAGTAAGATTTTCATGCACTACACCTATGTTCTTAAATTTAAGCAAATTTAAAAATAAAAAAAAAGTGTGAAAATACTCTATAGTTCATTGGTAACCATTTCTTATAAACATAGTGCCATGTTCAAATTATATTCTTTTAACAAACTCTACAGATTTAAAATATTAAGGTATTGAAATAATTTGAAGGAACTTTTTTTCGCATTCGAAAGAAAATATTTCTAATCATATATAAGTAAAAAAAAAAAAAATCATAATCAACCATGAAATAGAATTTAAAAACTTAAAAGGACCGTAAACTAGAATTTGAAAACTTAAAGTTTAAAATCATAATCAACCATTAGTATAATCAAAACTTAGTTTTAGAGACGCATCTTTCACTTTTCTCTTCTTTCCATTCTTATTTAATGATAATTGTTTGGGTCTCTCGCTTAAGCGAGAGAGAAGTTTCTCGAGGGAGCCACAAATTCACTCTATTGCTCAAGAGAGTGGTCGGATTGACTCTATAAATAAGAAGCTAGGGGTTGAGTTTTTTTGTATGTTTTCTACCCTCGCAGAGCCATGCTTATTTTCTTATCCAAACATATCTATTTAACCCCTAGCCAATAACTTATTTGCAATATCCTTTTAATAAGTTATTGTCCTTTACTTGGTTAAATTTTATTATATTCAAATTGAGGGACGTGAGGAAAGTTGCCCTTCTTCAAAACCAAGTGCACCATTGTGATCTTGACATTCCCCTGGTCACAAATGTATGGTTAAAATATTGGAATGAGTACCTTTGACTATTTCTTTTTATCTCTATATTATGTTCTCGTTTATAACATTCCAACAAAAATAATATTTTTTGCACTCAAAATTGAAATTCTAAACTAATTAAATTGACCTACTCTTTGTTCTCTTCATTTTAGACTGGTTGTTTAAATGGAGTAGTTAGCAAAAAGTCGACATTTAGCTGCATTAAAGGTGTTTCATATTTTGCACAGTTCCAATTGTTTGTTTAAGGTCCAGTTATCTGTTTAAGGTAAGAGGATTTTTGTTCCTTATTAAAAAATGCAAGTGATTTTTGTGAATTTTTATTCTAATGAATGCGATTTTCGGACGAGCAGAAATAATTATTTTGTGTTATTTTCAGCTAATGGGATATATTTGAGTGTTATGTTGTGATCATAAAATTGTGAAATTGATTCTGTACGATCTATTGGATATCGGGTGAAGAGTTATCCTTTTGTTGTGAATGAAAACCTTGGTTGTTGCGAGAATAAGTATACTCGTTACCTTGGAAACCCCAAGCTGAATGTTGTTTGTGGTTCATGGATAATGGTGATCACTTGGAAACCCTATTTGAGATGTTAAGGGATGGTAGAGGCTGTGCGCATTTGTGAGCTCAAGTGGGACAGAGAAAAGGTATAAAAGATAAAACACAAGAAAGGGGGTTGAATTATGTTAATAAAAAATTTTTAGACGATGTGAGTTTGCGTCTGGTATTTCAAAGCAGAAGTAGACACAAATGGTTTTCAATATAAAGATCGATTTTAATAAAGCTTAGTTAAAGTAATTATCCCCAGTTAGTCAATAATGAAAACTAATAAGACAAATGAATTTTTATACTAGTTCGTCTGATAGACTACGTCCAGTTACTTAGCAACTTACTAAGTTTTCACTATCTCTAGTGAAACTCCCTTACACGTATTGTTTGAACCCAGCCACTTCTGGCTATACAGATATATTCTTTGGACCTAGCCTCCTCAGGCTAATACAAAAGGTATTCTTTGAAACATAGCCTCCACAGGTTAAAACAAGGTATTGTTTGAATACAACTTCTACAGGCTAAACACCACAACAGTGGATTTAAAAGGGTTTTAAAGAAAGAAGTTTATCCTCTTCGCAGAGAGGGTTTTACAAAGAGAAGTTCAGAGATGAAGAACAAAGACCGAAACTCAATATGATAGCTTTGATAGTGTGATTTCGCCAACTCTAAAACATTGAGTTGAAGTCCTTTTATAGGCGAGCTTCTTGAAGTAGCCATTAGACAAAGATGATTCGAACGTTTGTCCTTTAACTTGGTACTTCAGAAATGACAGAGTGAGCAATCAGAATAATTAATGCAATCACAACGGAAGTCAACGTGAATCATGGCTTTGATTGATTTGCTCAAAGATTTTACCGAAATGTACTTTCTACTTTTCGTGTTGCAGAGGTTTGGTTCAGAATCTCTTTCCACCTTTAGAAGCTTCTAAGTAACGACTTGATTTTGATTTAGTGAGTTACTCTGTGTCTGATAGGACATGCTGAAACTTCAGTAGATGAATGAACTTAACTTTATCCATACTAATACATTCGTCTATTCTATTTGTTTTCATCTCTAGCTTTAACACTTCAAGTTGAAGATTGCATCTATTCTTTGTAAATCGAAGTTGTTAGATCAAGGATGATTAACGTCTCAAGATTTTGATTAATTACAAGACAGACGAAACCAAGCTACCCAAGACTTGCTAAGACGAAACCAGCACAGACGGAACGAGATCCTTCAAAGTGAAGATCTGCGTCTGTCCAAAAGCCAAGTCATCAGACGATACATGCACAGACGGAAGAGGACTACTCAAGCTTAAGTCCTTCGTCTGTCCAAAGAGCAAAGTCTAAGACGATAGGATGAGACGAAACAACAACAACTGAAGACTGAAGAATCATATCGTCTATCCAAAAACTGAAGTCAGGATGAGTCATTCGTGCCAAGATTTGAGAAGCATCCAAGATCAGTATAGGGATTCGAGCTTACACACCCAAGTCAAAAAGGTCTTTACCTTTTTGTCACATCTCTGTACAAGTCAGAAGTAGTACTGCGCACAACCTAGTCCGCTTTATCCGCTGCGACTCTTATCAATCAATCAAGTACAACTGACAACCTTTTTGGAAAGCTCTCTAGAAGATCTCTCAACGACTCTCAACGACATTCAAATGAGTCTAACGGCTATTTGAAGAAGATGCCTATAAAAAGACTTCACAACTTCAAGAATCGGTTGGCGAATGCGCTTATCTTCATCTATCTCTTAAGGATTCGCTCAAAATCTCTGATTGTGCTATATTGTAAACACCTATCTGCGTAGAGGAAAACATTGTTTTTCAAAACATCTTTCAAAGTCCACTTGTGTAACATTTTAGCCTAAGGAGGCTGTGTTCCAAAGAATACCTCTTGTATTAGCCTGTGGAGGCTGAGTTCAAAGAATACCTTGTTGGTTTAGCCTGAGAAGGCTGGGAGCAAAGAATATCTTGTAATAGCCAGAAGTGGATGGGTTCAAACAATACTTGTAACCTTTTCACGGTTTGTAGTGAAAACTCAGTGGTTGCTGAGTAACTGGACGTAGTCTTGAATAGACGAACCAGTATAAAAATAACTGTGTTTATTTTTGTTTCGTCTGATAAACTAACAGGGGATAATCACATTATAACGTCTGTTCATTAAAATCAATCTTTCAACATAACTTTTGTTTCATCTGAACAGCTTTGTAACCCACAGATGAAAGAGATAAAATTTTTAATTAACACAATTCAACCCCCCTTCTTGTGTTTATCCTTTACAGTTTGGTATCAGAGCTCAGCCTCTAAGGGTTGAGCGCCTCACAGCTGCTAGAGGAAAAGATCCAGCATGGACTCACAAGGACCGTCATTCTTATCCGGAGGAGCCTCCATGAACAAACCTCCAACGTTCTCTGGAGATGATTATCCCTACTGGGCTGACAGGATGGAGATGTACATCAACTCAACCCAATACAGATTATGGAACATAATCACCACTGGAGATATCCCCATTGTAAAGCCTGAAAGAGAATGGGGAAATGAAGAATACTCTATGATGGAACTGAATAACAAAGCAAGATATGCTCTTATGTGTGCTCTCTCCAGAACTGAGTACAACAGATTCTGTGCCTATAAAACCGCTAAAGAACTATGGGATGCTCTCAAAATCTCATATGAAGGCACTGAAGATGTCAGAATGAGGAAGGCCGCCACCCTTCAAAGAGAATATGAAATGTTCTCTATGAAGAAAGGAGAATCAATAGATATGATGTTTGGAAGATTCCAAACCATATTGAATGGACTCACTACTCTGGGAATCACATTCACAAAGGCCCAGAACAACATGAAGATCTTGGACGCCTCTCCCACCTCCTTGGGAAGCTATGTCCACAAATCTCTCATTGGAAGAGATATGAAGACATTAACTCTAGATGAGTTAATAGGAGCTCTAAGGGTACATGAGGTACTCTTATGTAAAAGGGAGAAGATCAAGGTTCAAGAACTTATAGCTCTTCCATCTTTCAACAACACTCCTAAAGAAGAATCTGTCAAGAAGGACAACAAAAAGAAAACAAAGATTTTGAAGGCAGATTCAACTGAATCTAAATCGTCCGATGATTCGTCTGAAGACGAAGTCTCTCTTATGGCCAGACGTTTTAAAAGGATGATGATGAAGAAAGGCAGAGGTCAACGCTTCTTCAAGAAAAAGGAGAAGAAGTTCCCTGAGAAGTCTTCAAGTAAAGAAGAAAGCTCTGAGATCGTCTGCTATGAGTGCAGAAAACCTGGGCACATGAGATCTGAATGCCCTAAGCTCAAAAAGAGGTGGAGTTCTAGAAGAGATAAAGGTAAGAAGAGCTTACTAACTTGGGAAGACCTTGACAGTGAAAGCTTAGAAGAATCCTCTGAAGGAGAAGAAACAACAAACATATGACTCATGGCTGGAGATCATATCTCAACAGAGGTAAATTACAACGAAACTTCTTCATCCTCCTCTTCTGAATCTGAGTCAGAATCAGAAGAAATGTCATATGATACACTTCTAGCTCACTCTCATTTTATTGCTCAGCAATACAAAACCTGCAAAACCAAGCTTAGACAAGCTCTGGAAGAAAATGCAGTTTTGAAATCTGAAATAGAGTTTCTAGACAAGAAAGTATCAAGTGATGTTTCGTCTGAATCTGAAAAAGACAGTTTCATTCTTGAAATCAAAAGATTAAAGAAATAAAATGAGTCCTTACTCAATGACTTAACCAAGTTTACTAAGGGATCCTCCATCCTTGAAAATATTTTAAAATATGGGAGATCGCCAAAAGATAAAAGTGGACTTGGTTATGTTGAGACAGACGAAAGGAAAAACAAACCTGTTTCGTCTGATCGAAAGAAGAGGAATTACAACAAGATTCCTAATATCTATAAAAAGGCTCAAAACAAAAAGAAGCCTTTTGTAACTAACAAGAAAGGACCCAAAATGATTTGGGTACCAAAGTCACTTATTGTTCCTGTTGCAGATATCCTTAATGGGAAGAGACAAGACTTGCTTGGTACACGGGCTGACAAGGATGCTCACGACACATGACGGAGACCTGTCTATGTTCCAAGACCTCAGACCAAGTAAAGGGTCTGTCTCATACGGTTCTGGAAAAGGTAAAATTCTTGGCATTGGGACTGTTGGTAAGACACCCAATACATTTATCCAGAACGTATCTTATGTTAAAGGTCTTAACTTCAATCTACTTAGCATAAGTCAATTTTGTGACAGTGGATATGAAGTAGCTTTTAACTCTGATGAGTGTATAGTGAAGAACAAAGATAAATCCATTCTTTTTATTGGGAAAAGAAAGAATAACCTTTATGAGGTTTGTCTTTTCTCGACCAGTGATCGAATGTAACATGTTTGATTTCAATGACGATGAACGGGATATTTGGCACAAAAAGCTTGACATTTAAGTCTCAAATATATTTCAAAAATTTCTAAAAAGGATCTCGTAAAAGGTTTGCCAAAAAATATCTTGGAAAACCAATCGTCTGAATCTTGTCAAGATGGGAAACAACTCAAAGCTTCTTTCAAATCGAAAAATGTTGTTTCCACGACAAGACCGTTAGAACTGTTACACATCGATCTCTTTGGACCCACTCAGACTGAAAGTCTTGGAGGGAAGAGATATGGATTTGTCATTGTAGATGACTACACTAGATTTACATGGGTATACTTCCTAGCCCATAAACATGAGTCATTCAAGGTTTTTGAAATATTCTGTAAACGTGTTCAAAAAGAAAAAGGATGTTGTATTGTGTCTGTAAGGAGTGATCATGGAACAGAATTTGAAAATTCTGAGTTCAAAGCCTTTTGTTTTGAAAATGGTATATTTCACAATTTTTCGTCTCCAAGAACTCCTCAACAAAATGGAGTTGTGGAAAGGAAAAATCGTACTTTACAAGAAATGGCTAGAACTATGTTGCATGAAAGCTCTCTCCCTAAATATTATTGGGCGTAAAAATACTTACTTCTGTTATATTCAAAACGAATATTGATAAGACCAATATTGAATAAGACTCCATATGAACTATGAAAAGGAAGAAGACCCAACATTTCTTATTTTCATCCTTTTGGATGTGAATGTTTTATCCTAAACACCAAAGATCAACTTGGAAAGTTTGATTCAAAGGTGGTTAAAGGAATCTTTCTTGGATATTCCAATACATCTAAGGCCTATAGAGTATTTAACTCTAAGACGCAAGTTGTAGAAGAATCAATCCATGTAAAGTTCCAAGATAACTCAAAGGCTGATAAAGAAATATCAGACCTAGAAAATTTGTTTGATAATTTGCAGATTAACCCTTCTGGTCAAAATTCAAGACAAGATGATAAACAAGGGGCAGACGATACAAGGACAGACGATAGGTGCACAGACGAACCTTCTTCGTCTGATACTCATCAACAGGGAGATCAAGTCCCTGCAAAAACATGGAAGTTTGCATCAAACCATACAGAAGATCTCATCATTGGAGATAGATCCCAAGGTATTCAAACAAGATCTAGAGTGAAGTATATCTCAAGCTATGCTCTTGTATCAGATATGGAGCCAAATAATATTGAAGATGCTCTTCAAGACAATGATTGGATTTTGGCTATGGAAGAAGAACTTAATCAGTTCACAAGGAATGATGTATGGACCCTTGTTAAAAGACCAAAGAACAAAAGCATCATCTAACCAGATGGGTGTTCAAAAACAAGCTTGATGAAGTTCGAAAAAGTGGTAAGAAACAAAGTAAGGTTAGTAGCACAAGGGTACAATCAACAAGAAGGTATTGATTTTACAAACCTTTGCACCTGTAGCTAGATTAGAAGCTATTAGAATATTACTTGCTTTTTTTTGCTCACAAGAATATCGTCCTATATCAAATGGATGTAAAAAGTGCTTTTCTAAATGGTTTTATTGAAGAAGAAGTGTATGTGAAACAACCTCCTGGTTTTGAAAGTTTGTCACAACCAGATCACGTTTTTAAACTCAAGAAAGCACTGTATGGTCTCAAACAAGCTCCTAGAGCTTGGTATGATAGACTCAGTTCTTTCCTTCTTAAAAATGGTTTTTCAAGAGGAAAGATTGATACAACTCTCTTCAAGAAAAGCGTTTCAAAAGACTTTAATATAGTCCAGATTTATGTAGACGATATAGTCTTTGGAGCTACTAACAACTCTCTTTGCAAGGATTTTTCAAAGCTAATGCAGGATGAGTTCGAAATGAGTATGATGGGAGAATTGAAGTTCTTTCTAGGACTTCAAATCAAACAGACGAAAGAAGGAATCTACATCCATCAACAGAAATACACAAAGGAACTTATCAAGAAGTTCAAGATGGAAAACGCCAAACCTATGAAGACCCCAATGCATTCGTCTGGAGCAAATCTCAACAAGGATGAGTCGTAAGTCTCTGTGATCGACGGTATACAGGGGTATGATTGGCTCACTCCTTTATCTAACTGCGAGCAGACCTGACATTATGTTTAGCGTCTGTCTATGTGCGCGCTTTCAATCTGATCCAAGAGAATCTCATTTACAGCTGTAAAGAGAATTCTTAGATATCTTGTTGGAACCACTAATCTCTCTTTGTTTTATAAGAAAAATAGTGATTTCAGTTTAAGAGGCTTTTGTGATGCTGATTATGCTGGAGATAAAGTGGAGAGAAAAAGCACAAGTGGTGGATGCCAATATCTTGGATCATCACTAATATCTTGGTCAAGCAAGAAACAAAACTCCATTGCACTCTCAACAACTGAAGCAGAATATATCGCTGCGGCAGGGTGTTGCTCACAATTACTATGGATTAAACATCAACTTGAGGATTATTCCAGGTTTGAGAATCATATTCCAGTGTTTTGTGATAACACTAGTGCAATTAATCTTAGCAAAAACCCTATTCAACATTCAAAAGCTAAACATATTGAAATTCGTTTTCATTTTATAAGAGATTATGTACAAAAAGGTATTTTCGATATACAATTTGTGCAAACTGATTTTCAATGGGCTGATATTTTCACTAAAGCTCTAGACGAAACAAGATTCAATTTTATTAAAGAAAATCTTGGAATTATCTCTTTAAAAGATTGAAAGAATTGTTTCGTCTGAGTGTTTTGATCAACTTATTTAAATCTGAACATTTTGTTCCGTCTGTACATTATTTCGTGTTAAGACGAAACATTGCGTCTGATCAAGTTGAATAGTTACTGTGGTAAAATTCAACAGACGCAACTGTTACTTTTTAACAAGTTTATCTCAAGTGTGCAGGGACAAATTAAAGGGAGCAATAAATGTGTATGTCATTTATTACACTATTCTAGGACAATGATAAGCACGCGCCGTGAATTGTAGAGGTCAAATCAATCATTAAAAAGGCAATGATGTGGACACGTCAAATCAGGGGCGGTTTTCGAAATCTTTCGTCTGATGAATTATAACCGTTTCATTCTTTATCTATAAATACTCTTGAAAGTTCACTCTTTTACTCTTTACTGCAATCTGCAATCTTTTGAACTTTCCGAAACCTAATACTCACTAAGCTTTCATTCTCTCTATTTTTAAATTTTCAACAATGGCCGCGAAGAACACCAAAGCTACCAAAACCGCTGAAGCCACCTTTTTCGCCCAAGATTTGTTCTTGCCAAGCAAATGGATTTCAAGGGAGACTCTTGAAAGCGTATCTGAAAGAGTTGTGAAGATGTTTGACCGCACTGGATGGATGGGGCTTGCTGAGATGAGAGGACCATGACTGATGGAGGCATACGCCGAATTCTAGAGCGATGCCAAAGAATTTGATGATGGTATTGTTGGAACCATAAACAACAAAGAGTACATCATTAGGTGGACTCTATTGCTGAGGCTGGGAACTGCAAGGCCGAGGGACGCTTCTATAGCACCAATTGGATGAAGAATGAATCTGAGGAGCACGTAGACAAGATACTCTATGTAAAGAAACGCGACCCTGAAGACTCTAAGTTCTATAGGTCAGGGAACCTCTCTCCAACCGCTAGAATCATCCACAACCTCCTCTTCAACATCTTCACGCCGAGGACTGGTTCAAGGGACAATGTAAGTGCTCGAGACAAGTTCTGCATTTTCTATTGTTTGAGAAAAGCAAGGATGAGTCTCCCACACATCATCCTTGATCACTGGATAAGCGCGTTGAAGAACCGCAATATCCGTAGGAAAAGCAGCATCCCCTACGCTACCCTCTTCACAAAGATTATTATCAACCAAGGGTTTGATATTGCTGGTGTTGTCTATCACCAAGAGGGAAAGGAAGTAAAGGCTAGCACTTTCGCCAAAATGCATCTGACACCAAGCATTCTCCTTCACTCTCAAAAAGAGGTAGTACCACTCTCACCTATCACCAAAGACCCTCCTCACAGAGCTCGCATCAAGCGTGCAAAGCCACAAACACAAGCCCAAACACTGTCCGAAACACAACCCCAAACACAAGCCCAAACACCAAACCAACCTCAACCTCCTCCTTCTGTGATAATATCTGAAGTTCCTTTTGAGGATGTTCTTGAGGAACCCCTCAAGAAAAAGAAAAGGACCATCAGAATCAAGCACATAGGTGCTAAGTCAAAAGAACAGACGGTATCCCCAAGTGAAGACGAAGGGGTCACCATTCCGTCTGAGAAAGTTCCGTCTATGAAGATACTCACAGACGCAGAAAAGCAAAGGAAAGAAGCAGAAGAAAAGGCACAAGCTAGGAAGCTTGTGCTTGAGAAAGCTGTTAAGGGCAAGGAGAAGATGAAACAAAAATTGGCTTCTGTCGTTGTTGGAAAGACAGAAGAAGAAAAACAACTCAAAGAGGCTAGAACAGTCTCCATCTTGCTCGAAGCTGAAAGAGAAAGGCTCTTTCAAGAAAGCATCAGGGGTATTGGATCGTCTGGGGGGGCATCTGCCCCAGCTGCCTCAGAGGGCATGAATATTGAAGAGACTGCCCAGATCCAAAAAGACAATGCCCAACTAGCGGAGGAGTTGGAAACCATGTTAAGTGAAGAAGTTTCTACAATGGAAATTCTTCCATCAACAACACTCCCAGACGAACAAATGGCAACCTCTTCTGAGCCACTTGTTGCGTCTCCGCTTAATGCTTGCCCTGCATAGACGATATCTGGTGCGTCTGAAGAAGCATCCCACCAACAGACGAAGGAGTTTCCGTCTGAAGACTTTGTGCTCATTGAAGAAGTTGATTCTTTGTCTGATGAAGAACAACTTGAAATAATCAAGGTGGATGCTACATGGGGGAGATCACATACTGAGGTGATCAATCCAGAAGACTTACCCCTAAAGTGCAAGATTGACTATTCGTTCCTAAACGAATTAGTCATGCGAAAACATGAAGAAAGCACTTGCGTTGACAGACCAATCAAACTTGATTGGGTTCTTGGAGAGAAATTTGAAGAATTCTCCAATGAGGCTGAATCGTCTGAGTCTGTTGCAGCCTTGGCAGACGATGAAGACTCATACATAAGGGGAACTCCTTATATTGAGTTGAAAAGCCCATACGTGTACAGAGGAAAGAAGGGTTTTCACCTAAGGAGATCAGAAAACCCTATTCTTTACCATAAATCCCTAAAGCCAGCCAACCTTGATGAAGATTTCGTCTATTCACCAGAAGAGCAACGCAATTGGTTGAAGCGTCTGCCCTGGGACGAACTGGCAACACTAAATATTAAGGGACTAGAGAAAATGTGGTTGAGGCTGCGGAAAGAGCTGAGGTTGATGAACCAACTGCAAAGGCTGATATTATAGACGCTGAAGAGTATAAGTCTCTGAAGCGAAAATGTGATGCATTGGAGCTTAAAAATAGGGAGCTTGAAGAAAATCAAGCGTCTCTCACATCTGAGTTGGGGCTGTTAACGAAGATTGTGATGGGTCTGCTGCAAGAGAAAAAGTAAAAGCCTTCTTCTTGATCAGAGTTTTGATGATCACAGCCCAAGGGGGAGAGAATAGAATGCATAATCCAAGGGAGAGCCTAACCCAAGGGAAAGAAAAGCAAAGTCTGAAGGGGAGCAAGGAAGAAAAGCTTCGTCTGAGGGGGAGAAACAAGAACAAGGAGTATCGTCCTAGGGAGTTATACTGTTGTATTATTGTAAAATTTTCTTTCTATACAATATTTTTTTGTCTTGCTCTGATACACATTGTAATTCTTTATTGTTTTTTGCTTTGTAATACCATTGTAATATTCGACTCTGATTACATCACATTGATGTAACAATAAATCATAAAGAGGTATTATTCAGAAAACATCGTCTTGATGTCTATCTGGCTTTTTAAGACTGTGTGTTTCTGTCTAACCATGTCTTGTGCAGATTTTCGGTATGGTCTATAATCATCAAAAAGGGGGAGATTGTTAGATCAAGGATGATTAACGTCTCAAGATTTTGATTAATTACAAGACAGACGAAACCAAGCTACCCAAGACTTGCTAAGATGAAACCAGCACAGACGGAATGAGACCCTTCAAAGTGAAGATCTGCGTCTGTCCAAAAGCCAAGTCATCAGACGATACATGCACAGACGGAAGAGGACTACTCAAGCTTAAGTCCTTCGTCTGTCCAAAGAGCGAAGTCTAAGACGATAGGATGAGACGAAATAACAACAACTGAAGACTGAAGAATCATATCTTCTATCCAAAAGCTGAAGTCAGGATGAGTCATTCGTGCCAAGATTTGATAAGCATCCAAGATCAGTATAGGGATTCGAGCTTACACACCCAAGTCAAAAAGGTCTTTACCTTTTTGTCACATCTCTGTACAAGTCAGAAGTAGTACTGCGCACAACCTAGTCCGCTTTATCCGCTGCGACTCTTATCAATCAATCAAGTATAACTGACAACCTTTTTGGAAAGCTCTCTAGAAGATCTCTCAACGACTCTCAACGACATTCAAATGAGTCTAACGGCTATTTGAAGAAGATGCCTATAAAAAGACTTCACAACTTCAAGAATCGGTTGGCGAATGCGCTTATCTTCATCTATCTCTTAAGGATTCGCTCAAAATCTCTGATTGTGCTATATTGTAAACACCTCTCTGCGTAGAGGAAAACATTGTTTTTCAAAACATCTTCCAAAGTCCACTTGTGTGACATTTTAGCCTAAGGAGGCTGTGTTCCAAAGAATACCTCTTGTATTAGCCTGTGGAGGCTGGGTTCAAAGAATACCTTGTTGGTTTAGCCTGAGAAGGTTGGGAGCAAAGAATATCTTGTAATAGCCAGAAGTGGCTGGGTTCAAACAATACTTGTAACCTTTTCACGGTTTGTAGTGAAAACTCAGTGGTTGCTGAGTAACTGGACGTAGTCTTGAATAGACGAACCAGTATAAAAATAACTGTGCTTATTTTTGTTTCATCTGATTAACTAACAGGGGATAATCACATCATAACGTCTGTTCATTAAAATCAATCTTTCAACATAACTTTTGTTTTGTTTGAACAGCTTTGTAACCCACAGACGAAAGGGATAAAATTTTTAATTAACACAATTCAACCCCCCTTCTTGTGTTTATCTTTTACAGAAGTTGAGTCTGAACTTCATGACTTCATCTTGAGTCTTCATTTGAAGGTTCTTCATCTTGGTTGTTGTGCGTCTTAGCTTGATGACTTGTTAGAACTCTTGGTCTTGATATTCTGGGAACTTTTCGTCTTGAAATTTTGAGGTATATGCATCTGTATTGGAGATGCTCATTCGTTGTTAGATCAAGATGATTAACATATATAAATTTTTGATTTCTACAAGACAGACGAAACTTTCTCAGACAGAACATCAGCAAGCAAGTCAGACGAAACAAGCACAGACGGAAGATGACCCCTCAAAGTTAAAGTCATTCGTCTGTCTCAAGTCAAAGTTATCAGACGATAGGATAAGACGAAATCTCTTAGACTGAAGAAGTGTATCGTCTGTCCAAGAAGTGAAGCAAAGTATGAGTCTCTCGCGCCAAGATTTCAAATCTTAAGAAGTACTCTTTAGAAGCATCCAAGATCAGTATAGGGATTCGCGCTTACAAATGCAATTCGAAGAGGTCTTCACCTTTTTGTCAAAGTCTCTGTACATGTCAGAAAAAGTACTGCGCACGCTATCTAAATCCGCTGCACACGCCATCAATCACTCAAGTACTATCTGACACCCTTTGGAAGCTCTCGAGGAAAATGTTCAACGGCATTCTTCTGTATCTAACGGATATCTGAAGACGTTGCCTATTTAAAGACTTTACTTCTTCAAAGTTCAGTTGCGAACACACTTCTAGTATTCAATCTTCTGTGATTTCGCTCACTATACCTGTTGTACTTCATTGTAAAACCCTCTTTGCGAAGAAGAATCTTTCTTGTTTAAAACAACTATTTCAAATCCACTTGTGTGGTGTTTTAGCCTGAGGAGGCTGGTTGTTCAAAGAATACCTTTGTTGTTTAGCTTGCGAAGAATGTGTTCAAAGAATATCATGTTATAGCTAGAAGTGGCTGGGCGCAAATAATACTTGTAACTCTTTCACGGTTGGTAGTGAAAACTCAGTTGTTACTAGGTAACTGGACGTAGTCTTATATAGACGAACCAGTATAAAAATACTTGTTTATTTATTTCTCTAAGTTTTTCGACTAACGGGGATAATTAAACTATAACGTCTATCCATTAAAAACAATCCTTGAAGATTAAAATTATTTCGTCTGAACATATTTAAACTCACAGACGAAAGGGATAAATTTTTTATAAAACACAATTCAACCCTCCTTCTTGTGTTCTATCTTTTACATTCGTGTCTGAGACTGTTCTGCTTAACCCTTCGTCTAATAACCTTTCTGTCTGTTATGTGATCATCAAAATACTTAAGATGCTAAATCATCTTGACTTAACAAAAGGTCATTTGAACCTTAGCACAAACACTCTATATCTATTATTGTATCGTGTGAAAGGACTCCAAGGTGGATCAATCAGGAATGAAAATCCTATGAAAGAGGTTGAAGACTTAGTCCCTAGAGTTGTGATGACCATAGAGTGACACCTGTCAAAGTGTTCACGCACAAATTAAGTTCTTGAAGGGATAACTGGGTGTGAAATTAGAGCCAAGGATTAGACTCAGCTATTCTTGATATACTGTGGAATATTATCATTATGGTAAGAGCACAAATTGTGCTACAATGTGTGTACTCCCAATCAGCCATCACGGTCTCGAAGTTAAGTAAGTCCATTGAGTATTGGAAACTTGAGCTTGCAAATGGCTAGTAGGATGAGTCTAGACCATGTGAGACACTAAAGTGATACTATGAAACAAATTACCATAAAGTTACAAGCTCAATAACAATCTCAAACATTAAATGCATGGGTTGTAACATATCAAAGTCATGTTAATGGAACTCCAGCTGTGGGCTAACTTAGTCTTGTCAAGTTTCCTAACATAAGCAATGTGGTTAGGTGGTTCGTCCATTTTTCAGAAACATTTTGCCAAAATGATTTTGTTCAACATTATATCTTCTTTAACACTAAAATGTTTCATCCTATTGCTTCTTTATTTGACACCTACTTTTTAAAATAGGATGATATTAATGGAGGACCATCTCCAATAGCCCAACTAACTCTCCAAGAGAAGTTAGAAGTTAAAGGAGGAGGTTAATGCTTAAGTCAAAGTCAAAGAAGAATGAAGAGCTTACTTTTTAAATTGGGCTTATAATAATAAGTCACTACTGTTTTTGTGTTCTGACCAGTTAAGTATTTCAAGCATAACTTTGGTCACACAACTCCGATTAAGCTACTCTTGGTGTCATTTTAAAGAAGACTTAAAGGGTTACAAAAGCAATGAGATATCAAAGACTAGTTCGAACTACATCTAGGACAAAATTAAGCTTGAAGTTAGTGTTTGGGTGTTGCCCGAATTTTCAGCGAATTGCTTAAGTGTTTAGGCCTTATAATTTTCTTTCAATTATGTAATTATTGTAAGACTTGAATTTGGGCCTTATTTTGTGTAAGTGTGCACAACCTAGTTAGCATTAAGTGGACCTAATCTTAGATGCGTTTAATTAGAGAGAGTGTGCATCACTCTCTTTAAGGAAAGTAGACAAGGTTTTGGAGAGAAGTGGTGCTCTCTCCTAACTAACTTGATTTGATTCTCACCAATTGATTGAATTTAAATCAAATGGATGAGATTCAAATCAACCAAATCTTATTTTAAGCATGACCTTAAGATTGAATTTTAGCCTTGAGATTGGATTTAATTCAAGGAATAAGATTCAATCTTAAATCATATGGATCACACCTTCTCTAATTGATTTCTAGCCTCTACATTAGTTCTAGATCCTAGGGTGAGTGCTTAATTCCGTGATAGTGCCTTTCATCACACAATTGATCAATCATTTCATCCTAAGGTGGAGAACAATACAAATTGCTAGCATTAGTCCAATTACTACTGCATTAAATAGGTCAACTTTCACTTTGTATGGATTTTTAGTCAACATTTGAATGAAACAGAGTTTTCTATTGTAGAGAGTGTTCTCTCTAAGTTTTCTTGAGAAAAATTTGAATCTTATCAATGGACCTTGATCCATAGTGACAATTCTACCTTTGAGCTTATTATCTTGTGCATGGTGCTCTCCATTTCTTTCCTTATCCATTTTTTATTTCATTCTTCCTTTTGGTTACTTGGCCGTGAGCTTCCTATCTATATTTGTGGAGTTCTTGTGTTTGTGAGTTGATGAATCATTGATGAATGAAGATTAGGGGAACACACTACAATTTCGTGAAGGAGTTACACTAATTCCCTAAGATATTGTCTCAAGAAAATAGGACTTTGAGTTACTATTGTTTAGTTACAATGGCAAGTGAATCGTATAACAAATTTAAAATGAAAGATCGTAAGAATAACACTTTTTTTTTTTTGGATATATCCCATGTATAATATTTTAAATATAATCCATGCTTTATCAAAGAAACATTATTTACTATTATAGAAAGCTTTAATAGAAATCTTAAGGATAATGCTATTTTTAGAAACGTTATCTATACTATTCTATACATAGACAACGTTTTCTCATAGAAACACTAGGTATAAAAGGGCATATACATAATGTTTTTAAAAAAGGGCTATGAGGTCATAAATAACGTCTAAATTGATAACGCCATCTAAATACAAAAATAAGCGTTATTTATGTCATTTTTTTTGGCAAAATATATACTGCTTCACTCAACTAAGCTATATTCAGTACCTTCAAGACACTTGAAGTATTTTTACTGACAAAAAGATTATAAGTATTTTTCCTTGCGAAGTCACTTCTACCTTGACCCAAGTATTCTTGGTTAAAGTCACTTCTGGCTCATAACCAACCAATCTTACACCTTATGTAACACTTAGGGGATTGTTGGGAAAGACAAAGTTACGAAACGAAAAAATTACACACAAATATGAAAGCGTGTAAAATAAAACCTTTGCATTTGAGTGAAATAAGAGGAACGTAATATATGACAACCCAAAATTTCAAAGAGCAAGAAAACTGAAAATGTAAAAGGAAGAAGAACACAAAGAATTTTAACGTGGAAATCTCCAATGAGAGGAACAAAAATCACGAGACATAGTCTAGAAAAATCTCAATTATGAAAAATGTCAAAGAGTATAACAAAAGTGCTTTAACAAAAGAACTCACAAAAAAACACTCTTCTCACAACCAAATAGTGGAAAACACAACAGTGCTTAATACACACTACCTAAAATCTAAATACATCCATTTTATAGATTTAAGGATGTGGTGTGAGTGAATAAAAAATATCACTTTCTCTTATATATGTCTTTTGCTCCACTCTCTTTATAATGTTTGGGAATGTGAGACTTTGAATTAAAAAAATATACAACATTATTTCCGATTCAAAATTCTTTGGTTTATGTGTTTGTATGTATGTTCATGGTTGTTAAATTTATGGTTAGATAAATTTATATCCCAATTATATGTGTTTAAATATGTATAAGTGCTTAGTTACGAGTTTTGATGAGTTAAAGATGCATTTTAAGGTGTTTTGATCTTTTGAAATTTATCCAGTTGAGTTTAAATGCACCCAGGTGGATGTGTTTCCTCTCTGGCGAGCCATTTACTCACCTAGACCAATGAGGCACTAGAAATCTATATACAGGGATGTTGTGGATAAAGTTTATCATCCATTTCAAACCCCTGGTGAAACCTTACTCTTTTTCTCACCTTAGCACACTACCTTGACCCCATTACAACCAATGAACAACCTTTATTGTTTTTTAAGAAATTCCCACCCTTTATTTTACATTTAATCAGTTAAAATAGTAAAAAAAAAGTTGCTTTCCATATAAAGGGTTATGGAGAAGTTGATCCTTTGCAAAACAAATTATATTCTCATGATCTTTGACTTGCCTAGATTGTAAATATATAATTTGATAATAAAATGATAACCTTTTTGAGATCTTTTTTCTTCCCTGAAATTTAAAATTGAGTTAATAAGTGTTTGAACTCATTTTAGTCTTTTTGGACTCTAAATCAAAATTTTGAAACCAATTAAGCTAACCTACACTCCATTCTTTTCATTTTAGATTGAATATACACAATTAGTGTACTAGTCAGAGAAGTGATATTTTGAGTTGTGTATAAACTTTAATTGCTTCAAATTCTTTTTTCTTGCATTTTTTACTACATGTCTAAGGTCAGTTGAATTCTGTTCGTAACAAATTTTTATTTGGAATGTTTCTAAATTTAAATTGCTTTATTTACAATTTTTTAGGAAGAAAAATATGTATATGTGCTTTGATTTTCAATTAAATTTAATATGATTAATTGTGAATTAAATACTTGGATTTCTTTGAAATTGTGTTATTTGATATTGAAAAAATTATAAAATATATTTTGGACTTTTTTAAAGTTGTGGTTTGATTTTTTTTTCATGCAAGTTTAAATTTTGGGATGCTTAAATTATAGGGGAAACGCTGCCAAAATTTTTAGAAAAATTTAAACTATTATTTAAAAAACAAAATTATCTAAGTTTTTATGAATGACCTTAGGTTGAATTCTTCTTATAACTTGGTAACTTGAGCTACTCTGTGAGTCATTGAGAGTTAATATTTATTTGTAATACTAAGTTTCATTATATTATGGGAAAATATGCATAAAGTTCAAACTATACCTTACATATATGAAGAATATGTGATAATGATTTGCAATGCTGTGTAATGTCACTAGTTGTTAGATTTAATTTTATATAAGTCTATTAATTTGGATTAGCATTGTTAATTATTTGTTATTATAATTATTAACTATATTTATCTGACATTTGTATTGTATATATTATTTAATCTATTAATTTATTGGGCTCTGTTTTTGGTATTTGAGTTGTAATAGGCTGGGTCATTTACTAAAGCTCATTGTGCAGGGTCTCTGGTCTCATCTGGTAAGTTATATTAATGATGTCTATCATCATTAACCTAATTCATTCTGAGCACTCACTAGATTGAGAGTAGTTACTCCTTACAGATAATAACATACAAGGAACAAGTTCTCATGGACGGTTCAGGTATGACCCTTTTATTATTCAATGACGATGAATTTAATATGTCATTATCATGTACGTATGCTTAAGAGAATGGGTTTCATCCCATTAGTTTAATTTATCACATGCAACTTTATTGTTAGGATGAACTCTTATGTAACTGTAATACCACGTTTTAAGTTATAAATGTTTTGTTACCATTATTGTAACGACCCGACTACATCTTTATTGAAATACTTCGATTTTCTATGTTTTTCATTTTTAATGAAAACATGTATTTTCTTAAAACGTCATTTAAATTTCATTATAAAGATTATGTTTTCTACAAAAAAAAAATGCTGCCATTTTTTCTCTCTTAGAAATAGACTTTATTTAACATATTATCAATTAATACACAATCTCACTTCATTAAATATATTTCTAGTAGATATTCATAAAAATATTCAATGTCCATCACTAGCAAATAATTTACAAATAACCATCTAATCTTCAAATGAAAGTTATCTTTAAGAAATTCATTCTCCGCACATAGTAACATGTCAATATGCTTCAACGCAAAAAATTCAGGATCATCACAAGTGCCAAACTACAGGCACAAACATGCGAGGGTAAGTAGTAAATATGGATAATAATTCTTAAGAAAATACACACAACAATATAATTAAATGAATGAATTGAGACTAAATGATAATTTTCTATATGATGCACACTCTAGCCTCAACTTCAAAAATATGTAATGTGGTACCATCTCAAATAATTATGGTATAAAAATTAGAAGACCATAAAAATCATTAAACATCAGAAGACCATAAAAATCATTAAACATCAAAGTTCGTAAATTCATAAAAATTAGAACCTTAAAACTTTAGAATACTTAGAATTTAGATACTTAAGAAACTTAGAATATTTTGGAAACTTCCTTCACAACTTTTATTAATTTAAATCTTCATCAATACTTATAAATTCAAGATAAAGAACCATATAAAAACTTAGAAACTTATAGATTTAAAAACTTTAGAACATAGAAACTTATAAATTGAAGCTTAAAATCTTAATTTCTCTAGAACTTAAAATATTTTTGAAACATCCCTCACTATCGTTATTACTTTAAAACTTCAATAATACTTATGAATTCAAGAGTGTAAAATTATAAAAATTAAGACACAAATAAGTTTAGAAATTCATAAAACTTAATCTTAGAACTTTAGAATACTTAAGAATTTAAATATTTAGAAACTTAAAATATTTTGGAAACCTCCCTTACCTTAATTTCTCTTGATCTCTTTTTAAAACTCTTTGGAATAACTTTTCAAAGATGAAATGATGTTGGATTCACTTTCCCCACCAAGTTATGTGAAGTAGGTTTTGTTGAATTTAGAAAATTTTAGAATTTTGGCAAAGTGAACTCACGATTTTGGCTACTCAAAAGCCAAGAAGTTTTTTGAGGTTTCCTACTAAAAACTCACGGCAAGTGTATGATAAAAATGCCCCCAAAGTGCCTTATTTATAAGTGAAAAGAATTATTAAAATATTACTAGTAACTACCTAGTTGGTTTAGTTTGGTTATTCCAAAGTATTTAACATTTTTTCATTCATTTCTAACCAAGTCATAAATGCTTTAGGATGAAATCTTGAGTTGAAGTCTTCCCCCTTATCCATGGCTGCGTGACTTGTGTTGCACCCAAATTCTACATGTGAAAATTTAGCCAAACCAAAACAAAATTGTAAAATTTGTCATTTAAGTTATTAAAACCATTTATTACCTTTAAATAAGAATTTTGAGTTAGTCTTCCTTCCTTATCTAATTGTCAATTTGGATTTTTCTTCCATGTATTTTCATTCATAGTCTGTGGTTTGATGACCTGCATAAATCCAGTGCGCAAAATTTGTAACAAAGTGACAAAGTTACCAACTTTACCAATTTTGTCATTTTGTGTGCAAATTTTTTTAAGTTGTTGTGGCTTTCCTTCCAAGCCATCATTGCATCGTTCTTTTATCCTTTTAATGTTTCTTTAATTGATTTATAATCAAGGATAACAAGTTGAGCATAATTTTACACAATTGCAATTTAAAAGTTACTTAATTTTAAGGTTTTATAATGAATTAAAATCCTATTTTCTCTCCTAAATTTTATGATTTTAATTCCAACCTTCAAATATCATCTATGACTATGCTTTAAATATGACAAAATTATAAAGATTCTTAAAATTATTTTTCCTTATTTTTATAATTCATAGATAATTTTTTTAGACGGTTTTTGTATTTAATGTACAAAAAATTTGTTATACATCGATTTTTTCAACCTGTATATTTATTTATCCTACTCCTACTTATGTATCTTACGAGGTCCTATTCTATGTTATTTTTCTGCTGTTTGCAATTTTCAACATATACTGCGTATATAAATGTAGTCTGGAAAATAATTAAATTTTTCTGAAAAACGTATATGTTTAAAATCAGTAATTTTTTCTGTGTAAGAATATATAATTTCTACATATCGATTCTTTATAGGTTTCTTATACTAAATACCAAGACATAATTGATACGGAAATCATATAATTCAAAAAATTATTATTCTGGAAATTGGAAATATCAAATAACGTTTGAAACGACAAATAGGAATAAAAACGCTAAATAACAAAGTTATTTTACAACTACGTTTTCATTTAGAAACATAACCGTAATTTTCTCAAATTAAGTAACAGTATTGCTACACAACAGCAAACTGTTTTGAATTACGTTTCTCACCTAATTAAAATATAACAGTAAACCGTCAATATGGAAGTTTTTACGGAAATTTTAGTAAACATCTTAACTACGTTTTTAGTATACATAGTTATTTACGAAAATTAATTTTTAGATTGTTACAATAACAGTTATCCTTAAACTACGTGTGTAAACCTTGATTCATGGTGAGATTTAGTGTACTTAATTCCTTTATAAACTCCATGCCGAGGAGTTGTTTGTGGGTCAGGATAATGTTGTCGCTGAGTGAGGATTAAGTTAAAAGTTCGAGGGACAATATAGGCATTACGTTTGCTTGTGGTCCAAGTATGGGAAAATGTGATAAAATTTGAAGAACTCCATAATGGATAAAAGAAAAAGAAATATGAGAGAGTTCGAGGAAGATGTGCCAGGTGAGTCCAGTAATGTCAAAGCCACATTCGGCCTATCCCGATAGTAACATCATACATTATCTTGTTGGTGAAATATCATATTGTGTCACGATGACTGTACTCCTAAGCCGTCATCAAGAACTCTAATTGTTATAAGACTACTGAGTGATGGAAATTCAAGGTGGCAAATGATCAATAGGATAACTAATTGATCGAGTGTGTGTAAGAATGGTATCAGGTCTCAAGTAGAGACTTTCAATCATAAAGGGAATGAACATTACTTTGGTTGCAGACGAGCAGGATGGATTCGAAAACTCTACCTTTCACATGATATGAATGCCTAGAGGCTGCATAGACTCTGATGCTAGACATCAGAGAGGACCACTTTGTTGACTTAGCACACTCCATTGTATATTTCCTCGAACCCCTAGGATTCATAATGCAGATCTTGACGATGACTCATATGACACAGACACAACTGCCACACATAGTGATGATAGGACCCGCTATGATTATAAATATTTCTTCAAACTCTTCCAACATAGATTTAGTATATGGTATTTCATTTGGACCCCGCCTCTCCCATTATCAGAGCCAGCACCAACCCTTAGATGGATACAAGATAACATCCTCTTAAGGTAGATGTTCCAGTTCCTATTATGGTAGATATCCCCATGGCAGAGATCAAGGTACTAGATTCATCTAATGATGATGAGGATTTGTTGGATGATTTTGAGATTGCCTTTTTATCAGACTCATTATGAGGGTTGAGACTGACCTTAACATCTTTTTCCCGAAATTAGGTTATCACAAGTTAGTTACTCTGTTTTTTTGAAAAAATTTCTGACTTCATTTTGTTCAACATTATATCATTTGTAATTGTAAAATGGTTCATCCTATTGTTTCTTTGTTTGACACATATTCTTCTAAATAAGATGATACTT
Source organism: Hylodesmum podocarpum (assembly GCA_026586105.1). NCBI lineage: Eukaryota > Viridiplantae > Streptophyta > Magnoliopsida > Fabales > Fabaceae > Hylodesmum > Hylodesmum podocarpum. The sequence continues at coordinate 2,546,358 of JALJEV010001403.1, read as the reverse complement.
CACATATCAAACATTATCCGAAGAAAATGGGATTTTGAATTACTATTTTTAGTTGGAATGACAAGTAAATCGTAGTAGGTTTATAATATCTTATGGATAACACTTTAGATATTAACTATGTGTCATATTAACTGTATATATAATGTTTTACCAAAGAAGCATTATCTATTAGCATAATAGGTTTAAAAAAAATAATCCTAAGACAACACTTTTTATTAGGATAATAGATTTTGTACAAAATCCAATTATGGCAAAGTCTTACTCGTTTTTCACCTTAATACACTTATTTAACCGTTGCACTACCAATAGCTCATATGAAATGTTCTTTTGACAATATATTATTCTCTGCTTGGTTAAATTTTACCTTTTTCAAATCGAAGGTTATTAGGGAAGTTGCACTTTGTGATGTCGACTACACTGGTGTGATCCTGTCATTGCCCTAATCATAGATACGTGGTTAAAATGTTGGAATGATAGTGTTTGACTTTTTATTTTTATCTTTCAATTATGCTTCGATTTATAACGCTTCAACCAAAATAAATAATCTTTATATTCTAAATTGAATTTTTGAACCAATTAAACTAACATATTCTTTGTTTTTTCATTTTGGACTAATTATTTTCTCAAATGGAATAACCAGTGGAAATTTGACATTTAGTTGCTACGTACTAAGCTTTGAAGTGTTTTATTTTTTCTATAGAGTTCTTGGTACATGTTCGAGGTAAAAGGAATTCTATTCCTTGCAAAAAAAATGTCACTGATTTGTGTGAATTTTTGTTATGTTGAATGCGATATTCAAATGAGCAAAAATAACAATTTTTGTACTATTTTCATCTGATGGGACGTGTTTCAATGTTATACTATGATAAAAAAAAATTGTGAAACTAATTTTGTATGATTTGTTAGATATTCTGATTTGTTAGATATCCTTGTGTTTGTGGATTGGGTTGTACAAGTTTTTATTTTTGGCATTTCCAAATCGTAGGAGAGACTTTGTCCAATTTTCAAGAAAATTAAAACATTTATCTAGAAAAAACTTCTAAGTTTTATCAACTATGTTTAAGTTGAATCTCATAATTTGACTTCCTATGATGCTCTATGAGTAATTGAAAGTTAATATTTATGAAAATAATAATTTTCAATGTATATTTCTAGAAAAACCTGTATGAACCTCAATTATAGTCTGTATGGTATTTTGTGATGACAAAATTAGGATAAAGGACTTTAGTGTTGAAATGAACTCTCAATGGAGAATTATCCTTGTGTTGTGAATGAAAACCTTGGTTTTGGCGAAAATAAGCGTACTCATTATCTTGTAAACCCCAAGTAGAATGTTTTTCGTGGTTTATGGATGATGGTGATTACTTAGAGGTCTTGTTTAAGATGTTGAGGGATGGTAGAGGTTAAACACATTTATGAGCCTAAGTGAGGTAGAGAAAATGTCATATGAACCTTGGCCTAGGCATTTTACATCTGTTGTTGTCTCACATGAAAGGATTCCAAGATGAATCAATTTGCAATGAAAACCCTCAAGAGAGGGTTAAGGAGTTAATCCCCAGAGTTACGATGACCACAAAATGGCACTTGTCGAAGTAGTCACGCACGAACTAGGTTCTTAGAGGGATAATTAGGTGTGACATTAGAACCAAGGATTTGACTCAATTAGCCTCGACTATCAGGTTGGTGAGAGTATATGTTGTGCTTCGATGTATGTACTCCCAACCAGTCATCATGATTTTAAAGTTGAGTAAGTCCATTGAGTATTGGAAACTAGTTAGTGGGATGAATAGATTAACTGAAGTGTATAAGATAATGGCGTGTGATCGTTAGTAGTCTTATGTAGGGAATTTTGGGTATTGATTATTTACAACTTTTGTGTACGTGAGTATGTGATGACACTGTTGAACAATTCTTTAACATGTAATATAAGCCAGGGATTAGATCATGTGTACCTGATAGTCCCGTGAATGTAGTGAGAGATGAGGCCATGATTTCGATGATGATCGAGTTCCCGTTTAGGGTGTATTGTTATGATGGTAGAGTTGAGGTGACAGAGGAGAGGATAAGATTGGTGTGTCTCTCTTTTCCTCTGCCTAATAATCTCCTTATATATACACCCAAGGGGAAACCCTGATTAGGTCATGAGGATAATTATGTCCATCAAATAATTATCAATTAAATACGTGGGTATTCATAAGGTTAATGATCAATTAATTAGATAAATGATAACTTGGGCCACATAATAAACAACGAGTCTTACAGACACATGAAAGGATTCATCTTTAAGCTTTGGTTTAAGATTATCTCATGATAAATTTGTCGACCCTTTTGTTCAGAAGGACAAAATGCATTGATGGCACATGGACTTCTAGAGTTGATCTAAGTGATGATCACTACGTGAGGCTCATACCTTGCGACAACACCAATGCTAAAGATCAATGAGATCTCTCCTGATGTTTCTGATGTAGACGATTCACCGTCCTATCATCTGGCAATTCCAACTACTTTTGGGAGTATAGTCCCTAACTCTCCTATGGAGATAGAGCACATGTTGAGTTGATTGTTCTATGCCCTTTGAGCGACGATAAAGATTAGAAGGAGGACAACATTTGATTGTGTGTCTTATTTGTCGGATTTGAAACATAAGACTTATATCTTTTATGAAAGTCATTTTGTAACACTCCCTTTAAGATAGGCCAAATAGATATTGATAATTTTAAATACTCTAAGACTTAGTTGTTATACGTGCTTTTGATATATATGTGCTTTTAGAGAAAGATATAAGTAACCTTGTCATATATGTATTTCTTTATTCTATCAAAATTGTTGTACATGTACGTATGCACACATAGTTCCTTCTAATGTATATATTTCTATTTCCAATTATTATTAATTCTTGTTTTTGATTTAAAAAATAAATAATTCTATTGTATGATAATAATTAACAATATTTTTAAGCTTAAAATATAATTAAAATTTAGTATGTTACATAGATAATCAGCATCCTCTTCCTGTTTCGATCTACCATGAACCAATCCATGTCATAGTTCAGATCCGTCTGTGTTCCTTTTGGATCGGTCGGTGACATTACCGTCAGATTGAAGAGTTTGATATGCTTCTTATACCGAAAAGGGTGGTGGATGGTGTAAAGCAGCTTAACAGAATATGGGGTGGTATTGACGGCAATGGGAAAAGGAGGAGTCGAGGGTTTTCGAAGGGGAGAGGAACGAAGAAAGGGTTTCGTAAGAACCACTGTCACAAGAGCGTCGTTGAATGCGTTTTTCCGACTAGTATTGGAGGGGTAAATATCAAGGACGGTTTTTGTGCCAAATACATTGCAACCCTTCTTTGTAAAGTTTGTGCACCACTGGTACCATGATCAATTTATAAATTTCTTTTGCAGACCAAAAAAAATTTGTGTTTCATTCTTTCAAAAGACAAGGTAACAGAAAGCTAGCTAACTACACTAAAATCAAGCTAGGTAGGTAGAAGTCCTGTTACTCAAGAATTAAGCAATGACTACTTACGCAATAATTCAAAATCAAGTCAATAAGAGTCTGATTAATCTAAAAATGAGATTAAATAAATTTAATTGAAAATTATTGGTTCAATTCTCTTATGTAGATCAAGATGATTTGTTGCATCTGTTAATTACATCAATTAATTTTTATTAGTTGTTTAAATGATGCCCTTTTGCCTTTGGTGAACGTGAATGTTAGATGATTTTAACAATCATAATGACTCTTGAAAATTATATAGTGATTTTAAATAATAATTAAGTTTTGATTGATAACGGAATCTATTGAAAGTGGATTGAACTGCCATCTTTATTGTCGTTTGAAAGCACAACTATTGCGGCCTATAGTGATATTTGGTGTAAAGGAACAGTAAACGTACGCACGTCCTTCTTAAAACTAAATCATAGAAGGGACAAAAGAAAAGAGACTCTTGGTATCTACATTCAGGGGAGAAACAGTTAAGGATATTGAGGTTACACAAAGTACTTAAAATGTACTATATAAATTACAAGAACTCTGAGAATTATGCTATCAAAATATCAATTTAGAGTTTTTAACATTGTTGTTGAACCCATTATAATAAAATTGTTTCTTACACATAATGCTTTATACAACCTTGGAAAGAACCAATGCATTTGCAACTAGCCTGATCTCATGATTGTTCGCTTTCAAGCCCTTTAAGCTTACAGCAGCTCTTTAAAGCTTTCGTTCATCACTTTGGGCTATTTTGGCTCTTGAGAGCCAAATCCATACTTAGACAGGTTCAGCGAAAATTGCATCCTGTGTCATTTACTGATTAATTAGTCAAATTGTAAATATTAAAAATGGCACAAGGAATTCCTTAAATTCTTGCTTGTATAGCTAAATGTTCCATTGACAATCACACTCACCCCTTGGTAAACTGATCCAATGTAATAGTATTTACTTTCTGTTGGAGATAGGACTACAGTCTGTGAAGGAAGTCTAATTTTTGCACACTGCCCAAAGATGTCACGTTAAAAGAAAAACATTTATGTGCAGCTGAATGTGTCCATTCGACAATAGACGATAAACAGAAGATATTCATACAATATTAAATTTAACATAATTATCGTATAAATAACTTACCAAATTTTTACTTGTCAAATGGTCGGACAAGTTAACATCATTGGTTTCAGTTATAGCAAAGAGCATGTAATCAATGGGTCCACCGCAAAGCCTAAGTTTAAATGTTATTAAAATATGTATAAGATTTTCTTACCAAAGATTCTGTTAATTAAAAAGAAAAAACAGCAACATTGTGTTATAAATTTACCTATGTGTGAAGTTGACAGCATTTTGGGGTATGAAAATGGTAATTTCCAACCTATACGGCCATTCAGCAGTAAGCCTAGAATGAAAAGAAAAAACAATAGATAATTATGAGTTTAAACAATTATGTGAGCAATTTTGGATTTCATTTGGAATATTCAATATTATGATTCCAGCAAAGGGTCTTGCTAAAGTATTGTATGGACCTTAATTAAAAAATATAAAATATACTTTTCATATTAATTAAAAGATGTTAAACGCGTTTGTATTTTCATATAATAAATAATTTTTAGTTTTCCCCTTAGCATTAGGGAAATGTTAAACCAAAGATAATTATGAAAAATAAGAATTAGATGATTGAGGATTCACTTACGCGATAGGTGATGTTGATCTCCTCCAAGCCTGTTTTAAGGAGAAAAGAGAGGGAAAATTAAGCTATTTTTTTGCAGTCAACTCTCATAAATTTACAATAATGCATATTGATCAAAATTAAAAATAAGAATTAAAACACGTTCTGATATATCTCATCTAAAAAACATTCTAAGCCAATAAATATTTCTTCAACAAAACATTAAGGATAGCATACCTTTGCTGTATTAAAGGATGAGCGATGTGAGTGAATTCTTCCGATCAAACATCCCTATATAGATAAGAAAATATATTCATAGTAAAAACATCTCTATAAACCAATAAGACCCAATGTAATACTAAATTGATATAAATTTCTAAGTACGTATGCTATTTTTTACCCCTTTAGATATTTAACAGTAATAGTGCACCTATAAAATCAGTGCAACAAAATCAAAATATTTTACCTGTAATTTATAGCTCACAGAACTATGTTTCTTCACTGCTAAACTAAAATTATTGGTGATAATATAAAAGTATGAAAGGCTCAGAAGTTATTTTGAATCAAATATTTATAATAATAGCAGTGATTTTTTTATTGTTTTTCTTAAGTAATTTCAAACAGGGATTCAATCAAGGAAATAGGAACCCCCATTTTGTATTCTGTAACAAATAAATTGATACATATATTAATGTGCAGTTAAAGTGCATATAAAGTACAAGGATATATCTTCAATTATGTTTTTAAAATTATTGTAGCATATAAAGAATTATGAGCCAAACTAGTTTACCTCCCATGCTTCCACTTGAAACTCCATTGTAGATGATGGAGGTGGCGAAATAGGTGTCTGTTGATTTTGAGGCCTCAATGGAGGAAAAAGCCAACTGTATAGTGCCAATTCATTAGCTGGTGTATCTAGTGGATTGATCCTGTTCATTTCGGATCCCTGGTGACCACTACTACCACCATAACACCCACTATCACTTGGTGGTAAGCTAGACTGCAATTGAGTGTTTCCTGTTTTATTGATGAACATAGAATTATAAATACCATGATTACTTAAAGAAAAAAAAAATGAAAAGAACATAGAATTACCAAATGAAGCACCGGCTCCTTGAGGATTAATAGTTCTTACTCCAAAGGTTGTGCTATTCATAGCACTTGGTACCGCGGGGCATAAATTTGGAATGTTTTGTGAGCTGAGAATTGGGTTCACTACACTCATATTGTTTCCTCCTTGTGAAGACCTTTCTTCAACTGTTGAAGTGAATGCTTGAGATGCTAACCCTGGTGTAATTGAAATGTTAACTTGCTCAGATGAATCAGCGCTCAAGTTCAGATTTGAAGCTGTGTTTATTTTTGAACCATGCGGTGGAACAGCAACCAGCTGTGTTAGTTCTTCTTCCCAAGCGTTAAGGCCTTTCAATGTATAATCATCTAAAGGAATCGACTTATCTTGTTGGAAAAGGGCTTCCAAAATTTCTTCTCCCGGTGGTAGAAAAATATCATTTTCAATATGAAATAGCTCTGCCATAAAATCATTTGTTGCAGCCTGGTGGATAACCGGGTTTAGGGTACTGTTTATCGACTCCTGAACAAGTTTTAATGTGATTCATGGTCACACAAAGTAAATTAAAAATATATAAATAAGTGGAAAACACTAAAAAATAATTTTAACTAACATACTTGTTGAAGGTGAAAGGGAAAAAATAACATGAATTGTTCACCTACATGCCCTAAACCATAGAAACATGAAAAAAAAAAAAAAAAAAGATATACTTACAGATCTATCATTTTGGTCACCCTCCATCGTTTGCTTTTGTAGGTCACGCTACTATCTGAGAATCGGTCTTGTGCAAATATTACATAAAAAGAAAAGATGAGCCACAGAAATTCCATAAATGGAGTAAATATTAAATTAATTAAATATTACTGGTATCACCATTATCATTTTTTTAGAAAAGAGAGAGAGAGAGAGAGAGAGAGAGAGATAAGGCATGCAAAGCATTCATCACAGTAACGAGAAGGATTGCAACAAAGTTAACACTCAAAACACTATTTAACACATGCACCACAATTTTCATATATGATAAACAACAGAGGAATTTATCATATAGGATATATTGAGATGTTCTTGATAATCTCTAAAACCTAATTATTAATTTCTTCATCATGTTTCTTTCCTAATTCGCTAAATTTATCAGCTACACATACCAGATAAATTTGTGATTGCAGACTCCCCCACTGCTCTAAGTTCTTTCTTCACCTGCTTTTTGTTTTCTCAAGATTAAGGTCAGACCAAGAATGGTATATCATGTAATTTTGTTTTGGAAAAATGAAACTCATTTAATTCCAGTATTGAATAGAAGTATTAATTGCATATGATGTCATGTATGAAAGCAATAAAGAGTTGGGGCTAAAAAGTCACACATGTTCCGTATCAAAAATTTAAAATATGAAATAACTGACCCGGATCCTCAGCCTTAGCTTTCTTCAACTTTTTTCAGTCTCTCTCTAGATCTCTGTTGTCTAGTTTCTATTCTTTTTTTCCATTATTTGATTTTTTTTTTTATCTTCACTTCTGTGTTTTTGTTTTTAAAGGAAATGATATAATTTGAATTTTATTGTGGGATTTTGGACTTATACCCTGGAAAAAAGTTATTCAGTAATTTATAGGTAAAACCTTTTTTTAAAAAACAAAACTTAGAAGTTAAGATATAGTTTCATGAAACTCATAAAACTAAAACTTTTTATCTCTTAAAATGTTTTTTTTCCACTTTTTAATGTTTTGCCAGCATATATTGTTCCTCTTGTGCTAAGATCACCATCATATGTAACACTTTTTGTGGAAAAGTTATTTGAACCTAGCAACATCAGTAAGTTAAAAACACTAATGAGTGGTAGTCGATCGGTAGTTCCAAAATACTTTTAGAATGAAATGAATGACAGAAAAATAGCACGTGGATGATATATGAGTATTAAGCATGTTTGAATCTGATAATCTTTGTAATAAATATATACTTCTAAACAATCTTGGGCAAATAAGGACCTAAGGTTGAGTTGTCATCAATTACTATGTTTAACCTTTTTTTTTTTTTTTTTACTTGCTCTAGAACTAAAATACTTATTTCAAAAGATAAAAATTATTATTTACTTTTTTATGTAATCTTTTTCTTTCTACATTTTGTTTATGAGAAAAATTGGAGAAAGATGTTTTTAGCGTCGCACACCGCAAAAATATGTAACTTTATAACTATAATACTTTAAAACACATTATATATATACAGCTCAATATATTCATACAGTCAATTGTGGATACCAAATTTTACATAAGAAAATTGATCGTCGTAACTATGACTCAATGGGCTTTTAATTAGTGATATAGGGTTGTACAAGTCAAGATTGTCACATTAAATCATATGAAAGAACATGTACAAATCCTAAGATGAAACATTAAAATCCTCACAAAGAATATGTTAATTAAAAAAACAGTAATATCATTTTGCCACAATTACCTTGACGTATGGTGTACAGCATTCTTAGGTATGGAGATGATAATCTCCAACCTACTTGGCCACTCAGCTCTTGCTTTACAATGATGACATAGATAATTGTAAGTTTATATATATATTAATTATATATTAATGGAAAATTCTAAATGATATATGATTCCTTCAATGAGTCTTATTAATATCTAGTATTTTAAGGACCTAAATTAATTGCAGAATATTTAATATATTTGTAAAAATTAAATTAAATTTTTAAATTACTATTGTATTTTTAAAATAATATTTTTTTCACTAGCCTTCAAGAAATGTATATTGCAATTAACATGAGGGACAATTAAGAAATTAAGATAGGACAATAGATAATTCACATTACATGATAGCTGGTGTTGGTTTCTTTATGGCCTATTTCACAAGCAAAAAATAGGAGAAAAATGAAGTTATTTTGCTGTTCATTCTCATAATTTTTACAAAACAAGTTGCTCAAATTAAAAATAGGAAAATAACCCTTCTGATATATCTCAACTAACAGATTAGAATTCCTAAAACAATAAAGCTGAGTGAATTCTTCCAACCAAATGTCCCTACATGCAAAATAAAATATATTCATCGCAAAAGCATATTATATAAATAGTATAGCCACAAACTTTATCTTTTACCTAATCAAACATTTAATACTGATAAATAGTTCAGATATATACCAGATCATGCAACAAAAACCAAATATACATATATAACTTAAATAGAGCACATATCACATAACATATTGTTCCTTCATTCCCTTGACTAACAATAAATTTAACATCTACAATTTACTAAAGCACTGCTGATAATATCTACAGAAGTGTGAAAGCATAAGAGACTTTATTAAGTCAAATGCTTATTTAGAAAAACGTGTCTGATATGCATTTATTTATCTTAATATGGTTGGGAAATAATTGTGTTTAATGCTATGTACACCACTATTACAATCCATAACTTTTTCGATATTTATATTTTTATTTAATTAAATCATGTAGCTAGGCTAATTCTAAGTACAATTCGAGATTTTAAAGCTTATATTGTTGTTGGATCGAAAGTAAACTGAAATTAATTCTATTCTACATTTAGAGGGTACAATATATATATTTTCTCACAACATAAGATATCCAATTCCAAGTAAATGACTATGAAAATAAATTATGCAACTAGAAAGAAAACAGTCCTATAACAATGTATCTTTGTTCTCCTCCTCACAATGTAAAGGCACAAACAGTACCTTATGGTTTAATTTTCACTTAAATTTTGTGTTCTTCCATGTAATAACAAACAGGGTTTAAATCAAGAAGCCTTTTTGTATTGCTATATATAAGTACATACCTTCAATTAAGTTTTTGAAATTACGAAAGTATATATATCAAATAATGAAACAAGTAAGTTTACCTGTCATGCTTTCACAAAGTTTGGAAAATATGTGAGAATTTGTGGACAACACAAAAGATGTGTCTGATTATATTCGGGATGAATCCAATCCTCCCACAACATTTGCAGGTGCATCTACCGGACCAATCCCAGTCATTTCAAATCGATGGTACCTTGGAACATGTTGTTGGTAACTACTGCTACTGTCAGGAGAAAGCACTTGCATGCTCGGCGATGAGGATGATTACAGTAAGTGAGTGATTGCATTTTGAAAAAGTCCAACTCCCGAAGGATCAAAAGTTTCCATTCCAACAGTTGTGATGTTATTCATGCCACCTGGTTCGACAGGAAATGAATATGGATTTTGATGTAATGAGAAATTGGGATTTCAAAAGTGTTCTGAGGTAAGAATAGGGTTTACCATCCCTATGTTACCTTGTTGATCTAGTCCTTGTGGAAAACCTTCACTAGGAATGGAAGTTGGTGCAATATTTGGGGTGAAGTGATTAATAGTTGGAGATATGTCTTGTGTTACATTTTGTGGTGCAATATTATCCATCATTAAGACTTGCGTTGGTTCTTGTCTTTCCATCACTTGTGTTGTGAATTGGCTCTCACAGCAATGACCGAACAAATCGACTACGAGAAGGACTGGATTGTTGACTCGGGATGTTCAAATCATATGACAGGCAATAAAGATAAGTTGAAGAATGTGACAGAATATAGAGGGAGTCGAGTGGTTGTGACAGTGAACAACTCAAAGTTACCGATAGCTCATGTCGGTAATATGGTGGTCTCTCCTCAAAATAGTACAAGTGATGTTACACTTCAGAATGTCTATCATGTTCCAGGTATGAAGAAAAATCTCCTATCAGTAGCACAATTTACATCTTCAAGTCATTATGTTTTGTTTGGACCGAAGGATGTGAAGGTATATCGCATCCTTGAGGTGTCCGGAGAACCAACTGTGGAGGGACGGAGACTAGAATCTGTTTATGTAATGTCTGTAGAAGCTGCATATGTTGATAGAAAGAGGAAGATTGAGACAGGAGACTTATGACACCTGCGACTGGGACATGTTAGTTATTCTAAGCTAAGCATGATGATGAAAAAGTCAATGCTAAAAGGGCTTTCTCAACTTGAAGTAAAAACAGATACAATATGCTCAGGATGTTAGTATGGAAAAGCTCACCAGTTGCCGTATGAAGAGTCGAAGTTCAAAGCAAAGGAGCCATTGGAATTAGTTCATTCTGATGTGTTTGGACCAGTCAAGCAAGTCTCTCTTGGAGGGATG